>WNNJ02001801.1:0-355389 GCA_012934845.2 Pomphorhynchus laevis
CTTTCGCTTGACATTTCATTGTTCTTTACTGGCCATTGTTCCGCTTTCTCCGCCTTCACCCCTCCCCTCAGCCGTTTCATCATCTTCGTCACTAAACACGTAAGTATGATGATTAAGAGATACATCTGTGGAATTTATTGCGTTCTTCGAATTGTGTTTTTTTATTTTAAATGCAGTTTGATATCTATATTTCTAATACTTGTTTTGTTCATATTTATTTATTTTATTTTAAATAATATTATTTAGGAGTTCGTTATGAATAAACAACTTTTTCTTTCCTTTCTAACGCTATTCTGATACGATTTATTTTATGCATTGTTTGTCATATCATGTATCATTAAAAATACAATTGTTTTTATATTAATTTTACTCGTTTAGCATATAGTTCGTTTGACTTTACTTTGCATACTTTGTGCAACTTTCTAAATACTTTATATATATATATATATACACCTTTATATAGCTAAAATTTCACAGCACTACGATTTCTTGTAAACCCTGGCACATTAAATAGTTATACAAAGATGAATTCTATATAGCCGTGGAAGTAATATTATATGAGCACTTTCAAATATGGTATTGTTGATTACCTTACAACATGTTCAATTTGGCAATATCTGCTATTTATATACAACATTGATATTTTCAAAAATTCAAATAATAGGAATTACAATCTGAAAACGGCTTAGTTATTTAGCCACTTTTCCGTATTAAACGCCAAGGCGACCCTTAAAACAATTACTTGTAGGAACAAATTGCAAAATGCATATTTGATTTTATTCAAGAAAAATATTTGTCGCCCAAAAATTTTTTCTGTTTTCTGATTGTCCAGTTTTCTTTAAATTGAGAAAATTTAATTAAATTTTAATTTCAGCGTCAATTATTTATTAATCTTTTTGACTATCATTGTGATAATGTAATTGACATTTTACTGCTATCTTATTCCTATATGAGTGATGCTATATGCATATACCTTTTCTCGTAACTTATCTTGACATGCTGTGTTTGTTCAGCTGCTTCCAGAAATCGATATTACAATAATATTTGCTGTTGGAATTTGTTGCTTACGTTGACAATGAATTATTAGACTGTGTGCTTTATTTGAATAAAAATTATAAACGGCAGTCGCCTTGTAAAATTTTTCTACATTCGCGATTTTCATACATTTAGATAATTATCTTAACGATATCGTGATATTTTGCTATAATTTGTTTTAATTTAAAATATTATTGACCAATTGTTTTATGCATTGTAGAGCTTCATCATGTAGTTTCTACATTATTCAAATTTATTCACCATTATTCACATCTTAATTGAGAATATAAATATTAATTTTACTATAAATATATTTTATTCATTCAAAATTCAAATAATGATCAAGAGTTTCTCTATAGATTTCTAAAGTAGCACAGCAATGTCACAAAATTACTCGAAAATTTACGGAGTTTTATATGTCTAATTATTAACCTATGTTTTTCTATTAAGATGAGTGTATTTTGTAATTTTACAAATTAAACCTTTATCCTTAGATATCATAATTATGCTATTTTCCATAAAACGTTCTCTTATATGTTTCCGTTTTCCATATTTAGCTCAACTGTTCTCTCTTCAGCTAACTATAGTGCCCTGTTTCTATCTGATATTAATGAGGTGTGTATTTGTATTTTATTTAATTGATTCTATTGAGTAAGCCTTACATTCTTAGATTAGAATTGTCTAGAATTAATTTGGCGTCCAGTTCTAATAAATAAGATTTATAATGTTATCATCAAGTTTTCCGATAATACACATCGGAGAACAAATATCCCACTTTAGTTGAATACAAACTTATCGTCTATGTTCATTTTATAAACTTCAACACGATTAAAATGCTTCATCTTTCAATAAGCTTTAGATAATTGTGATCCCTGTTCAGCTAATTGTTTGTATAGAAAATAATGTAGTGGTAAATATTTTTCGGTACTTGTTCTTTGTATTAGGAAATGATTACCTATGGATTTGGAAATTATTATTACCCATGGTACTTGTTCTATGGTACTTGTTTACCTATGGTACATGTACCATAGGTAATTATTATTTCCTATGGTACTTGTTCTTTGGATTTGGAAACGCATTTGTCAGCTCTATCTCCGAAAGATTATATGGACTTTTCTTGTTGCAAATGTTGTTGCTCGTGAATCATTTTAAAGTTAATCTAAATCTGATTAAATTACATTCATGTGCCAACTTATGTTAGTTTTTAAAGGCATTTTAGCCACACGAGAACAATAATAATATATTTGAAGCCTCGGTCAATCTCAGAGATCCTTATTATTAAACTACCCTGTTTTTATATTGTCTTCTAAACTTTTCAGACTTGCATTATACACAAATGTTGAACGGATTAAAAACTTAATATTGGTAACGTGTATTCTTCTTTTTATAATTAACCTACCCTGTCTTTTCAGTCAATTATTGTTTCGTATTTGTTCTTTAAACATGCACTATCAAAACTAATTAATGGTTTATTACAAACTTATAAGAAACCCAATTAATCCCAAGTGAGAGATTAACTTGAATTTTCAACTTTTATTAGAAATCATGATATTTACAGAAGTTATTTTGTAACAGCTAACGTTGCTTCTTTCTTTACTAACTTACCTTTAAGGTCATCAATTCAATTTGCTTCCTTAATTTAATCTGATAATTGTATGATGCCAAAAAATTAAATTGTATTGAATTAACAGATCTGTTGTCATTGTGACGGAAAAATTTGGGTTTACTTTTGAAAATTACACATATGAACAAATTGATGTTGTGGCAATGGGATCTCCGTTAGGATATACTTTGGTTAGTATATATATGGATAATTGGGAAGCAGATATTTATAAACGTTTACCAAATTTCTGTTTATATTGGAGATATGTCGACGATGTTTTCATGATATTCACTAAAGCTGAAATCGCCGACAACATTAAGAATACATTTAATAAAAAGGATTTAGCTATTTAGTGGGAATTTTACACTGAGTACTTGACAAAGTTCATTGCATTTCTGGATGTTATGGTTAGACAGAAAAATAAAATAATAACGGAGATTTATCGAAGCCAAACATCAATTGTAGTCCACCTGTATGGTCGAGCAACACTTTAGCCAAATATTAAATATATGCAGATACACCAATCTCATTAAGACCGTTGCAAATATGCTCTGATAGATATGTTGGTAGACGTCAGAGAGTGGTAGTGAAAGCTGTATTAATAGATCGCTATTTTCCAAAATGGACAATACGTCAAGCTTATATTAAATCAAAAAGATTTATTAGCTAAAAATGCCTACTACATTAAATGGGTTATTTAACGTTTCGACTAATCTCACTGACCATTTTCATTAAAAAATTATCCACACATTGAAAGCTCACAGACATACGTAAGTAGAATTCAGGAAGAATTTAAAGACTTTCGGTATTTTTAAACTATAATAAGACATTTCACTACATCCTTTCCCTGCAGCATTGATGTAAATGGATATATAAAAAGTAGGATTAAAGTGTGGATGTGACCAAGAAGATTACGTGCCTTATACCTTCAACATTTGAGGATGATGTGAGTCTGAAACTTCTTGAAGACGATATAAGGAAAAATATTAATGATAAAACAAGAATATATTATCCATTCGAACGTAATTTGACGTTAAGGTTTAAACGCAGACCCAAAAAGAACATAACAGCAGGTGTAGTATATCAAATAAAATGCAAAGATTGTAATACTACCTAGGTTGGACAGAATAAACGCCCATTAGAAACAAGAATCAAGAAGCATTGTTCAGCAATAAGGTGGGGAAACATTTTATCGGGTATTTTGAATCATGTTCTTATCAATAACCACGAAATGGATTTTGATAATACCAATATGCTTTAAACATATGTTAATTATTTCCGTCGAATGATAATGTTATCCATTTACATCAATGCTGCAGGGAAAGGATGTAGTGAAATGTCTTATTATAGTTTAAAAATTCCGAAAGTCTTTAAATTCTTCCTGAATTCTACGTACGTATGTCTGTGAGCTTTCAATGTGTGGATAATTTTTTAATGAAAATGGTCAGTGAGATTAGTCGAAACGTTAAATAACCCATTTAATGTAGTAGGCATTTTTAGCTAATCAATTGTATGAAAGCCCTTTAGATTTTTTGATAGATAGTTTTCACTTTGAATGCATCATTAATGTGTGCTAGCATGTATAAAAAATTCACATACATGAATTTTAAAGTGAATTTTGAATTTTGTAATTAATTAAGTATAAATTCATTGAACAATTTGAATTTAAGTAGAAATTCTAAAAGTTTATACTACAATTACTAAATTCAAAGAATTTATAAATTTCGTCGTATATATTCGAGCTATTTATTACAAACCATTTGATTAAATGATTTTAATTTTTTACGAAAATTTTATTTTTATTTTTTTATTTCGATTGTATTTATTATCTAGTAAAAAATCATTTTTTTATTTCTTTGACTGATCCAATGGTAAAAAGTGCAATATTTTACTTTTTATGAAAAAATTAAAATTCAAGTTGAATTGCTATTTAACGGTTAGGTATTTTTTTTATTATTGCTTCACATATCTATGTTAATTTGTTGAAGAAGCAAAGAGCTATAATTTTTAGATTATTATTATTATTTTGCTCTCTCTCTATAAAACGCATCAAATCATATTAAAGATATATGTCGCGTATGTAATAAGTTTTTTTTAATCTCTGTGTTTGGATACTATCAAACCAAGCAGTTGCCTATGATTTTATTTGTATAATTTTAGCCTGTTATTTTTAGTTGTTGGACAGATGTTTCTGATGTACTCTGTTTAAATAAACAAGGAATACATATTTTTGCTAGTTCTTTATTTATCTGTATACTTAATTTTGATAGATTTAAATATTCGTTCGTTATGATAGCTAAATCAATCTGATGTACTGCCGGCTGACAAAAAGGAACAGGCTGTTAGAATCTATCGAACAATTTGTAGTATTTTATTGGAATCGTATGGCACGTTGTTACGTAATAGAAATATAAAGGAGGATGTATCTGTATTAAAGCTCGATATTTACAATGAAGGTATGTAAGATGCTTTATGAGATCGACGTTTCCCGATATTATTTACGCGTAATTATTTTTAAATAATTGTGATTATTTATAAATTAATATTAACTTTAAAGTTCGTGCTAATTTATTCAATTATTCGTTGTTCGTGGTTTCTGATTGCACTTTATAGTCTAACTTAAATATCACTATTAACTTATATCAGATAATGTTTTTAAAAATTATCCTAATTGTACGTTTTTTTTTCACTTAATTTAAACAATTTTTTTTAATTTAACTTTTGAACAAGTTTCTTTTCAGCTTTTGTGTAATTGATTAAAACTGTTGTAATTGATATTTTTTGTCAATTATCTAAGCAGATATTTTATGCTGGTTTATTATTACATAATTAAAATATTAAGATTAAATAATTTTTGAAATATTTTTTTTCTGTGTTTTATTAACAAATAAGACACTTTATAATAACAAATATTAACAAATTAGACACAGAGCTCATGGTTAAATTCTAAATATAAACAGCAACAACGATTGCTTGCTTTATAAAACAATGTTGTGGAAGTAATCAAAATATAACCTACTTTTAATAATATTTATTTGTTCGTAGTACCTAAGAATTGATATTTTGGTTATGCAAACAATAGAAATTTTGTTTTAAAATTGATTTAAACAGTCAATTCCATCTATAATATTTTGCTGCTTTTTATTAATTGAAAAACAAAAAGGAAGACATGAAAATATAGACTTTGTAGTCAGGTGTTTCAATAGCGCCTATTTAGTTACATACCACCACGAGTCGTCAAGTTTATTTTTTTTACTTTTTTGAATTCAAACTTCTTTATATGTTGCTTTAATGATCTTGATTGAGCTTCGATTATCTTTAGATTCAAAGCGTGAAGGCATTTTAGCTGAGCTTGAACAATCAGTTGCTACTTTTAACGTCAGTAATATTTGGAAGTTATTAACGTTTGCACTTGTCTCTTGTGGATATGTAGATGAAATGTAAAAACGCCGAATCGGCAGAGGGATACGCACATCAGCAGATAACTACCTTTTCAGCAAGGAACATTCTTCTCTGGAATGATTTTTTACAAGGTCACGCATTCAGCGAACAATTGATATCGTCACTATCGCGACAGCAAATGTATTTGCGGGTACGATCCTAATTAAAAGCTTTACTATTATCGTCTAAGTACAGTACTACTAACTTCGACGGTTGTTTTTATAACCCTAGTATAGTTTTGTCAGTTTCAAAGTGTAGATGTGTATCATAAATTAATTTATACTTAATTTTCTAGGAGCGAGGGAGAATTTTGTTATTTGAAATAATGACTTTAAAAATTTGCCCCATTTTATCTAGCATATACAAAATTTAAATATATCTGATTTTTATCCTTCCTTGTTTAGCCGAGTGCCATAATATTCAAATTAAATAATGATTAGAAATATATGCATCCTGATCTGTATTTAAATTTCCAGGAACTATCATGTATAATTGAAAGACAAGAAAATTTATTTTAAGATAAGATAAAGATAAAGATTTTCTTAAATAACAAAACTTAGTGTTATATAACAACTAAAAAATAAAATAAAAAGGAACTTGTATCGAAAATACAGGAATGAAAAATTTAGCTAATGAGTCGCGATTCAGGTCTTTACCAATCTTTAAGGCCTCAGGTCCAGCGGGATCTGAGCCTCCCAGCCAATCCAACACGCCGCCCCTCGACTGAACCACTCGGGGTCTTTAACCCCCCCCCCAAATAATCCAATCAAGGCGGACGATGCTTGGTAATCGCAAGATGAGGAGCTTAAGAAATCTTACTCTTTGCTCTGGGGGACGTCCTGTTGAAAAGAAGACCAATCCCGAGATAGCCCAAGTACCCCAGAGGCGCACTTGGGTTTTCTCTTTCAATTACAGATGTTGGGCCCGTTTCAGGGCCTATCTAGTTTTCTTCAGGATACGTTTTAGTCTATCCAGTTCACCGTAATTGTGAACCCCAGGTATCTTACTCGACTTGTGAAGGTAGGGAGTGGTTGATTAGTCAGGATGGAAGTTAGAGCTGAGAGTGCCAAACTCTTTAGTTTTTTCCTTGTCGCAGGGGCGCCATGAAAGACAACCACCTGCGATTTGGAGGAGTTTTAAACAAGGTTGGACAAGGGCAGCTGATCATTTAATCTAGTAAAGAAACGGCTGATGTTAGAGACTACATCTTTGCACCGGCGTCCAGAGAACAGGGCTGTGGTATCATCAGCGTATACCACATGATGTTGATCGCGTTTGAATTTTTTGTAGAGTTCAATAGAGGCAGCAAGATACAAGATTGGTGAAAGTGGGGAGCCTTGAGGCACACCTGTAATAGGGTAGAACTGACGTGCATCTGGGTTGTCTTCATACAAGAATCGTTTTGTGTTCAGCAATATTTCCACCCTGTTAACAACTCCCGCAGGCAACCCGAGGGACCTGAGAGAAGTGATAACAAAAGGGATGGAAATGCGGTCAAAAGCAGCCGAAAAGTCAAGAAAGACAGCCACAGCAAGCTGATGACTGTTATCTTGACAAAACTGTTGCACTTCACCTATTGCTGAATGGACCGAGCGATCTTTTACATACCCATGAAAACCTGGTGGGATTAAATTTCGCCTACTTAGATGGTCTCGGATTTTACGCGCAAGCGCTTTTTCGTAAATGGAAATGAGGGAGTTTTGAATTGAAATAGGCCGCAGATCTTTTAGACATGTAATCGACTTCTTTTTAGGTAAAAATACTCGACGGCTAATATTAATGTTAGCAATGTCGGAAGGGGAGGTTAATAGCATTGTTATGGCGACTTCCTTGCTCTGACTATCTGTCAAAAGCTGACAGACACGAGTGGAGAGTGGCACGTGGGTTCTGGAGGTGCCCGGGAGTTGCCCCCATGAGTTAAGGATATCTGTAACAGATAAGTCCCTACTCCTGAAGTCACACCAAGGCGGGATTGGTTGGGGTGATTGAGTGGCTCCATAATTGTGTAGGGATAGTGACTCATCCAAAACTTTATCAAGGCCTATTCTACTAATCCAGCCTAAAGCTCTATCCCTCCAACAGACAAACTTTTTTTTTGAATATCTTCCAGAAGGAAGACTGAGAAGGGCTAAGGCGAGAAATGCTTGCCTTATCCCTACTCAGCTGGAACCTATATCTGGTGCTCCAGTATTCATTCAAGAGGGCTTGTCTGGCGGAAACAGAGAGATTAGGAAGGTGTAGCATTTTAGCTAGGACCTTGAGTTTTGTTGGAGTGGGATTGTATATGCGACCTTTATAGGTAGTCGATAGTATCGCGGTAGCTTGCGAAGAGAGGTAGGTATTAAATTCGGTCAAACTCTCATTCCCAATTCGGGGTAAGAGTTGAATAGCTACCTGAAAAAAGGCCACCCTGATGGGATCAAAGTGGAACCTTCTCCTCAGCAACGTATGTTCCTCTAACCTCCAACGAATTAGGTCATGAGAGGTGGTATGTTGTTGGCGTGACTGCTCAGTACAGATGGGTTTTAACAACCACGTTTTTTGAAGCAGTAATATGTCGAGGAGTGAATTAGTTTTTGAGCAATGAAAGGTTGGGGAAGGTGGTTTGTGAATAAGATAGTCGATCCTGGCTCTGTGGTTTGCAGCATTAATCCAACGACCAGTTCTGTCGTTGAAGTCACCAAGTAACATGTCATAGCCACTACATAATATACCATCCAGAAGGTGACGGTTCTTGTAAATTTCTCCTGGCCGTATATAAATATTGGCTACACTGATGCATTTACCGTTCTTACGAAGTGATATATCCAAACAAGATAGGGCTGGACAAGAATAGTTAAGAAGAGGGAAGATCTTAACGAGGATTTAACTAAGATTTAAAGACCTTGAGATGAATAGGAGTGAGGAGGGGTTATATACGGAGTGAAGTGGGTGTATATATGCTGAGGGATAAATCGAGTAATGTTCTGGGAATACGGATATACCGCGTCTCCTGAAGGACTATAACATCTGCATCTCTACCAGATAAAAGGCTAAGGGCAGAAGCACCTCCCGAATTCCACTGAAGGATTAACAGTGAAAAAGGCTCTTGATTACTTTGCATTGTGTTAGTTTAGCTAGAAGGAGATGGCTACATCCTAGACAGAGCTAGGGGTGGATGGATTGCCCCCTCCACCACTAGCGCCGCCCAGAGTGGGTACTTGCCCCCGGGCATTATCATCATTTCCCTTTGAGGCGCTTCTATTAATGCCCATAAGCATTTTGCCGATCTTTAAGGGGGAACGGCTTGGGCCGAAGCTCCTGGTTTCATGGATTTCCGAGCAGACGCCCATCTTTTATTTGTATCTCCATCAGTTGGAATTGTTATAACCGAATCGACGAACAGATTGGCAATTGTTTTCCCCGCAAGCTCTTGTATTTCCTTTCTGAAATTTTCGAACTTGAGGTCCATAGTTAGCATAGACTCGCAGTCAGAGGATCTATATGCCGACTTGGCGAATGATTCAGGTGCTGATTTTGGCGCACGGAACTTTGCAAAATATTCCTTGAAGTGGGGGCACTTCCTTCCCCACGCAGGGTGAGCCCCGCCACAATTACAACACTTGATCCCATTAGAACAGGGCAGAGCTAAGTCAATCGCGGGGCAGTCTATTTTCCCACATTTCCCGCAGCTTGCCACCCCACTGCAGCGGGAATCCCAGTGCCCCCATTTATGGCACCAGCTGCAATGCAGGTACGTAAACTCTTCTGCCGATATTAGTTTGAATTTGAGATTGAACCCCATGAAGGAGTTGCATCGTGATCTCTCGAGAACCTCTGCCTGCGCAATTGGGGCAGAACAGAATCCCACATTGATAGGAAGGCCATTACGGCCGGTAATTGAACGTATATTGTGGGTTTTGAATGTTTTTGATAATGTAGCTAAATCATTTTCTTCCATAGAGGAAGGCAAGTTATTTACTTTTAACGTCGCAAGTATAGGTTTCTTTACAAACGTCGCAAAACTGCTGTAGTTTTGATCAAAGTAATTACGATAGTGGTCAAGAGTATCTTCTGACGCGAATGATATTTTCACATAGCTATCATTGTACTTAAGGGAATTAAAGACTACTCTGTTGGGATTTTTATTTGAAAAATCCTTTAATAGTCTGTTATACAAGTATTGTCTTTTTATTGGTTGCAAAAGTGTAATAATGCCCAGGTTTTTGTTTTTGAGGATTGGGGGAAGTAATTCACCCTCTCTTCCAACAGTAGAAAACTCACTATACATGTAATTTCCTCTTTTCAAAGTCTTCTTTAGCCATAATTTCCTTGATTCCAGCAGGAATTTCCATCGTTTTCTGTGTAATGCTTTTTTGAAAATTCTTTGATCGTCCGTCAATGCACTTTTTCATCGAAATAATTGTAGTTTTTTGAAATTTTTTTTGATATTTCGCTAGCAACTACTAGCATCTTCAGATAATTAACATAAAAATGAAAAAAGTCACATAAATAAAGTTTTTTGTCGGTTTGCACATTGATGCTGGCATCAAAATCGTTGCTAGCATTTGCTCATGCAACATTTTCAATTGTAGGGACCGCTGAAACGACACTCAACAATGAAACAAAACACTAAAAATGTACAACAAAAGTACAAAACATATGTATTCATAACAAAACAATAAAAATGAAGAGATAAAATAACAAAATAGAGGAAACCAAAACATTTTAAACAATAGATTGCAAGCATAACTTATGTTATATAAAAATAAAATAAAAAATAAAAGATAATTGTTATAATCAAAGGCGTTCGTTTATATTAATTTTAAGGTTAAGTCAGCTTTATTACCAACCATTAAGTTATCCTTTAGTTTGTTAATATAAAGCGCTTCTGAAATCTCTCGTTTAAACATACTGGATTCGTTTGATAAAATGGTAGTTACATCGAAATCAATTATTTGATCATTATTAATGCTATGATTAACTAAGGCACTGTTTGTTCCACGTTTAAGTGTGTATTTATGCTGGCTTACTCTTTTATTTATACCTTGTCCATTTTGACCTATGCATATTTTATCGCAGTCTTTACAATGGATTTTATAAACAACGGATGGATTGTTGTTGATGGATTTATTTTTTTTAAATTATACAATTAAGGCATTCTTTTATTGTACAAAACAATATCATGGGATGTTGAAATTTGATTTTCATTAACGTATTTTTTAAAACGATTATTCCATCTATCATTGATATATGGATCCTAACATACTTCCGTTCTTTTGAAGGGCCAAGCATATGAATTTTATTAGTTCTGGTCTTATATAAAGCCTTTTCAAACCGCTCACTCTGGAAATTCGTTTTCTCTTAAAGTGTCAATTATTAAGCCTTCACGTTTTTTATCTCGACAAAATCGGAGCAAATCAAATTGTTTCGCAAAAATAATGAGCTAGCAGCAGATACTTTCCAAGTGTTAGGAGGTATTTTAAGACCAGAAAACAACATTAGGTTTTAATCCAACTTTTTGAAAAACTGATGTTTTCAAAATATTTTTGGAAGCCTGCTAACGAGTACATCTAAAAAAGTTAGGGAATTATTTTGCTCCTCCGACATTTTTCATTATATATCTCTATCAAAACTATTTAAATTAGATAACAACCCTTTAACGTCCATGTTATCAGGAACAACAACAAATGTATCGTCGACATAACGAACCTACATTTTAATTCCAGAAAATATATTTTTCAGGTGATTTTCTTTCCATTATCTCATAAAGTTTGCTTAAAATAGGTGCTAGAGGATTACCCATTGCCAGTCCATCCGTTTGTTCTACTACATCCATATTGCGAATCCTTTGGGATAATTCTATACCATCTTTTATGTATAAAAAATGTTCTACAAGTTTTAATTTTAACTTTTGAGCGATATATTTTGACAATTTATACGCGTATGTCTCATATCGGAAGCCACAATTGGTCTAGCCGCATGTTCTTCTTTATGCATTTTTGGGAGTAGATATAAAAATGCATGTTTTGCATGTTTGATAAAGACAAATTATATATTGTTTTGTACAATAAAAGAATGCCTTAATTGTATAATTTAAAAAAAATAAATCCATCAACAACAATCCATCCGTTGTTTATAAAATCCATTGTAAAGACTGAGATAAAATATGCATAGGTCAAAATGGACAAGGTATAAATAAAATAGTAAGCCAGCATAAAAACAAACACTTAAACGTTGAACAAACAGTGCCTTTGTTGATCATAGCATTAATAATGATCACATAATTGATTTCGATGTAACTACCATTTTATCAAACGAATCCAGTATGTTTAAACTTAAAATCTTAGAAGCATTTTATATCAACAGACTAATAGATAACTTAATGGTTGGTAATAAAGCTGACTTAATCTTAAAATTTATATAAACGGAAGCCTTTGATTATAACAATTATCTTTTATTTTTTTATTTTTATATAACATAAGTTATGCTTGCAATCTATTGTTTAAAATGTTTTGGTTTCCTCTATTTTGTTATTTTATTTCTTCATTTTTGTTGTTTTGTTATGAATACATATGTTTTGTACTTTTGTTGTACATTTTTAGTGTTTTTGTTTCATTGTTGAGTTTCGTTTCAGCGGTCCCTACAATTGAAAATGTTGCATGAACAAATGTTAGCAACGATTTTGATTCCAGCATCAATGTGCAAACCGACAAGAAACTTTATTTATGTGATTTTTTTCATTTTTATGTTAATTATCTAAAGATGCTAGTAGTTACTTGCGAAATATCAAAATGATTTTTCTTGTCTTTAAATTATACATGATAGTTTCTGGAAATTTAAAAATTTAAATAATGACTGTTAATTAATAACCAAATTAATTATTCTACTTTAATGTGATAATGTTAACATTTTAAACGATGAAAAAATATATGACATCGGATATTGATAAATTAATGAATAATTGATTTCGTCTGTATTTTTAAGTTTAACTATTTACTATCAAAATGGTATGCGATGATATTGCAAAAATAGTCTGTTCAGTATTGAAAGTAAATCACAATGAGCATAAATATTTTTAATTTTCAGAAGGATCAGTTAGATAATTGAAGTGGTCATTTTTAAATTTGCTAGTCACATCCAGTCAATAATTTAAAGTTTTTTTATACAAGTATATTTTGATTGCAATAAATAAAATGAATATTTAAGAGGATCAAATTAAGAATATAAACAAAAAATGTTTTTTAAATGTCTTATTTCTGTGCTGGTATACTAAATAAACTTGGCATGTACAATCAATATTAGTTTCGTAATAGCTTAAGAAATTCAGGTAATTTTGCTATTGCGATATTGTGAACTGCCTTTTATTTTGATATTTGTTTGCTTGAAGAAATCTACAGCTTAGAATTGCATTAATGATTTGTGCTTTTCAATCTTAAGGAAATGCGAGATTTAAATAAATATAGGGAGAATACAATAATGATATAATCGTTGTTTATAATTTTACTTCGCTTTTGGGTCTTTTATTTAAATAAAAATAAAATCTACTGTTTTTTAGTGCGTGGTCGAAAGTAACTTTAATCCGCATTTATTAATATTCGAAGATCTAACTAAAACAATGTATTAAAGCGTATTTTATAATGGTTAAAATAATTTATAATAGTTTACCACCATATTTTTGTTTTCCGCTTTGTGCTTATTGACTGACTAAAATTAAAATGTCAAATTTTAAAAATGTCCATATTTTTTAAAACATTTTTAATTGCGTTATTTTTATGAGTACAGTAGAAAACGGGATGATACACATTATTATATCAATGATAGAAGTATGGCTAAATTGACAACTTATGTTTTTGTCTTGTTGTGATCATTTTCTGAATTGTTCTAACCAATTTAAAATCGCTTTTGTGCATCGTTCGTAAGTTGTTTATTTGTTGAAAATTGTGTTCTATAAATTAAGTTGCTCCGGTTTTCGGAATGCTTTTTCTACAAGGACTGTGATCGAAACAAAGCACTTAACGCCACGTAAGTACATAACATCAGTTTATGTTCGTTTGTTTCGTATTAGTTGTATATTAGCAGATTTTGTTTAACTTAACACACTCATGTTAAAGAAGACAACAATGTAGTAAACCATTGTTTGTCAACACGTGGATTTATCAATATTGGTATTAGAGAGATGAATATAACTAGATTTTTGCCTACATAATCAGAAACAATTTACATTCCGTTTTTAGACAGGCCGTGTGAACCACAATAAAATTAATCTAAATTCTTACGTTCCGTTTAGTGTTACGGTTTCTTATATCACAAAGTCGTTCGTAATATCATGTGTGATCAGATATGCATATTTTCTTGTCTATATATGAAGAAAACCATGTTTTTTAATTACCAAAACATTGAACTTTCCTGTTTTATATGAACTAGTTGCTTTCCCATTTAAATTTACAAAAGCCATTCAAAATATTCTATGAATTCGGTGTCATACACAAGGGCATGGTGTATCTAAAGAGATCTATAAAGAATTTGAATATTTTCGTATACGTTATAATATCATTTACAATATAACAATATATAAACATAGCGCAATAAACAAATAATATATTCTTGACTATGTTTGATAATATTTATTATTAGATACGCAAAATACACTGCGAAATCACATGCAATTTTAATTTCCAAACTGATATCTCTTGGTCAGTGATTGTATATTCAGAGTGAATCTTTAAAGAGAAATTATTCTCTTTTCCTCAGTTTTAAGCTAATTGCCGTATATTTGTAACCAATATTTTTATAACTAAAGTTAAATTCAAACTAAATTATAACGAAAATCAAGTCATCAATTGTATTCTATCTGCTTACAAATATGATAATAATTACGAATAATCGTTTAACCTTTTTACAATAATCATTTTTGATGATAGTTTTTATTCTAATGTTTCTTGTATGCATATATTTAATTATTCTTTAAAGGCGACGATATTATACCAATTATAAAATGTTAAGAATACCGTTAAATTTCGTATACATTAAACAAACTTACAATTTTCATATTGAGTCCAAAAACTTACAAGAATAGGCCCTATTCTTCTTACAAGATACCCAATGCGCGTCAAATCAGAATGCAAATAGTTTTCGTATTTTGATTTCGATAATATCTTTTTCTTATGCATTCTTTACACATACTTGATTTTACAGTAGTGTTTAACGTCGATTTTGCATGTAATGCCTACGATCTGTAGTAGGCATATACGAGCATGAATTGTGTTATAAACGGTATGTATCTTTTGTGATTTGTTTACATTTATCAATTTGATTAAAAATGTAAACGACTTCCATTCTTCTATAGATGTGTATTTTCTTAAATTTAAATGTGTGCAGTTGATGAAATTTCAACAAAAATATTTCTGGAAAAAGTTTAGAAATCCAGACTGAGCTTTTGGATATTTTACAGAAATCTAGATACAGTTCACAGATTTTTCCCTTGCTATTACAATGTGATGAGACAGATGGAACAGCCAATGCAGTTCCAGTATTCATAGAGGAGTGCTATTATAAAGCAACATCTGTTGAAACTGTTCATGACGATCAGTACAGTCATCGGTTTGCTTCAGCTACTAATGATAATGTCGAAATTATGAATGGTATAAGAAGAAACAAACGCATTCAATGTTAACATTTTTCTTTGTTATTTTTCTAATAGATGTGAACAGTGAATTTAAATTTCCGTTGTACGCAAGTAGCGATGCTCCCTCGATCTGGGATGAATCAAAGATTGGATTGATTTGCCCTTCTTCATTGCAAGGTTGATTATCTTCTCGATACGATTGTGTTGAATGTCCTCTGTTTTATTAAAAAGCACTTCCCGTATCCACTGTAGCGGCTGCAGCCTTGAGTAAATCACCGGCTTCGTCCTCTCAGAAAACAGCTGCATTGGCACAGGAAAGACAGTGGAAATCAAAAGGAAGAGCCGCAAAGAGAGGAAAATCGTCTCCGATTGATTGTATTAACATAAAGATGCGTACGTTCAATAATAATAGAATCAATAAATTATTATAATTATATACATTTACTTTGTTAGCTAGTAAGAAAGCGCAAAGTTGTTTACCAATAGCTAGACACTTTTCTAATTGGCCAAAGCGAAGGCACAACAGACAGAAGCACCAAAACCAACCTCAACCATATCATATAGCAAATAGTAGTGTACTAAGAAGTAAGAACTTAGAAAACTTACCATTGATGCCTATTATTGGACAGCAGTTGCAACAAACGCAGAATTCACACGAACTTTACTATATTCATAATCGATATGCATCTTCAAAGCATACGGCTACTACCACCACCTGTAACTTTGCTAGATCAAGATCATATTCTTGTGATCTATCGATTACTAGTGTTTCAACAATTGATGCACACATCAATCGAAATCTATCTGATTCGATTATCAATCAATTGAAACTCTACGCTATAAGCAATCACGTTGTATTGGATGATTTTGCTGAGCATGTAGCAAATAAAAAACGTCACAGTTGCTATTCCACCACAAATGCGACAGACTCATGTAAGTTACATAATTTGATAGATTATACCTTTTTGATTCTAAGTCTTGAATGGAATTTTGTGATTTCAGGTTTTTTTAAATGTCTGGTATTAATCCCAATAATTTGAAATAATAAACTTTTTTAAATTTTAAGTAGGATCGACGAAATGCGGAAGAGAAGATTTATTTCGTTTCATATTTCTTTAGCTTCTGTCTACTAGCATCACATCAGAATTATGATGATGCCATGATAAGCTGGCGAAATATAAAAAAATAAATAAATTTGCTTAATATTTTTGTTGATCTTACTTTAAAATAAATGAGTGTAAATCGTTTATTGTAAACCGTTTTGCAATGATATTGTTTTCCAATCAATAAACTTATTGGTTCATCTGTTTGCAATTTTCGAAAATTCGTAGTTTATGTTCAATCATAATAGCCTAATTGAATTAGATAAGCTGTATATAGTATTGATGTTGACGCATATCCCACTTTACCGTAAATATCTGGAAGATTTTTTCAAATATTTATTAGATTTCCGATTTGCTTTAAATAATTTTTCGATTTTTTAGTACTTATTTGTAGCGGCAGCCAAAACAGTTTACTGTTAAAAGTATTTATTACATTAATGGATTTCACAATGTTGTTCACTTATATCAACATTTTTAGCGACTAGAAACAATATAGCTTCTGATCTTAATTCTCAATCAATGCCGAACCTGTCTTTGCAATTAGAATCGCCGACAAATTTCAATTCAACTAACGGCAACATATTGGTATGAATTTTTGCGATTAATTTCTTTGCTTAGAACTTGACCTATCAAGTATTTACTAGATCAGCGATTCTCGTATTTTAGCCTACGAGCCCCAAGTTGCAGATACCCTAATCTGCAGACCATACATATATGTGTTAAAAAATACGATTTTAAGAAATATTCAAGTCCATGATGTTTTGAAGTGTTATCAAAGGTTTTCTTACGGTTAGTCAAATCATGTTAAAGGTTCGCAATTAAGGACATATGCTCACAGCAACCACAGAGTCACATGAATCCTTCATCTCTCCACTAAAGGCTGCTCTATATACTAAATGTGCAATGCTTCGCTCCAACCCGCTCGAAATTTGAAATACTTTTTTGACGGTCATAATCTGGAATCGTTGATGTAGACTAGAAATAAAAGTGGAATTTGCATTGCAGCAATTAGGAATTATAGTTTCATATATACATTTAAAAGAGATGGAAATTTATAAATTTACAATTTTAAGTAAAATTCATTTTGAATTTTGTCCTTAAACATAAATACAGCCGGACTTTTAAATAATTCTAAAAGTAAAGAAATAATAGGGTCAGATTTAAGTAAATATATTCCTAAAATAAGGTATAAACTCCTACCACCATTAGGACGAAAAATTTGTAATTATAATAAAGAATTAAAATCAATATGTAACGATAATATTAGAAACATAATGGAAACAGAATGCAATTGTAAAAGTCTTAGTTTTGATAAAATAAATGAACATATATGTACCCATAATCTAAAATAAATTGAAAATTGTGAATTAAGAAAGCTGCTATCAAAAGGGTATAAATATAGATTAAATAACAACAACGACAAAAATAAAATTTACAGTTCGTTATATAATAACTTAAATGATTACTTTAGTAAGCTGATTAATAGTGAAAGCTCGAATATATCTAAGATAAAAATTTGGAAAGATTATATATTTGATAAAATTAAAAATAAAATGAAAATAACAAACAATTATAAAAGGAAAGATAAAATTAATAAAGATATGTATAAAGAACTTACTAAATTAAAGGATAACTATATAATAACAACTATTGATAAAGCTAGTAATAACTTTGTCTTCATATGCAAAAAGCTTTATTATGATATACTAATAAAAGAGGTTAATTCTAATGATTTAAATGTAAATCCAACATATGAACGTAGTGAGTTGAGTTTAGAAACAATTATTACAAGTCACTGTTCTATAATGGATAAAAAGGGTATAAAGGTTGAATCAGATAATAAAACTATACCTATATTATATTGGAATCCAAAATTACATAAAAATCCAATAAAACCAAGGTTCATATGTAGTGCGTTTAAATGTACATTAAAACCACTTTCTGTCTATATGAATAAAATACTTAAAGTAATTAAAGCACATTTTAAAAAATATTGCAAGGTAATCGAAATTAATACTGGTATAAAACACTATTTCAGTATTAATTCTACAAAAGAATTTTTAGAACAGACACAAGGAATAAATTTTCAAAATATAAATACATACGATTTTAGTACGCTTTATACAAATCTAGATTTAGTAGATATTAAAGAAGCGTTAGTAAAATTAATTAACCTTATATTCGGAAAAAGATATACATATATATGTTATAATAATTATAACGCCTATCTAACAAAAATTAAACCATCAAGTAAATATAAATATATGGATAAAATTGAATTAATAGAATCCTTAAGTATTTTGATAAATAATTTTTTTAAAGTATGGACATCTATATTTAGACAAATAAAAGGTGTTCCAATTAACTCTATTAATATGGAGTTTGTTACTCCATATTTGCTGCTTTTTAACTGAACTATATAATATATATTCCCGTTTTTATTATATATTAGAATAAGATACACTATATAATCAAATTTCATCAGAGGAAATACGTCATTAGCCTGTATTTGGCCTTGCTGCTATGTTGGGTCGAGAAATATAGAATCTTAAAGCATATCATTTCCTTCTGATGATCTTTAATCCTTATTCTGATACATCATCTGTTATTTATTAGTCAATTCATAAAAATGATTTTTTTTTAATTTCAATTTTTTATTTTAACTTGATTTAAGTTTTTTTAAAATATTATATAACAATTGCCTTTTATTTATAATTATTATATTATTTGAATTTAATTTAGCATCATTTTTAATTTTCAAATAATATAAAATGTGTAAACTCTGTTAGCTGATCTGATTTGTTTTATATTCAACGATATTCTTTGATAATTATGTATTATAGTAATCTTTATCGCACATAATCAGTAGCGATTGTAGATTAGCAAGTTATTCGTTTTGTGTAATTATTTTATATTTAATTATTTATTATTTAATCCTTTTATACTGTTTCTTTATGTATTAACATATCTTTATATTACATTATATACCAAAACATTTGCTCTCTTTTATGTTTCGATAATCTTTAAATTTTAAAATATTTTAGTTTTAATCGCTATAATTACCACATGAGGTTGTCCATCTTACTCTTCTACGTTTTCTCAACTTCAGAAATTAAATCATTTGCTGTTATGTAATCCTATGTTTGCAGATTTATTTCATTTCTTCGTATTTTAATGTTCTTTCTGATGACCTTACATCACTATTCCGAAACGTTTTTAAAGAGCATGCCGTTTTTATATTTTTCTTTTTTGGAAATGTGTTTTGGAATAAAATATATTTTCGAATGATCTAAAAGCACACCATTCAATCACCTATGCATTTAAGTATATATTTGCACAAACATTCCCAATATATTTTATAGTAATAATATTATAATTATTTATTATAATATTATTATTATTTATTGCAATAATATTATAAATATATTTTAATGTTAATAAATTAATGTTTAATGATATTATCATTAATTGTGGAATAAGAGCCGAAACCTGATAGCATAGCGGTTCCTCCTGATGACCTATAATTCTTATTTCTATACATCGTCTGTGATTTATAAATCAATTAATAAAAATTACTTTTTTTTAAATTTTAATTTAAAATTTTAACTTAATTTAAATTAAATAACATTTTATATACAAATTGTTTGTTTTTTATAATTTTTTATAAAAAAAATTATAGTTTTTTTGGAATGAAAGAAGATTATTGTTTTAGTATTTATTATAAGTATACTTAGTTGACTGATCTGATTTAATGCAATTTTTTGCAATATCTGACAAACCATATTTGAAATCAAGTTTTTTAAATAAAAGCAGTTATCATACCTAATTCGGTTGTTTATTGTTCATAATTTAAAAAGTTTCTTTGTTGTCGACGCATGCTGTTTGTTTGGACTTTGTCGATTTATTGTGAGTATACTATAACACGCTTGATACCAGCAAGATGGGTATGATATAGCCTAGTATTACCACATTGTTTTTCCGATAAAACTATTTACCAGGATTCATTTTTTAAATTTTATGTTTTATATTAAAATTGTCCTCGATTATTTTAGATAAAATGCCAAAAAATGTATTTTTAAAAGTATTTTATTTTCAAAGAAAATAAAGTCATTTTTTCTGTCGGATTGTTCCTAATTAAAGAATCAAAAATTGTTCATTATCATTAAATTTTCCGTTTTAGAAAAATCGATCGCAATGTTTCTATAAATCTTTAAACATATTTAATGCCACAACATATGTTGTGATAAATAATGTAATTAATGTTTGTTGACTTTGTACCAATTTCGGGATCAACAATCATTTAAGATAATACTAGCTTTCTATTACACTTTAAATGAGCGGATTAACCTTAAATATGATCGCATTAGCAACAGCGGTAGTTTACAAATCATATATATATAAATATATATATATGTATATATATAATAATGATTATATAATGATTATAATAATGATATATATACAGGTCTTCAAGTTACTTTGCGAAATTACAAATTTTGTAAGTTCAACGATACGAGATTATTATCAAATTCGTGCTATATTTTGAACACATGATTAATATATATAAGCAATTACTTGATAATAGTAGTCAATATTTACAAATAGTTTATTGTTTTTGAGCTTAAAACTTTGCCTTACAGTTTTTCGCTATTATCATGATTTTTGTTTATATTTCTGACGCAACTTTGGTCACTGTCGGTTGGGATATTTTTCGCAAAGAAAAAACTTTGTCATTCATGTACTGTTGTTACACTCATTCTTAGCCTCATTGAATATTTTTCTTTCGTAAGATAGAAAATTTTGCTACGTCCTTGTTGTCAAATTACGCTGAATGAATTTTACAATATCGTTGTTAATTTCATCATAGGAAGAACTAAATGGGTAGGGTTGTATCCCTCACTCTGTCTGGGTAACATTTATTTTGTCTAAATGAACGCAATGGGAACGCCAATGAAAATATGCATAAAAACATTAGTAGTGAAAGGATATGTTGCGATAAATTTCCTACTCTATTAATCATCCTATCAAATTTGGAAATACCTTTTATTTTTGTATTTTTACAAATTATGCATGCGTCTTTCTTGTTTGTTTGAAAATCAAAATGCCGTAGTTTGTATTTGTCGTAGCAATGTCACCTAAATTCAAGTTATCCGTGCTTTGCCTATATGTCTTTATAGTATCCAAAATTACAGTAATCTGTGCTTAAACGCATCTGTACGAATGCTGTCCAATCCTTATTTTTTCATCGCCAAGTGTTATCACTTATGTTCAAACGTTTCCATTTACGTATCACGTAAAAATGTACTTTTATTATTATTTTCTTGTTGTTTATAGCCATAAATTTTCTTAAATTTTACAGGAACGTCGCCTATTTAAAAGATCGTTAAAAGAGAGTTTCTACGTGAGCGCTTTAAAACGGTAAGTTTTGCTTTTATGATTTTATTCATTCCTTCTAATAAATTCCTTACTGTTTTAACTCATGTGAGTTTATTGGTAGGTATTTCAAGGAAAAGTCGAATTTCCTGCAAACGTACTCTCGTTTGGTTAGCCAACTAAAGCGATATCACCTCTATGACAATTCAAGTCAAGATTTGGGTGATAGCAATGATTTTTTGTACGACTATAACGATAGAGCTGAACTGAACAAGAAAATTTCCAGATTGCCTGAATGTAAATCGGAACCGGAATCCGCTAGTGGCGGTATTCTTTGCGACTGTCACCTAGGAGATAGTAAATGTGTTGATTTTCGCGCCGAAAATCACGAACATGGTCATCTTGCTCTTGATCAAACCACTGACGTTTTTGCTGCTGCTAATATTAACACAGTTAACAAACATGTCACTCGTGTATTTGATAATCATCAGGCTTGGACGGAGCAGCAACAAGGCTATCACAGCAATTATCAAAAAGACGCCACACACTATATCACTGGTCATAAACTACGACCAGCTTACACCGATATTGTCGGAAGCTTATCGTCGTTTTACGATAAGGAACGAACTCGGCGATCTTCTTTTAAAGGAAACTATCTAAACTTGAATCATTTAAGCTTTCTAACTAGCACAAATCAATATCATCAGTTGCAGCAGCAACAACAAATCCATATGAGAAATGACGGTAATGCTTGTGATGGCATTCATCTGATAGTATGTGTCCATGGATTGGATGGTGACTGCAATGATTTAAGGCTATTTCGAACATTTCTTTCGATTTGCCAACCTGGAGATACCCGCGTAGAATTTCTCATGTCAAGTTCGAATCAAAACAGCACATTTGACGATTTTAGCGTAATGTTAAATAATCTGTCCATCGAAATAAACCAATACATTCGAAGACGAAAAATACAACTTACTAAATTAAGGTAACAGGAAATAAAAATAATTTATAATTGTATACGTTGACGTAACGTACCGCTATATTTAAATTTTGATTCAAACACTAAAATTGAACTGCGTTTTCTAACGTTTTAGTTTTATTAAATAAATTACTCTAAGTTGTGTATTTAATGTGTATTGTTGTCTTTCAGCTTTATTGGTCATTCGATGGGCAACCTCATTATCCGCGCATTGATTGGATCTAAACGATTTTCACGATATGTACAATTTCTACACACGTTTCTCTCGCTTGGTGGTCCTCACTTAGGCATGCTATTTGGCTCACATAGCATCGTTAACGTTGGTAATATTTTACAACAAAAATAGAATATAACTCATTATAGGTCATTTTACTTTTCCATATCTGTTTCAGGGCTGTGGATGCTGCAAAAATGGAAAAAGTCAACAAGTCTTTTGCAAATTTCATTTAAAGACCATAGCGATATCAGACGAACCTTCATGTATAAGCTAAGCAAAAAGCCATGTGAGTATTATACATAACATGTATTTATGTACGTGTCAAATAGCGATCCTCTCAATATTTGCGTATTTTGTTTTATTGCTTTTTTGTTTGATTTTTTTACGATTTGTGATTTAAAATTTATGATTCCACTTCAGAATAAAATATCTGCTTACTCCTTTAATTTTTATAAACTTTTTTAGTATATAAAAAAGAGCAAAATCATAAAGGTTTTTACTTTTTGATCCTCGCGGATCTTCTTCAAATTTAAAAAAATACGCATGATAATAAAATAGTCACTGAAATAAAGAATCAAAACCAATTCGAATGACTAAACAAGTTATGTTATATCAGATTTAGTTCTACTGAGGATCGAAACGTAAAAACCTTTCTACTTTTATATTTTTTCAATATACGCTAATTACAATAATGTATCCGTTAAATATGGATCATAGCCAACTGTTTGCACTCTCTCTATATATAAAAAGACGTGATTTACAGAAATCAAATTGACGTTATATAATATACTATCACGAGTATATATATACTATAATATTCGAATACCATCATATGAACAGTATTTTTACAGTACTGCAACACTTAGTGAATTGTACCAAGTGGTATGAGCATACATAAGAAAATAATTGTCAACCTTGAAATTGTTAGTAGTAAATATCGCCATGAGTGATTATAGGCGACTTTGGGAATAATATCAATTTATATGTATATAGAAGATAAACCTATTATATTATTTATATTTATTAAATATAAATAGAAAGATTAAAAAATAAATAGAAAGTATTTAACTTTTTAGTATTTTAATAATATATTAAATATATTTAATATTTCAAATATATTATATTTTTCTATTAATACAAAATTAACTAACATGGAAGTAATTAAATTAATATATAATTATTATTTTGAAAATAAATTACTATTTTAAAAATAATTTTATTATATTTTTTAAAAATAAATATTTAAATTATTAAATGCAGAAGAATAAAATTTTTCAAAAATATAACATTTTATTATTCACATTTAATAATATAATATGATTTTTGTTAATTATTTTTTCTCCAAAATTCAAAATTTAAAAATTGATCAACATTAGTTAGTTTTAAGTAAATATACTTTCTCAATTAAAAATAACTTTATAAATACTGAAAAAAGTTATTCAAATAGTTAATAATAGTCATTATTAATTATTATTGATGATAATCAATATTAAATTTAGAATTTTGGATCAGGATCAACAAAACTAAATTTATTTTTATATTTCAAATTGTCTTTTATAAAAGACAATTTGCTGCAATTTGAATAAATTGTATTTTTTTAACTCTTTGTATAATGATCTGTCTTTAAAGAGCTGTTCTTAAAAACAGATGTACTCGTCTTTGTCATTATTACCAAAGAGTTAGAGCGCAATGGTATGTTGTTATAAATGCTACTGATCATCTATATTTGGTATTTTAACGTTAATGTTGGTTACTATGTGCTTGACAATACAATTACCAACTTAAACATTTGACAATATTACCTTGGGGTAATATACATTATTATGGTATGTATTTTTCTCGTATTCGGTTGAAGAAACAGGAACTTAAAACTTACGTGCATATAAGTTCGTAATTATTATTATTCTGATACTGGATGGATATTACGATTTTCACGTAATTAAAAATTAAAAGATCTTAGTAATAAAAATATACTGCGTTTTATGCATAACTTCTTTCTATTTTTAAATATAAAATATTGTTGATCTAATTTGAAATAACATATGTATTTACCAACATTTCTTAGTTTTTAAAGATTATCGTTTCGTCTGTGTTTTGAATTAGTAATTTAGGAGAATAGAGTCTAATTAAGTTTTTATTAAACAATAGTCAAATAATCGATAGATAATTGATCTCATCGTAATGACAATAGCGATGAATAAAGCTATTGAATATTTGACCATTTTTAATTAAAAAAAACCTTTATTTCACTTCTGTTATATCAATAATTAAGACACAAGTGATTTCCATCACTCATGTCTTATAATTTCCATCTTCGTCACGTAAACTCCTTTGTATTTGTTATAAGTCTTGAGTGCGACTTATTCCCATCATATTTGTATATTATTAATCGATGTTTGTCGTTTAGGTTTTCGATACTTTAAGAATGTTCTATTGGTTGCATCGCCTCAAGATCACTATGTTCCTTATCATTCAGCCAGAATTGAGCCTTGTAAAGCTGCCCTAAAAGACAGTTCATTCGGTAATATTTTGCTTCATTATTTAGCTCTCTTCTGGGCTCCAAATAAATCATTTTATAAATACGCAATTGTATGCAAATTGAAATATTACAACCCGTATACTAAGGCATGTGATATCATGTGATTATCTTCTCTAATAATGCAAAAATGATTTCCACTTTCTAATAATGCTGTTAGGGTAATTTTTATTGCTGTTACTTTAATTTGATGTCGTAGCAAACAAGGTTTATTTCTGATTAATACGTTTATTTGATTCATTATTTACACTTGCTCTACAATTTCGTGCGTCTTCCTTTTTTTATCAACTTCTTTTCAATTTGCATTTACTATGCAGTTTTACCGTGCAGTAAGCAGCATTTAATTTAAGTTTGATTTCAGAGATTTTTAACTGCCCGTCACATAACACGAAAAGAAAAAGTTAGAATTACAAAAAGCAAATATATATGTACATATATAATTTATTAATTCCATGTTAATTATATTGTCTACGGTATTTCTGCTCCTAAAATATTATTTTGTGCAAATCGATTTTTGCGATTTCAAAATAATGTTAGATCGTTTTAAAGGAATGAAGAAGAATGACAAATTACCCTTCATTTAAAAGTACAATATTTCGATAGCTCCTGCTATCATTCATCATCAATCCTGAAGATGATAGCAGGAGCTATCGAAATATTGTATTTTAGTGTAATTTGTCTATTTTCGTTTTATTAAAACTATATAATCTAAAATGGAAGGATTTAGTGTGTACTATCACAATAATGTGTCACCACCCAAAGTCGTTGTTTTTCTGTAGACTTTTACGGTATGGAAGTAACAATCGATTGACTTGTTACTTTTCATTTAAAATACGGGATCTGCGAATGAAAATTATTATACAGCCATTAAGTGGCAATAAAGCAGGCAGTAAATCGATGGTTAGTCTCAATCAAAGGACATATGATATTATCCAGAGCGGTAATTGATAACAACCTTCTAGTTTCTCGTTATTATTGAGCAGCGTAATTCTATAGATTTCAGCTATACCCAAAAATTAGGTGCAAAATCGAAAAACACTAATTTAATAAATCAATTTTAAATTCGGTACTTTATAAATCGTGTTTGCAATTAGTAATTTGATTCCACACAGTTGTTGCTATGATATTATGCAATTATTTTTTGTTCATTTATTGATAAGCCCAATAATTCCTAGCAGCTCACTATTGGCTCATTGGATGATTTCTAGTAAACTTATTGTGCTAAAATATATATGCTTATAACACCTTACAAGTCGTGGACAAATTGTCGTTTTTATTAAAAAAAAACAAACAAACGTTTTACTTTCCTTCATATTAATGTTAATGAATCTATATGTTCTATTTTAGGTTCAGTATACGTGGAAATGGTATCTAATTTGCTTGGTCCGATGCTAAAGAATTCGGACATCAACTTTGTACGATTTACCAGCTATCATTTCAACGCCAGCATGACCGATGAGTTTATAGGCGGACGACCTGCCCACATCGCTGCACTGGATTCTGAAGTTTTCGTTGAAAAGCTAGTTCGAATAAGTGTGGCCAAATACTTTTTCTCGAACAGCTAATGATAAAATATGGACAATTGTACAACACCATACTGCAGTAACATATGTAATCTGTACACTCCAGTTATATCATCATAATCTTAACACCGTCACTGCTTGTATACAATAGCAGTGACATTTATAATGATAACGGCATAATTACTTCCTTATTTTTGCTTCTATGATCAATATCATAGTGTTACCCACATGTGTACAATCGATATTTCAATGATACTTATATGATGTAATTTTACTGTCTGTGATTTATTACTTGGCAGCATTTATCACTCCATTACTTTATCACACATTCCTTCTCTTATTTGTCTCATTTATCATTTCGCCTAATTGACAAAATCGACCGTCAGTAGCCGATAAATCTTCCCACATATTCATTTCTCTTAATCCAATTTCCATACCACGTAAACTTACATATTTATTATAGTCCTGTAATAAAATCTGTTTTTTACTTTAAAACACGATCGCATTCGATTTGCATACATTTATGTTACATACATTTATCAAATAGTTAGATAACGAATAATACGAACGGTAATGATCGATTTACATTGTGATCTATAGTATATGTATTGAACATTTATTGTCGATGTTTTGAACCAAATAAAAAACTTCGATTTTTAATTTTTGTTTTTATACAGCAATTTTATATCGATGCCGAACGCAACATAATAGCAGCACGAACGATAATGATCGATTTACATTATGATCTATAGTATATGTATTGATCGATTATTTAAAGATATTTTGAACCAAATAAAAAAACTTCGATTTTTAATTTTTGTTAGTATACAGCAATTTTATATTATCATGATAGCAGTAGGACGGTAATTATCGATTTACATTGTGATCTATCATTAATATTGAACTTTTATTGATGATGTTTTTTTTTGTTTTGCTTTTATACTGCAAATCGGAATTGTAATAGCCCATGGGCAATGATCCCTGTAGGAATTTGTATACCAAACTAGGACTAGAGAAAAGCAAACGGTTTCAAATAAAAACTACATATTTCGTTTATTTGTACGTGCTGGATCCACTTGAACCAATCTCATTGTTTCAAGTGGATTATTTATAGTCGTCATCTATATATTATGATCAAATTGATTCTGCCTAGAAGGAAAACATTATATTTATTGAAAACGTTTCGTCATTAATTCAGCTAACTGAGTCTACGTATTTAATATAATTATAAAATAAAAAATAAATAAAAATAAATAAATAATAAAAATAATAATGCTAAATCAATAAATCAAAATTTAATGATTAGATAATAAATAATTGTTATTAGATATTATATAACTTATATCAAGTTAAAATAAAAAATAAAATTTAAAATAAACGTCATTTTTATGAATTGACTAATAAATAACAGACGTTGTATCAGAATAAGAATTAGAGGTCATCAGGAGGAACTGCTATGCTATCAGGTTTCGGCCCCTAACTCCTCTACCCAACATAGCAGCGGGGCCAAATACATGCTAATGATGTATTTCCTCTGAAATAACTATCTAGTATCTTATTCTAATGCAAAGTATATTATTTATTATCCATCCATAAAAATTTGCCACTTAAGAGTTTAAATTTATTCTTTATATTATTGTGTTGATTTATATATTTTACTTTTTTGTGCTTGATGTTATTTTTATAGTAACCTAGTTTAAAATATGTATCTATTAAATTATTTAAATGATTTTGAAGAAAGTTCATATCATTACATATTGTTGCAATTCTTAAAATTTCATTATTTGATGTATTATATTTTATATTATATGGTATGCATGAATGCTCATGCAAAAATATGTTTATTGTAAATTTAAATATGTCATCTTTACGATATAAATTAATATTAGTTTTAGTTAATGTTAATTTAATGTTCATTAAGATTTATGAAAATCTAAGTAACCTGTGGATTGTCTAAATCATGTCATTATTTAGACCATTTACTCGGTTTGACAATATATGCCATCATTATGCATTTTTAATGTTAAGTTACGTTACACTCAAGAATTAATATCTACCAACAAGCAAAACTTCAAAACAAGATTATCTATAAATGATCGCTCAACTCCTTTTTTGATAGCAGCTAACGACAAATGCACAAGTAATATACCCTTAACAAAATGCATAGGAATGATGCTTATAAAAATAAGGAATGTTCACTAATCAAAACGTCAAAATCCTTAAATTCATGTTGAATTGCCTTGAAATCGAACGACAAGCTCATTGCACACAAAGGTATCATCAATGTACCGAGTTCTTCCCGATACTATGCTAGCAAAAACACTTAATACGTAGAAAATATTTGAAATATTTGAGAATATGTTAAAATATTTGTCGTTGTGACAATTTTTGTAGGCATTAATGACATATAAGTAACAGGCTGCTTAAATA
Source organism: Pomphorhynchus laevis (assembly GCA_012934845.2). Lineage (NCBI taxonomy): Eukaryota > Metazoa > Acanthocephala > Palaeacanthocephala > Echinorhynchida > Pomphorhynchidae > Pomphorhynchus > Pomphorhynchus laevis. The sequence continues at coordinate 29,851 of WNNJ02001801.1, forward strand.
ATTGCACGACAAAAAGAATGCGTATACTTATTATTAGCGGATAGTATTAAATGCAAAAGGCAATGTCGGGGAAACACAACGAACATTGACGTAAAGGCTTTAAGATTTAACAATAGAATAGCAGATAAAAAAATGAGTGCAATTTTTTCAACGTCGGAGCATCAAAGCTCCATGGAAAAAGCGAAATCTCTCGAATTTTCAAGCAAATTGGATTCAGATAAAGGTAATTTCCTTGTTAAAGACGATAATTTCACCGAAAAAAAGGTAAGTGATGCTTTCGTGTCTGACTCTAGTGACTCGGGGGAGCTTCCCCCTGTTCCAAAAATGAAAAATTTATTACTTATCGCTGGTATCAAACCTATTGAACGTCATCTACTGTTCAATACATTTCTTCGCGACTTTATTAACAATTTCCCAGGTCGCATACTGTTTAACTCAGTTAAGACTGGCGATAATTTACTAAGAATTTCTTTTACATCCGCTGATATAGCAAAACAATATATGGACTTTTTTACAAAGAATCTTTCGCATCTTGGAACATTCAATTTTAAACCTATACAAGCTACTATTAAAATTACAAACTTTCCGCTTTTTCCCGGTGATTCAGATATAAATTGCCTTTGAAAACGTATAAACTTTCCTCAGTCCGACAGTTAAAGTCTAAATTTGGCGACCCACTGCCGGTCGCATTTGCGAACACTGACCGTGATACTGGTGAGGTCATGTGTAGGACTTCAGCTAATCCTTTTTTTGGATTTAATCTAAAATGTTCGTTGATCAGCGAAGACCTTTTTACTTAACCACATTGCAATAAGTGTCATAAGTGGGGACATTGGGCCTCCACTTGTAAGTTACCTCAACTGTGTGGCATATGCAGCAGTGGTTCCTGCTCTGCCCTGGCTAATAATTCCAAATGCTCAGCCAACCCACTCTGTAACAACTGCGGATTGGGGCATCCGTCCTGGTCCCGCAAGTGCCAGCATTTTACTAAATACAAGAATAAATATGTTCCTTCGTCTGCTGCTACTAAGACCTCTTTTTCTGACGCAGCCAAGACAATTCCTCCTGACAGAATGTCTAATGCGGACATTTTGTACCTAATAGAAAACTCTAAGAAAATGATACTTATGCAAATGGAGAACTTAATTAAACCGCTGGTTAACTCTTTGGTACAAAACCCTACTGTTATTCATGAAGAGTACTACCCCAAATCCAAAAAAAGGGAGGCTCTGCTCAACCGATCCCACCGAATAAGGTAGGAAAACTTCTTAAAGCCAGAAATACAAGCTCCACCCCGGGAAATGAAGATATTGCCCAGGGGGCACCGGCCGATGTCGGGGCTAGTGGTGGGAAGGGAAATTTTTCCACACCTAGCTCTGTCTAGGTCGACAACCCACATCTAACTGATCTATTACATGGTGAGTAAGCCCGAGCCTTTTTCACTGAATATTCTTCAGTGGAATTCGGGAGGTGCTTCTGCCCTTAGGCTTCTATCTGGTAGAGACGCAGATGTTATAGTCCTTCAGGAGACGCGGTCTATCCGTCTCCCCCAGGACATTACTCGATTTATCCCTAAGCACATTTATACCCACTATACTCCGTATATAACCCCGCCTCACTCCTCTTCATCTCAAGGACTCTTGACCTTAGTTAAATGCTCTTTAAGGTCTTTCCTCATTCTAAACTTCTCGTGTCCAGCCCTGTCTTGTTTAGTAGTTTCACTCGTCAAGAGCGGTAAACGCCTCAGTCTAGCCAACGTCTATATTCGTCCAGGAGAGATTCATAAAAACCGTGACCTCCTGGATGGGATAATTGATGGCGGCTACGACATGGTACTAGGTGACTTCAACGACAGAACTGGTCGTTGGATTAATGCAGCACTCCGCAGAGCCAGGAACGGTTATCTTATTCATAAACCACCGTACCCCACCTTTCATTGCACATCAACAAATTCTCTCCTCGACTTACTATTGCTCCACGAGAAGTGGTTGCTTAAACCCTTCTGCACGGAGCAATCGCGGCAACATCTGTCCACCTCTCATGACCTGATTCGTTGGCGGATAGAGGAGGATTCGCTACTTCGGAGAAGATTCCACTTTGACCCCATCAGAGTGGCTTTCTTCCAGGCAGCTATCCAACGCTTCCCCCGAATTGACAATGAGAGTTTAACCAAATTTAATTCCTATCTCTCTTCGCAAGCCACCGCGATTTTATCGACTACCTATAAAGGTCGCATTTTTAGTCCCACTCCGACAAAACTCAAGGCTCTAGCTAAACTATTGCATCTCCCTGGTCTCTCTTCTTCTGCCAGACAAACACTCTCGACTGAATACTGGCGGACCAGATACCGGTTCCAGCTGAGTAAGGATAGGACGAGTATCGCTCGTCTTAACCCTTCTCAGTCTTCCTTTTGGAAGATTTTCAAGAAGGAGAAGTTTGTTTGTTGGAGGGATAGGGCTGCCGGGTGGATCGGTAGTATAGGCCTTGGAAAAGTTTTGGAGGAGTCACTATCCCTAAACAATTTTAGAGTTACTCAATCACCGCAACCAATCCCGCCTTTGGGAGACTTCAGGAGTAGAGATATATCTGTTTCAGATATTCTTAATGCCTGGGGACCTTTTCCGGGCACCTCCAAAACCGTCGCTCCACTCTCTTCACGTGTCTGTCAGCTTTTGACAGCCGATCAAAGAAGGGAGGTGGCCGTCACAATGCTTTTAGCCACCCCATCCGATGTGGCCGGTATCAATATTAGTCGAAGAATTTTTTACCTAAAAAATATCCGGTCTTATGTCCTAAAGACCTGCGGCCCATTTCGATTCAAAATTCCCTCGTATCGATCTACGAAAAAGCGCTTGCGCATAGAATCCGCGATCATTTAAGTAGGCGAAATTTAATCCCACCTGGTTTCCATGGGTTCGTCAAAGGTCGCTCGGTCCATTCAGCAGTAGGTGAAGTGCATCAGTTTTGTCGGGAGAATAGCCATCAACTTGCTGTGGCTGTTTTCCTTGACTTTTCTGCTGCATTTGACCGCATCTCCAATCCGTTTGTTATCTCTTCTCTCAGGTCCCTCCGGTTGCCTGCGAGAATTGTTAACAGGGTGGAGATACTGCTGTACACCAAGTGATTTTACTATGATGATGACCCTGATGCGCATCAGTTCTACCCTATTACGGGTGTGCCTCAAGGTTCCCCTCTTTCTCCTATCTTGTATCTTGCTGCTTCCATAAATCTCTTTAAAATATTTAAACAACGCGATCAACGTCTAGTGGTGTACGCTGATGACACCACAGCCCTGTTTTCTGGACGCAGGTGTAAGGACGTAGTCTCTAACATCAGCCATTTCTTTTTAAGATTAAAAGACCAGTTGCCCAGGTCCAATCTTGTTTTAAACTCCGCCAAATCGCAGGTGGTTGTCTTTCATGGCTCCCCTGCGACGAAACAAAAGCTTCAGAGACTAGCACTCTCTGCTCTAGCCTCCATATTTGCCTCTGAACCACTTCCTATCTTTACAAGTCGAGTAAAATACCTGGGGTTCACCGTTTCGGTGAACTGGTAGGCGAAAGCCGACCTGGATAGACTAAAACGTATCCTGAAGAGAGCTAGTGTTGGGCTCTGAAACGGGCCCAGCATCTGTCGTTGAATGGGAAAACTCAGGTGCGCCTATGGGGCACCTGGGCTATCTCGGGATTAGTCTTCTTCTCTAGAGGACGTCCTCCAAAGCAAAGACTAAGGTTTCTTAAGCTCCTCATCTCCCGCTTACCCAACATTGTTCGCGCCGACTGGACTCTTCGGGGGGTGAAATACCCCTCGTGGTTTAGTCGGAAAGCAACGTGCTGGATCGGTTGGAGGGCTCAGATCCCTTTGGATTTGGGGTCCGTCATGAATGGTTGAAGAAGATATAAGAGGTTAAACAATGAACTTCGGGCCAAAGTCCGTTGAAAGTTTTGGTGACTTTATTTATTACTTGTCTGACTCTATTGTCTCTTTTTAATTACAGCATGTATTTTCTTTAATAAAATCTTTATTTATTAGATTTAAAAGCGCAAAGGGATACAATTTAGAAATGACACTGAAATGGAAACCTTTGAAATGAAAATTATAGGATAATTAAAGACGAGTCAACTAATGGTAAGATAATGAACATATCTTTATACGTTTCGCAGCTACTCAGATTTTCATTTATGCTTTGTTTTTCAAACCTAAAGAGAAATCTAGAGACGAGATTTTTTCATAACTTTGCTTTTGGTCTCTGTAATGGACTAATTTAATATCAAATATGTCATGATAGTATCTAAACGTAGGTTTCATAATGAATTCTTCAACATTTATCTAGGATAATAATTCCACTTTGATACAAAGTACAAGTTTATATAGGCGGTTATATATATTGCAGATTGTTCGTATACTAATGACGAACGTTATTCAAAAAATATAAGAAACCTTTAAAATAAGTGAAAGTACATTTCAATTATATATTTACTTGGCTTAGTCATTATGATGATCGAATAATACCAACCGAAATCTGAAATAATTATATATTGCTCCGTAACAAATATTTTTATTCGTAGGTAACAAATATTGTAATTGCAAAAGATCGATTGAAACTGTGGTCCAGGAGCCAAAGCTGGCTACAATTGATTTTTAATCCATATGCGCTGCTAAATAACTGGACTTCGATCATCAGCTCCATCAGTCTAATGTATCACTTTGAGACGTTCCTAACCACCCAGCAGTCATCGTCAGTCGGATGAAGTGGTTAGGGTACGTTTCGACTGATTTTGTGATAACTATAAAGACACCAGCAATTCCTCACGATGCTATACGAAGCTCGGATGTAGAAGCGTTTTACTGGCTTGTTGCGTGGTGGACCTTCTAGTTATTCTTTATATAAGGCACAAATGCGTATCCGTTGGTTACGAGGGCATTGAATTTCTCACAGGATTCCAAAAGGAATGCGTCATTTTATAAATTGTAATTGCAAAAGATCGATTGAAACTGTGGTTCAGGAGCCAAAGCTGGCTACAATTGATTTTTATCCATATTTGCTGCTAAATAACTGGACTTTGATCATCAGCTCCATCAGTCTAATGTATCACTTTGAGACGTTCCTAACCACCCAGCAGTCATCGTCAGTCGGATGAAGTGGTTAGGGTACGTTTCGACTGATTTTGTGATAACTATAAGGACACCAGCAATTCCTCACGATGCCAGACGGATCTCATGTGCAGAAAGCTTTTTTACTGACTTTTTTCGTGTGTAGACTTTCTACTTATTCTTTATGTAAGACACAAATGCGTATCCGTTGCTACGGGGGAACTGAATTTCACACCGGATCCAAAAGGAATGCGTTATTTTACATATTGTTAGTACGAAAAATCGCTTGTATTTCTAGTATATAATATTATATATTAATAATATTTATTAATATTGATATTTAATATTAATAATTAATATTATTAATTAATACTATTAATTTGTTTGAATATTTATTTATATTCTATAATATATAAGTATATTTTGTCAAATCGAGAAATACAATAGCTTTCGGCAACATGTTATCGTCAATTGTTGTTTGACAAAAAAAAACAAAAATTATCACTTTCAACTTAGATAAAATTGTAATCATTAAATAATAGTTATATTTGTTCTAGAATATTATTAAATACGGAAGAATTCTTCATGTGGTTTATCACAATTGTTACGATTATATATAACGCTAAAGTAACAATCAAAAATTGTTACGAAAATTCTAAACACAAAAAATAAACAAAATTACATTGAGTCTCAATATTTTACATGAACTTATTTGGATCAGCCAGCGATTATATAACATGCCCAATAACAATACATATTTCGATAACTCGAAGCTGATATGTAAAGATAGTAATTAATGTGGAATTATTAAAGCACTTGTATTGACAAACCACAATACATACTATGGTTCATTTCCTATCGACTGTAAGCGATCATTTGCTATCGACTTTAGCTGTTATAGCGTAGCCTAATATAACGGTGAGACTAGTAGATTCCTATGAGTAGTAGACATGAATATACTGCGTTTGAATTTATTATACCTGCTTTCGTACATATTGCACACATATCCCTGTAAGGTGTATATATTGACTATGTAAAAACAAGATTCAGTGATCAGTAATATCATAAAGTAAAATGATTTATGTAAAATAAGTTTGTTCTCATCGAAAAATGTAAAACGAAATTTAAATCAGAAAGAATTCCCTTATATTTCGGTCGCCTTTATTTTCTCATGCGGATATAATAACAGCAGATTTATTATTGCCTTTTTAATATACGCAAATATATGAATTTGTACTACATGGTATTAGCAAATAGAGTAGAAACGAATAATCCAAACGACTGTTGTTTCGTCGAAACAGCAGTCATTTGAATAGTTCGTTTTTATATCATTTGAAGTAAATACTAAGAACATTCAATTTTACTACCGGACACAATTAATATTAATTAGAAATTCCCCTGACAGGCAACTCAATACCGAAGGATATCAAGATTATACAGCCATGTTGATTAGTAGCATATCGGTTGAACATATTTAAACATACTGTGCATATTCCTTTGAAATCAATTATAATGAATATTATTGATGTCGATCTCTATAAGAGGATCTAAAAATAACGTCAGATGATTAAATATATTTTGAAGTTGTACTATACCTTATATTTTAATTTGAAAGATATACCAAACATACCCATAATCTTGCCTTTAGTAATAATTCAATTAATGAAACAGCAAGACATCGAATTTATTTGATGTCTTGCTGACTAACTATCAGCATCATAGGAAATTAAATTTTAATTTAACTAATTTTAAAATCAATGTTAATTTCTGATGATGTTGACAGCTAATTAGTAAAACATGAAATAAATTCTATATTTCTTGCCGTTCCATTGAATTATTAATATTCCTAAAATATTCTAGAATGCCAAATTAATATTCTTAATATTCTAAATTATATTTGCATATGAAAATCACGAGACTCGCGTGATAACTAAATTTCAAATTATTGCAAATTTTCGGACTCCTTCCTCCGTCATTCATAACGTCCGTTTAATGATGACGTCATTTTTTTGATGACGTCATTTATCTTCTTGTTCGAGACTTTGCATGCCTCTTTGATTGGCCACATTGTGGCTAACTGCTGCTGTATACGTACGCATTTGTAATATGTTATTTTGTCACGATTGTCTTTTCTGTTAATGCTATTGCAGCATTTGCCAAAATATCGAATAAAAATGGCTTCAATCAGTAAACACAACAAAAATGATGAGCTTAGGTGAATTGAGTCAACTACCCTTTTCATCAATTGATAAAGTGTTTCACAAAAAACTATTAAATAATATAATCTTTTGTATTTATCGGTTAGTATCTAAGCATGCTTATATATGAAAGCGTTTGGATTGTATCACAAATCGGGTAATTTGAAAGATTCGGCCAATTATGGTAACGGATACAGTTTGGATTATGGTGTATATGGTGTATACACTTTGGGTTATACACTTTGGATTGTGGATTACCAAGTTAGAACAACTAAGTGATTCGTCGAAATTGATTTGCAAATCTCTTTTGAATCAGTGAAAGTGGAAAATTGTCTGCATTGTTTGATTTTAGTTAAATAATAAGGACATTCCCATTTTTGTGTCAACCAAGTTGCGGTCGTAATGAACCTTCTATTTTTTCAGGATGTAAGGCTCTATTACATACGTTTAATTGCTAATGCCCCAGGATGGCATGTCAAGTCAATGCACTAATTCATCAAATTATTTGCCAATAGCATTGTCATGTGTAATATGCAGGATAGAAATCGTAAAAGGCAAATAAGCAGGCAACATTTTGACAGGCCTTGAATCGAATCTCAATTACTCTGGGTATAAAATATAATGAGTATTGTCTATGTCGATCGTTGTAAAACAAGATCTAAAAATAATGCCAGGTGATTATAAATACATTGAAGTTACAATATACTTTATATTTTAACTTAAAATACATACCATATATATCCATAATCCTGCATTTAGTAATAATTTAATTAATGAAACAGCCAGATATCCAGCGCCAATAATTCTTGATTTGATCAAGCTCCAATAATTCTTTATCAATAATGAATCATTATCAACTGTCTAAAATAATATCTTTCGTCCTATTAGCATGTTGCCATTATATTATTTATACAAAACAAAATTATTAAACTATTAGCTAACAAATTTTATTTCAATTTAAAGTGATCGGAAGAATGTTTAAAATGTCAAGTTTTCCGCTATATTTAAGTAGTTGTGCTGTCTATCCAAATACAACAAGAAAATCGTTGAGTATTTTACCAGTCCAAAACTACTTGATGGCAATTAAGTTAGATTGGGCGTGTTGTCTCTGGCAAAATATACAACGATACAATTATAATCGAATTGATATTCTATAGTTCGGATTCATGAACTGTCCATTGCAGACGAATGCTTTAGTTTTCTGGAAATAAAAGTGAGTGAATGAAGATATTTTCCAGGTTCCAGAACAGTCGTGAAACTTTCGGTGGTCAATAAGTCGTCACCAAAGTATAGTAGTGACTGGAAGCATTGGAACGAAACAAGCAAACATATATGTGCTAAAAGTGACAGTTATTAAAACATTGTGTAAAGCTATATTAAATATAAATAAAAAGTAAAAAATCATATGGATATTATTTAATGTGTTAATATGTTAATGTGTTAATGTGTTAATAATGTGTTAATTTGTGGATAATCGTTAATCATTGCACTACTTGTTAAATTTGATATTTGTAGAATTCTTAGTTCGTATTTAGGGTATTTTTATTTTTGCGCATCCAATCTTTTCATTTCTTTGTTACATTTTATACTATTTTAGATAGAGCATCAAAGTTTTTAAAATTTGTCGCGGAAATTAATTTAGTATTATAAAATAAGACTTTAATTTTTGGTAAAAGTTTGATGATGTCATATTTTCTACAATCTAAACATTAACGCGTCAATTTTTAAGTCAAATGAGACATGCTTTCTTTTTGTGTTTAAATTTGTGATTCCATTGATCAGTGGAAATAGCTTTATCGACATTTTATGTTTCGCTAATTTAAGTATTTTAAATTTAGATTTACCCAAAAAGTCAATATGTTATGTAATATATCATGAGATATATTTTTACATTTTTGAAATTTTCGTATTGTTTTTGTATTAGTTAGCTAATATTAACATGTTGGAATATCTACACTTGTAATTATTATTGATTTGAAAAGAATATAAAATATTTTTAATCTGGAAGAATTTCCGTCAAGCCTGTTTGCCGTTATTATTAAAGTTTATTCTTTCCATTATGCCTTATTGCAACAGCATTGCAATGTCGAGTTTCTTACTATCACTTGCGTATTTTAAATTTGGATTTACCAAAACAAATCGATATTATTAAATATATTTTTTACATTTTTTACATTTTTGAAATTTTCGTATTGTTTTGGCACTAGTTAGCTAATATTAACATGTTAGAATACCTACACTTGTAATTATTATTGATTTGAAAATATATATAAAATATTTTTAATCTGCAAATAGAGTCTGAAACAGCAGTCATTAGAATAGTTCGTTTTTATATCATTTGAAGTAAATACGAAGAACATTCAATTATACTACCAGACAATTAATATTGATTAGTAATTCCCCTGACAGGCAACTCAATACCGAAAGATATCAAGGATATCCTTCGATAAAATCTGGAAGAATTTCCTTCAAACCAGATTGCAGTTATTATTGAAATCCATTCTTTACATGATGCTTTTTGCAACAGCATTGCAATGTCGAGTTTCTTACTCTCACTTGCGTCTTGTCTTTGCGCATTTTTTCTAATTTCATTTCACAAGTTTAAATCACATACATACGCAAAGAAAATGTTTTTTTGTAATGTATTTCCCCCTTTTGGAGAAAAACTGCAGCAACTATTTCGTTTTTGATAACCACAATTCGTGTTATAAAGTTCATTTTGGCAATCCAGACAAGTGAATATTTTATTTTTGATTGACACCAAGTTTTTACAGAAAAATTATAAAGAATTGGTAAAAGGGTCGGGAAAAATTAAAAATATGAGAACGAATAAAAGAGTGGACGGAAAGAGGAAGGTTGAGGAATGGTAAAGGAGAAAGTGAAAAGGATGTAGGGGATAATATGGGCATGGAAAAGAGGAAGGGGTAGAGGGGAAGAGTATAGAGGGATGAGAGGATGAATAGGGTAAAAATTAATGTTTGTTATTGTAGGTAAATTCTTGAATATTAAAATTGTTGTTTTCTATTTTTTCAAACGACAAAGGCGGGAAATAAAACGAATTACAGTGTTTTAAATACGTTGAATATGAAAAGTGTTGGTTTTAAAGGAGTTTGCGAAGATACTGAGACTGTAGTTAATCTTAGGGAAGTAGGACGGATATAAGGCATGCTGAGATGCCTTACTTTCATGTCTTACATGACAATAGGGCATGTTGGAAATATATTAGTTTACGAATGCGTTGAAGGCCTTTGAGGAGGATGTTGGAAGACCAAACTTCATTACGAAACTTTAGTCTGTTATCAAAATACGCCGATGACATCCTCATCTATGCTCATGCACCCGCACATCGCTAACACGATATCGCCATTTCTGCCTTCAACTGTCTTTCTTCTATCTGCAAACGTCTCTCCAATCTTCATCTCGTTCTAAACCCCGACAAATCCAAAATAATGTGGATCCTCCCCCTTAAACCAAACATATCTCCTCCCACTGTATCTTTTGCCTCATCGATCATCCCCATAGTCCACAATCTCACTTTCTTAGGCTTCCATTTTGATGATCACCTTTCCCTTAAACCCTTCGTTCGTGACAAGGTCCGCTCGTCTAACTTAATTCTCCGTGATATCTGCCGTATCCGCCCCCTTATCGACTTCCGTTCTTGTATGTCTCTTCTTTCATCGCTTCTTTTCCCTAAAATCGATTACTGCCTTAGCCTCTTCGCCAATTCTCCAAAATCCATCATCCTACCCCTACAACAAATAATCAATTCCCCGTTCGAGTGCTCTTTCGTCTCCGTCGCTTGACCACACATCCACATATTTTGCCCAACTCTCCTGGCCCCACCATTCACATCCGCATCAAACTCCGCATTCTCCTAGTAACTTTTCGTCTCATCGCTGTCGGCTCCCCATCGTTCATCAACCTTCCTTTCTTAGACGACACTCGCCCCACCTCGCTATCGCTGCGTTCCAGTCACCCTCTTACTCCACGTTCCCAATTACTCCAACAACTATGGTCTCCGATCCTTCCTCGTCGCCGCCCCACTCGCCTGGAATCAACTCCCTCTCGACGTCCGCCGCGCCCCCTCCTTTATCACATTCAAACACCTCCTCCGTTCACACCTTCTCGACACATGATTTACATTTTTGTTTTGTGATCATGTAAGCGTGCGCTGGCACGCATTTGCCAAGTTAAAATAAATCTTTTTTGAAGTTTAGTCTCTTATGAAACTTCAATCTGTTATCAAAATGAAAAATAAAAAATTCAGATGATCAATTATATGGAGATTTCGCGTTTAGAAATACAGGTGATTAATTTAGTTCGATCTGTAAAAGTTCGATCAAAGAACTTTGAACTTTTGTGTATTTAGGAACATTGGAATGGAGGTAAGATGCTGTAAAAGAGAGCAAAAAAATTTCGTTGAGACAAGAGGCATGTCAGAGATGTGGTCAATGTTTGCATGAGTGTGCAGATGGATATTGTCAGCATTCACTATTATGTGAAAATTATGGAAAGTAGTGAGGTGTGATAAATCACCCAGCAGGATAATGAACCAAGATGGATCTTTAGGGAACTCCATGTGTAAGTGAAGACGAAGATGATAATGAGAAGTGTGTTGATACAGAAAGTGCACTTTCAATAAGATATGAAACAAGCAATTGAGCTGTTATAGAGTAAAACCCTTAATCATGTCAAAGACGATAGAGTAGGATTGAATAGTCTACAATGTCAAAGCATGAAGAAAGGTGGATATAAATAACAGCACTACCGCTTTTTGATACGGGAATGGCTCATGTCATTAAAATCTTTAAACTGTCAGTTTTGATAGAGAGATTAAGATGAAAATCAGATTGGGAGAGTATTAATTATATGAAAGAAGATTTAGTATAGCTTGGTTTATATCAAAGTATTCAAGAAGTTTGGAAATGATTGAGAGATTGGAAATATGACGATTTGCTGCAAAAAGTGAGGGATCTAAAAACGGTTTTATCAGGAGAGGTTGGATAACGGCAAACTTTCATTGAGTTGGATATTCGCTTTTTTTAATTGGCGAATTATAAAACAGTTGCAAAAAAGGATGGCATAACTAGAAGGATAGTTTAAAGACTTAAATTGGCATATAATATTGTAGTGATGTAGAGTTAGGTAGCGACTTAAAAATCACGGTACGTCATCTTCAGATACTGGGATAAGATAGAAAATTTCAGTTACTGAAATATATGCATTTGACATTGAAAGGCACTTGAGTGGATGCAAGATGGGGAAGTATATTTGTCCATTTGGCATACAAATTAGAAAAGAACATGGGGGTTAATAGTAAAGCAACTAAATTGTGATCGAACCATAGTAAAATTAAATGTTTCCAAGTAGTCTTAGAGTTTGTCGAATTTGTAAGTTTATCCTGCCAGAAAAGTGTACATTTTTTAAAGAGTAGTATGTGATGGAAGCGTCTAAAACTAAGGTAGTGATTGTATGGAATTTGGGAATTGAATCAAGAACAAGGTTTAAGAGTTCGGAAGTAAAAACGAAATGAGTGACGAAATTTGCGTTCAAAAAGCTTACATTCAGTGTTGAACCACGAAGCTCTGTGGTGGCTGTTAATAAAATGTGATTTGAAAGGTAAAATGTGGTACAAAATGTTTGAGGCTTCAGAATTATACAAATATGATAATTCGTCAGTGGAGAAAGAAATACAGTCTGCCTCGGTGAGGAATAATGAAACAGTAGTAGCATACAGCTCATGATACTTATTAAAATATGTAATATTCTTATTTGCCATAGTGGAAAATTGTATGTGATAAACTCTTGTAAAATGTCGGACAGTCGTATATATTATGTTTTATTCTCAACAACAAATGACCTTGAAATGTGGATAAGAATGATTTTAAGTTCATTAGAACCAAACTTATTGATCCATTGTCAGAATATGGATCAGAATATGTATATATTGTTAAAATTAGTTGTGAGAAACGAGATTTTATGTTTCTAAAAACTACTGTGTTGCGTTATTTATCATGCTTACACCATAAACATCTAGGCATAAGCTGATAATACAACCACGATCTGAATACAGCCACGATCATTCAGTATCTAAAGATGAAGATAAAGATATAAAATAATATGTTTCGATACATTGATGATATAATAATACAAATTTATTTAACGTGGCAAATGCGTGCCAGCTGCACGCTTACAAGTCCACTAACAAAAAATGAAAAAGTCAAGCAGATAAATTATTTAAATGGGATCGGATTTGGCGTTTGAACCACGGCAGGGAGGTTGATTGGCGTATATAAATGGGCAGATGATTCCATGATCGAGGAGCAGCCACAATAAAGGAGCGGAGTCCAAAGGAGGTAGATTAGTTTGGGACATGTAAAAGGGAATTACAGGAACACAAGGAACGATAAACAGAACGAGAATTATCAAGAAAAGGAAGGTTTAGAAATGAAGGGGTATGAAAAGTTACAGGGCGGAAAGCAACGAGAAGAAAACGAATTTGAATACGACAATAAATTGTAGGCAAATCGAGAGAAGCAAGATGGCAGGATGTATGATCAAAAAGACGAAGACGGAGGAGAATTCGGGCGGCTGCGTTGACGATGCGTTGTAGAGGAAGAAGAGTGGATTTAGGTGACTCGGAAAATAGACTAAGACAATAATCGAGTCTAGAAAAAAGGAGAGAAGATATGATAGTCAAACAAGAAGGGAAATCGATCAATCTACGAACTTGACGGAAGTTGCGGAGTATCAAGGTAGATGAGCGTACATTATCTCTAACGAAAGGTTTAAGTGACAGTCGGTTGTCGAAATGGAAGCTTAGGAAAACGAGATTATAAACGATAGGAAGAATTGTAGAATTTAATTATAAGGAGGGGGTTCTAAGCTGAGGCGTCGAGGTAGATCCACATAATTTTATATTTATCAGGATTCAGAGAAAGGCGAAGGGAAGAAAGATGATTGGAAATTGAGACAAGATATATGCGTGTTTAACTCTAACAATTTTTATTCAATAATTAAAGAAATTTATCCAGGTAGCCTTATTCTTAATAAAACCAATATTAATGATAAAGAAGGTATATATTCAGATATTAACATTGAATTAACATCTATTAAAACGATTATTAACTTATATCGTGAAGATGACATATTTAAATTTACAAGAAACATATTATTGCATGAGCATTCATGCATCCAGTATAATATAAAATATAAGACATTAAATAATGAAATTTTAAGAATTGCAACAATCTGTAACGACATCTTACTTCTTCAAAATCATTTAAATAATTTAATAGATGCATATTTTAATAAATAAATCAACACTATAATATTAAAAATATATTCAAAATCATTAGCGGAAAATTGTTATGGATGGATAATAAATAATATACTTTGTATTAGAATATAATACTAGATAATCAAATTTCATCAGAGGAAATACGTCATTAGCACGTGTTTGGCCCTGCTGCTCTGTTGAGTCGATGAATAGGGACCGAAACCTGATAGCATAGCAGTTCCTTTTGATGACCTCTCTCGCGGTCGATGATGACCGCGTCGAAAGTGTGGAGCAGCAGCCGATATCAACCATTTAACAGGTATGCTATACGACCAAGACACGATATCCGGTCCAGTATACATCTTTTGATAGACACTAGTCTTAGTCTTACGTAATGATATTGTATCACGTTTAAGTAAGACGTCCAAGAATGGCAATCCTCTGTCACTTTAACTAAAAATACACCATTGAATACGGGCATCCTTAGAGTTAAGAATATCCGATAGATCACAAGAAGTAGCATCGATTCAGCAAAAACATTGCTTTTGCCGAAATTACTTCGTATATTTCAATAACATCGTTTTTTGACGAAACGATGTTACTTCTTGTGCTCTCTCGGATGTTCTTGACTCTAAGAATGTCCGTATTTAGTGTGTATCTCTAGTGTAAGTGACAGATGGTTGCCATTCTTAGACGTTTTAGTTGGACGAGATGCAATGCCATTACTTAAGACTAGAGTCTATCAAAATATAGGTACTGGACTGGATATCGTGTCTTAGCCGTTTAACATTCCTGTTAAGTGGTTGATATCGGCTTCTGTTTCATACTTTCGACACTGTAGATTTATATGTTCCTCCGATGATTTGTATGCTGATAGAAAATATGTTATTACTCACAGTTTGATAGAGAGAGCAGTTTACCCATATGGACAATCAAAAAAAGCCATTTATAGTTCAGTTCTACCTAGAAACCGCATATTTGGTTTTTAAAAAAAGGTGAATTATTTAGGCATTTCTTAAATAAATAACAGATGGAATTATTGTTTATTCAATTTTATTTCTAAGAATGTGATGAATAACAATACGAATGAAGTTTTCATTTTTAGTAACAAAAAATTGCCTAAAATGCATAACTTATTAAAGCCTAAAGATTTATCTAGTAGATAGTCGAGTGTTTATAAAATACTTTGCTCGGACTGTGTCTATTTTTTCCAGACTGGACAATATTTATCTAAAAGAATCAAGCAACACATCTATAATCTGCAAAAAGGAACTGTTTCCAGTGCAATTGCTCAGCATTGAACCTCAGCATTGTTTTTATATAGTAGTAATACATAGTAACATCCGATATCTTGATTTTTTGTGTTTTAATCCGTCTACATTTTAGATTTTGTTGAACAATTTTATTATCTTATTGTTATAATTTAGTGTTTTACTGTTTTATTTTTGTTCTTATTGTTGATAGTGTTAATGTTTTGTTTTGCTTAATTATGTGATGTTTTTACTGTTTGATCGCTTTCTTTCGCTGTGTATTTTTTCTTTTATCAATTATATCTTTTGTAACAATTTTCTTTTTTCCTTATGATGGTAGTTGTCATTGAAATATTGAATAATTCCTTTGGTCTTTGATTTGATTTTCCTTTGTTCCCATAAATTAACATTTATTTATTTTATTTTATTTATTTTATAATTATATTAAATATGTAGAAGCAGTTAGCTGATTTGATAAAAATTGATTTGATAAAAAACGGTGAAACATAAGTATACCATGTAGATACGTGAGTTGTGAAATAATAAGAATAGAAGCGGTTAATCTAACAGTAAAGGCATTATAAAAAGAAAACCCAGCGGCATTTTATAAATTTCTAATTTAGAAAAACCATTTAAAAGTCTATCTGATAAAACTAACTCATACGGGATGTTACCAGACTAGACCTTGATAATCCTTAACATTTCTGATAGACGTAGCATAATGGATAAATCAGATCAGCTAACTAACTCTACGTATTTTATACTATATATAAATTAAAAATAAATGATTATAAATAATAAATAATTATCAGATTTTATATAATTTATATTTATATATCTGGCTGGTTATATAACTGGCTAGTTTTACAAATAATATAAGATTTTATATAACAGATATATAAAGTTAATATTTAAAATAAAAGTCAATTTTTATTATTTGACTAATAAATAATTTATGATGTATTCGATTTTAACTCCGCCATGACCGGTCTCAAACCCGGGCTGAGAAATAAGGAGGGTTGGCAATAGACATCGTGACAAGCCAGCCGTAAAAAACCCGTCGCATCAACATTATGAAATGTTGTTTCAATAAACTAGCGAAAGGCGACTACAATGGTACAGCCACTTTCTAGATGGACCATAACGAAGCGTAACAAACGCTAAAAAAGAAGATGTGTTAGATTAAGGATTATAGGTCATCAGGAAAAGCTGCTGTATTATCAGGTTTCGTCCCCTATTCCCCGACTCAACACAGCAGCGCGGCCAAATGCATGCTAATGATGTATTTCATCTGATGAAATTCGATTATCTAGTATCCTATTCTAATACAAAGTATATTATTTATTATACATCCATAAAACTTTTCAGCTAATGATTTTAAATTTATTTTTAATAACATTTTGTTGATTTATATATTTAACTATTTTCTGTTTGACTATATTTTTATAGTAACATAGTTTAAAATATGTAATCTATTAAATTATTAAAATGATTTTGAAGAAAACCATTATCATTACACAATATGGTAATTCACAAAATAATTATTTAAAGTATTATATTTAATATGTATGGTATGCATGAATGCTCATGCAAATATATGTTTCTTATAAATTTAAATATGCCGTCTTTACGATATAAGTAAATAATCGTTTTAATAGATGTTAATTCAATGTTTATATCTATAACGCGTAAAAATAAGTCAGCTATAATTAGGCTACGATTACCTCAAATTGGAAAACCTTTTATTTGTCTAAATATAGACAAATAAAATTGTCTATATTATTATTGTCTATATTATTTACTTTTAAATAATTTTGATTTATCAAAATATGTAAGGATTCTATTAATTTAATTTTATCCATATATTTATATTTACTTGATGGTTTAATTTTTGTTAGATAGGCGTTATAATTATTATAACATATATATGTATATCTTTTTCCGAATATAAGGTTAATTAATTTTACTAACGCTTCTTTAATATCTACTAAATCTAGATTTGTATAAAGAGTACTAAAATCGTATATATTTATATTTTGAAAATTTATTCCTTTTGTGTGTTCTAAAAATTCTTTTGTAGAGTTAATACTGAAATAGTGTTTTATACCAGTATTAATTTCGATTACCTTGCAATATTAATTTCCTAAACTATGTTTTGAAAAGTATGTAACCGAAAATATTACATATAATGAGCATTATCGGTAAGACATTATACGAAAGTAAAATTGCTGACAAATTCTTTCGTAGTGTGATTGAAGTAGACGAGTGATGGTAATTATAAAAGACAGCTAGTCACAGCTGCACGTTGCTATATTCGATTCATACTTAATAAAACAGTTTCTTGTTAATGGTTGGTCATCAACAGATTTTTTATTCGGGTCATGATCGCAGCGGTGTTTTTGAAATTTTAATATATTCGGTTTTTTTCGTCTGCTCTTCTAGTTCTTTGTAAGTAACACGCAAATTATTTTATTATCAAAGATATTTTTATTTTAAATGCAGTTTAAATAAATAGAAGTTCAAAATTGTAGTTAAACAGTTTCAAAACTTTAAAATAGTAATATGAATAAAAAAGTGTAATTAATATTGAAGACTGGTATAACAGCGCAACAATCGAATATATTATAAAGTAACGCACAATCTATATACGCAATTTTATGGAAAACTTTAAAAACAGGAAAATACAGGAAAATATAGAAAATACATTAAAATCGACAGAGACAGTATATGAGCAAATTTAAATTCAAGTATATAATGATGGTAGTGCAGTAAGTAGATAGAGAGAAGGCTGATTTCAAAGTAAATGAATTGTGTTTTTAATAAAAATAACTTTCAGTAGCCGTAGTTCAATGAATAGAAGAGCAACTTGACGTAATTTTCAATATTTTTAGAATTACTTTCCCAGATAGCATCAACAACATCATTTTGTCGTACATTATTGAAGAGCTGTTGTTTTAACAACATCAATGTTGTAGGATGACGACATCGAATTTCTATTACGGTGATCATGTTCTCTCTGCTTAATTGATCGTATCTGTAACCGAGTTAGCATTCTTCCAGTAGTAGAAGTACTGCTACCTGCTATTGACACGGTCGATTCCTCATTCATGTTCGAAACAACATGATGATCATCGTTATTACTATTATTGCCGCTACCGTTGTCATCTTCCTTAGGACTCATTTTTGCAACATTAGTATTTCTTTGCTGCCCCGATAATCGATAAGCTAATGATGATCTACGACCATCGATACTGAATCGTGCCGGGTCTGCAGCATCCAATATTGCTGAACTGGTACGCACTTCGTTGCTGTTGATCTGCTGATGCGGTTCTTCCAACTTGACATCAGTTGATTGTTTGTTACAACGATTGTAATGGGATTGGCGAGTCAGCGGGCGCCGAGCCTTGACAACACTGTCTTGTTCATTTGGATTATAATCTGCATCGTAGATATCGTCGTCATCTTGGAAATCATTATCATCAGCAGCGTCACCTTCGTCGCGGTCATCGTCGTAATTTAAGCATTGATCGTCAATATCGTGATATAATGCATTAATCTGATTAGCAGCACATTGATATATCGCTGGTGACGACATCGGTTCCTTATTGTATCTTGCCAATGACGATTGGCCGTAATTAGAGGCAACTGTGCCGTATTCACTTCGACGACGGTAGTGATTAGATATTCGGTGGTCAACATCATTTGCAGAAGGGTAAGCACCATTCGAATCGGTAACACAACTATTTTCACCAATTGGGTCAATGTCGTCACAGTCATCAACAGTATTACTGTTTAAGGTCATCGCTTGATGTCCGAGTTGACGAACAAATGCAGTAGCCACATCCTGTAGTATATACTGTCCACTTGTTCCGATAGTGTTTGCATACTGGCCTGTATAGCAGTGTTTCCCCCTTCGTGTTGCCCTTGCTGTTGTGGTGCCATGACCGACTTCCATTATATCGTATTCAGTTCTGGCTGAATTTCGAAAGTAAATGCTATTTGAACTAGCACTTCGCGCTAAAAGTGAACTACCGAATAACGAACTACCCCTTAAAGCCGTATTTATAAACATATCAGAACTGTATTTCAGTAATCGCGAGCCTGCGCTGACCACTGCGTTGTAGCCACCCATTTTGGTGCTTTCCAGGAATCGATCGATTTCAGCCTCATGTGTGCGGATCTTTGGCTGTATATAATTTGTATAAACAAATGTTGAACCAGGTGGAAGGAGTAGACACAAAATAATTAAAATTTTAAGTTCATAATAGAATGGTATCCAAGATATGAACAGATCGCACACTGTTTCAACTACAACGAAGCATGCAAACACTACCCAATAGCGAAGGTAATGCAAGTATTGTTTAAGGTTTTTGTGTTCAATTACTTTGTACGAGCGGTAGGCCGGATATATGGTGCCGAATATTAGAACTAGACAGCGGGAAATCAACGCGGTTAGCATTTTTCAACACAGTAAAGTAATAACAGCAATTATGAACAAGATACAGTTACCGATATAGTTACTACTTACTTCAATTAATAGCAACAGAAACTGTGATAATGATGTGGCCTCTAGGTACTCGAAATAGAAGATTAATAACCGGTACGGGTACACACCAGTTCAGATAAAGTGTACACGATTGTTATATATATGTATTGTAAATATTCCCGCACTGAAATTGATAATTCGGATCTTACTCTCTTGATATATATAATCTTTATTCTCTGAACCAGATAAAGAAGAATGATAGATCACAATCCCCTCGACAGTGCTTATTTTCTTTGCTCTTGTTCCTATCGCTGTCGTAGTATAATCTACAGATAGTAATACATATTTATTACTGTGCTATATAAATATTGATTTCTGATCTAGAAATATAAGATTGATTTACACCTAAACACTAGAACAAAAGCATAAATGCTAGAAGTAGTAACATCAGTTACTACTACTAAATATCTAGGCAGAGAGAGAATCAACTGTATAATTATATAAAATAACAAAGTTTAATATAAAATTAAAAGCACAGGTACAGGTTGATTAAGACAACGATTTGCCGGACGGGTATTGTTGCCATTGCTGTTGATTTGCTAGTTTCTGCAGCAGCAGTAAGGGCAAAGGAAGTAGACGACAATTACAGCGAATGATTATAGAGAGAGGAAGGGATGTATGCGTAAAGAAAGGCACATCAGTATCCAACATTGCGCTATACTTTTTGGCAGTGATCAATTTTCACGTTGTCGTATTAATTCTTCGGAACAGCTAGCTAACCTATTTTATTAAATAACAATAACGACATGGTACACGGATTTTCGTTAAGCTACTCTCTCTATCTGTAATTAGTATCATTAAACGGTAAAATGTGTGGGTGCATAAAATCGTTTCCCATTATCTATGAGGCCAACCTGGCGGTCATGCAAATTTCGAATGTGTGTTTGTACTATTTTACTGCTCGATAAATTAGATTACATATAAATTATCTAAACCAATAATAAAACAGGAAACATTTACAGGATAAATTGATTGAATGTATACAAAAGTATGTCATGATTAACATTTTACTCGTTCCCCTTATTTGCAATAACAATAAAAATAAAAGCCTCTTGACAACAGCTGTTTTCCGTCAGCATACTAATGATGATGGTAGTGATGGTGACAAAAAAATAGTTTTTAATGAAAAGCATTAGCCATTTATTTAGGTTTGAGTGCTTAATTTATGTAAAAGAATGCTGATCGCCAAAATGGTAAATTTAAATCCTGCGTATATATCTGTAATATTACATAACATAAATGTAAATTCTTAAATATATGTAATAAGCCCATATATGATGAGTATATTCAACGTAAATGAATGTCTTCCTCAGGCAAAATATGCTTAAAATTTCTATTTAATGTTTTTTAATTAGATTATATTGCTTGAACCAAATGAGACAACGGTATTTCATCTGGAATTCGACCCCTTCCTCTATTATGTATATTCGATCCCTTTCTCAATAATGTGATACTATATATATTAACGGATTATGCATTTAAGTGATCATTCATTGGGCTTTGATGCATATATTTAAGTCTATATGCCAAGTTTAGACAACAAATTAATAACCGCAAAAAGATGCCGTTATTAAAACCGTTTGCCGACCATCAAAATACCATAAAGCATGTATAACAAAAAACTAAAAATTTTAATTCTTAAGATGCTAAGCAAGTTGGTCAGCAAAATATGAAATAAAGTTAGCAGTAAATAAGTAAAACAAACTTAACGAAAATAATCAAACTTTTTTATTTTTCATTATTCGATCAAAAATTTGTATCCTTGACTTACACTAAAGTAAATTGATATTATCGTGTATCGGATCCCGTTCTGAGCCTTATCGAGTACTACGCCTTCACATCAAAATATTCCAAACCAACGAAAAGTGTGATGATTTAGCAAATATTAAATATACATTTAATTAAAATTTAGCATCAACAAAAGCGTATCCCAGATATCCACTAATCTGTTAAAATAACTGGAAATTTTTATAATAGATCCTTGTATAAATTTTAGACTTTCGTTAGTACTTCCGAGGGTACGTGCTTTCGACATATTAATAAATTGAGAGTGCATAGGTGGGGAAGGACTTACATTTGAAATAGACGCAGCTATATATCGTGGACCACTGTATTCCGAGCAATGGATATTTTGCGGCATTTGTAGAGAAAGACGAAATAAATGTTTTGGCTGCAATAGAAAATCGGAGTGCAGCAATACTTTTCGAAGCATTAAACAATTTTATAATTAATGACCGTAGTTATATCTGGAAGGCGGAAAGGCAAAGAATTTTATCTATGTGTCGATTTTAAAAACGTATTATATCTTTGAAAAAACAAAGAAACCGGTATAGTTGAATATGATGATTAGAGAATAAAGTTGCAGAGAATTATAAGAAAATAAGGATTTATTTTTACGTGGCAAATGCGTGCCGTCGTACGCTTACATGACCACAATAAGAGAAACAAAAATCTAAATCATGTGTCAGGAGGTGGGAACGGAGGAGGTATTTGAATGTGATAAAGGATGGAGCTGATTTCAGGCGAGTGGGGCGGCGACGAGGAAGTATCCGAGACCTAATTGTTGGAGTAGTTAGGAACGTGGAGTAAGAGGGAATTACGTGAACGCATCGATAGAGTGGTGGGGCGAATGTTGTCTAAGAAAGGGAGGTTGATGAACGATTGGGAGCCGATAGCGATGAGACGAAAAGTGACGAGAAGGAAGATTTGTATGTGGATGTGGATGGTGGGCCAGGAAAGTTGGGCAAGATATGTGGATGTGTGGTCAAATAAAAGTGAGGTCGAAGAAAATGTTCGATGTAGTTGACCGAGTTGTATGTACGGGTACGAAAGGTTAGGGAGAATAAGCAAGTAGGAGCTCGTTGAGAGATGTGTCAATTAAGAATGTAGAGATATTTATATATTACTTGATAATGTGAATTATATGAGCTATGGAGAGGAGTTTGTATTTATAATATTTCACATAAAACATGATAGTTTCAACCTTACGTGATTCGTGATATCAATCCAAGAAAGCGAACTATAAAAACGCGATCTGTGTTTAAATTTCAGTAATCGCAAAATAACTGTAACGGTCGTATTTAATATGCTTTGTAATAATTTGATCGTAGATTTCAAATAATTTATAAGACTATTGATAAGAAGTATATTATTTACTTTTACTAATCTCTTAGCTGGTGTTAAGACAATAACTGAATAATCTGTGTTGAATTTTTTGGATTGTTACAATCCATGAGCATAAGGACATGAATGTGTTACGACATCACGCTGTTGTGTAAAATAAAATGCGATAACCGATATGGCACAATTTGTGCAAATATCATGGAGATCAAATGTAAGTTTATTTATAGCACGATATGAAATGTCTGAAATTAAAATATAGCAAGTCAAAAGAATTTAGTACAAAATCAATACATTGATGGCTAGCATAGCAGTAACAACCAGCTTAGACAAGCAATTACGATACAAGCAGGCTTTTTTAATGCAAGCTATAAATCAAAGACGTCTTGCCTTTAGGCCTTTCTGATAAAGGCCTTTCATAAAGTATTGCCTTTAGACCTTTATTTAATACGTAAGATTAGCTAACTTTAAAAGGTTGGCATATAGTTTGGGTATTTCTTTCGTAAATTTTTTTCATTTATTCATGATTAATATATTTATTCTTTATTTAATATACAAAATATGTTAATTTTATATTTAAAGTTAAAGATGTTTCTTCGGCTGGTAATCTGATTTATTGTGACTCTTTTGTTTTCTTTTTATATATTCATATTATTACTCTTGGTGTTATTATTCTGTCACCACAAGTTGAGCAAAAAGCATGTAAATATTAAGATCACAAACAACTAAATTTATTACAGACGTATCTTAACAATGCATTAATCCAATATAGATCGCCTAATAACCATATAGGGGTCTCTGCGTAGGCACTTAAACTAGTTCCCAGTAGATGTGCATGCTGTTGACTTCAAAAGTGTGGTCCAAAGTTCAGCAGTACTCTTAGATAGGCGGCATGTCCGGGAGTGGTGGATTCGAGGGGTTTGCAGTATCAGATGGTGACCGCGCAAGTGACGTAAATCTCTAATGCGTAGCAGGTTTCTAAAAGGATGGATCCTGTCTTGAAATATATACCAAACAAGGATCAAATCTAAATGACCACGCATATACCGTAATGTTGTAGGAACTTCGAAAACATTTATACGTAAAACTTACGAAATATGTTCCAAATTTAGATCGAGCTTAATAGCACGTCTAAATATAGCTTCGAGATGCCTACGCTTACTGATTGTAATTGAGTAACAACTAGGTAAGCAGTAGAGAAGAATATATGTTACCAAACCAAACACAAGCGGATCCAAGCATTGGCTATCTACATTCAGAAAAGCTCATCTAAAAATTCTTACAATGAGTTCAACATTGGTACATGTGAAGGACGTGTTAATTTGTGATTATAGATCAGAGCTTATCTAAACACCGAGGTCCTTATACCTAAAACACTATTAATTTCAACGCCGTTTATCCAATAACTTGTATCAACGGGAAGCGTGTTTTTGGAAATATGCATGAACGCACATTTGCTTATGTTAATTTCCAGCTTACACACTTGAAACTAACTACATACGATATATGTCTTGTTTGAGTACCTGAACATCATAAGATGAATACATGCAGCACAAGATTTTCAAGTCTTCCGCGTACAGCAGTGTTGGAGAAGATAAAAGAACATGTAGTTAATTAATGTATAAGGTAAACAAAATCAAGCCGAGAATGGTACTTTGTGGAACCCAACTGTGATTGGGTAAGAACTAGAGATTAATTTCTCGATCAGTTAGTCGTGTGAAACAGTATCGAATGCCTTTGAAAAATCATAAAAATACATCTACAAAGATACATAGTCGTTGTATCCTCGTGCAACGACTATGTTGGACCAATCACCTGCCCGACAACTACTAGTTGAAAGCAGCCGTAGATTAGTGTAATGTGGCATGAATATTTAAATTAAACTTTCATATATAAAATAGAGGAAATTTAGTTATTACTCAAAATAAATAAAAATAGTAACGACGATTTCGCTATTTTGGCGCCATCGTCAACTGCTGTTATTAATAAAGCACTTGAACAGTATAGTTCAGGAAACAAAACATTAAAGAGATGTTTCTAGTCTCGATAATGTCAAGTTCGGATGAAGATTATTCAGCGTATCGTGGTCTATACGGCGTACCGTATTATTTCTCATTATTACCAATAACCTTTCTAATCGTGGGCGTGATACTGGTTGTGTTATGGCATAAATATCAAATGCGAAGAAATATCTATGGATTATTGCAGCAATCGGAGGTTGTCCCAGTCCAGAAACCAGCGGAAATACTTATAAAGCATGACACTAATAATAGTCGTGGCAAAGAATGTACCACACGCGATGTGAGTGGTAATGTTCAACGATAACTATGCATCAATTAAAGTGTAAAAATTTTATTTTAAAAATCACTTGCATCTCATGTCATTTAAATACCATTAAAAACCGTGTTATGTAGGAAAAGGTAATTAGGATATTTTCGATATCTAAATGGATGAAGTCATTAAATATCAAATCCTTTCAACAAATTAATAGAAATTATTAAAAAATTATAGTTTAGTAAAAATAGGTACATTTTCTTTAATAATATATAACAATTATAATAAAAACCCTAATAAATTCTTTGGATAAAATATTTTTTTAAATAACTTTAATTTTTTAAATTATAATAAATAATTTCAGCAGGACGACTTAACCCTGAGTATTATCCGCTCAAAGCATCCTTCTCCAAAACACTACGCGTCAACACCCACAAGCATAGCTTCGGAAATTTTCTCGTCTAACTCGATCGCTCTAAACTTTACATTGGAATCATTCATTTCGGCCAACCGGTCGTTCCCTCGCTTCTCCTCTGGGGCATGATGGTCTTAGTATCTTAGATTTATTGGATTTGCTCGGTACAACGTCTGGTGCTCCTGCAAAAAGATTACTAACTGAACTTTGCGATGTCATGCAACTGCTACTAAGCGGATAATTCCCTGAAACGATTGTACCGTAATCAGCTAACGTAGACTCAGTTAGCTGATTTAATTTGTACGAAAGAAGGTGGCATGCGACCTAATGCAGTCGGCATCACTATCCGACGCACTACAGATAAGCTGGCCAACCGCTTCGCCTTCACGCCTTGCCTGACCAAGCTTTTGTCAGTCCAGCTCTGAGTGGACGTTACAAGCGGTCAGGAAGCTGCTGTTCACGTGGCCAGGACTTTCGCACACGGAAGTATGCGAAATTGGGAAGGGATCCACTGAGATCCCTCCTTTTCTCAATTGCACTTAATGATTTGGCGCATTATTTGAACTTGCCTTATTATTAACTCCCCTATTAAAGTAGGAAAGATGTATAAGCAGAGAAAGGCTTCGCACGGAAATGAAGATATTGCGCGTGGGCAAGTGCCTACTCTACGGCGCTAGTGGCGGAGAGGGCAACCTTTCCGCCCCTGGCCCGGTCTAGGGAAAGGCAATCCCACCCAGCTAACCTAACACACTGCAGAGTACTCGTGAGCCTTTTTCACTAAATATCCTTCGGTGGAATTCAGGAGGAGCTTCTGCCCTTAGACTTCTATCTGGCAGAGATGCAAATGTTATAGTCCTTCAGGAGACGCGGTCTATTCGTCTCCCCATGACATTACTCGATTCATCCCTAAGCACATTTGATCCCACTATACTCCGTACATAACCCCGCCTCACTCCTCTTCATCTCAAGGTCTTTTAACCCTAGTTAAATGCTCCTTAAGATCTTCGCTTCTACTCAAATATTCTTGTCCAGCACTGTCTTGTTTAGTTATATCACTCTGTAAGTACGGTAATCGCCTCAGTCTAGTTAATGTCTACATTTGTCCAGGTGAGATTCGCAAGAACCGTGACCTCCTGGATAGGATTATAGATAGCGGTTACGACATAGTACTTGGCGACTTCAACGACAGAATTAGTCGTTGGATTAATGCAGCACTCCGCAGAGCCAGGAACGGTTATCTTATTCACAAACCAACGTCCCCCACTTTTCATTGCACATCAACGAATTCACTCATCGACTTTACTGCTCCATGAGAAGTGGTTGTTGAAACTCCATTGTACGGAGCAGCCGCGACAACATCTATCCACCTCTCATGACTTGAATCGTTGGCGGATAGAAGAGGATGCACTTCTTCGAAGGAGATTCCACTTTGATCCCATCAGGGTGGCTTTCTTCCAGGCAGCTAGCCAATGCTTCCCCCGAATTGGTAATGAGAGTCTAACCGAATTTAATTCCTACCTCTCATCGCAAGCTACCGCGATGCTTTCGACAACCTACAAAGGTCGTATTTACAATCCCACTCCAACAAAGCTCAAGACCTTAGCATATATGCTCCGTTTTCCCAATCTCTCTGCTTTTGCCAGGCAAGTTCTCTCAAATTAATATTGGAGCACTAGATAAAGGCTCCAACTGGGTAAGGATTGGGCAAGCATTGCTTCCCTTAGTCCAGCCCAGTCTTCCTTCTGGAAGATATTCAAGAAGGAGAAAATTGTCTGTTAAAGGATAGAGCATTAGGTTGGATTGGGAAAATAGGTCTTGATAATGTTTTGGAGGAGTCACTATCCATACACAATTATGGAGTCACTCAATCGCATCAACTAATCCAGCCTTGGGGAGACTTCAGGAGTAGATATCTATATGTCACAGATATTCTTAACTCCTGGGGGCCTCTTCTGGGCACTTCTATATCCGTCGCTCCATTCTCTTCTCGTATCTGTCAGCTTTTGACAGCCGAACAAAGAAGAAAAGTGGTCGTCACATTTCTTTTAGCCTCCCCTTCCGATGTGGCTGGCATCAATATTAATAGACGTGTTTTAATTCCAAAGAAAAATCCGGTCTCTTGTCCTAAAGACCTGCGGCCCATTTCGATTCAGAATTCTCTCGTGTCGATTTTCGAGAAAACGCTTGTGCGTAAAATCCGCGATCATCTAAGTAGGCTTAATTTTATCCCACCAGGTTTCCATTGGATCGTCAAAGGTCACTCGGCCCACTCAGCAGTAAGTTAAGTGCATCAGTTTTGTCAGGAGAATAGTCATCAACTTGCCGTGGCTGTTTTCCTTGATTTTTCTGCTGCATTTGACCGCATCTTCATTCCATTTGTTATCTCTTTTCTCAGGTCCCTAGGGTTACCTGCGAGAATTGTTAACAGGGTGGAGATACCGCTGTACACCAAACGATTCTTTCATGAAGACGACCCTTATGCGCGTCAATTCTACCCTATTACGGGTGTGCCCCATGGCTGCTCCTTCTCCTATCTTGTTTCTTGCTGCATCCATCAAACTTTTCAAAATATTTAAACGCAAACAACGTCTAGTGATATACGCTGATGATATCACAACCATGTTCTCTAGACACAGGTGCAAAGACTAGTCTCGGACATCAGCCGATTCTTTTTAAGATTAAGAGACCAGCTACCCTAGTCCAATCTTATTTTAAGCACAGCTAAATCGCAGGTGGTTGTATTTCATGGCGCCCCTGCAACAGGGAAAAACTTAAGAGATTAGAACTCTCCGCACTCTCCTCTATTTTGACTAATCAACCCCTTCCTGTCTTCACGAGTCGAGTAAAATACCTAGGGTTTACACTTACAGTGAACTGGTCGGCGAAAGCTGATCTGGATAGACTTAAACGTATCCTGAAGAGAGCTAGGTGGGCCCTAAAACGGGCTCAACATCTGTCATTGACAGGGAAAACCCAAGTACGCCTCTGGGGTACTTGGGATATCTCAGGATTAGTGTTATTTTCTAGAGGACGTCCCCCAGAGCATAGGCTAAGGTTTCTTAAGCTGCTCGTCTCTCGTTTACCCAGCGTAGTCCGCCTCAATTAGACCCTTTAGGGGTGAAATATCCCGGATAGTATAGTCGTAAGGCGGCGTGTTGGATTAGTTGGAGGGCTCAGATCCCACAGGACCTGATGCCATGAAGAGTGAAGACTCCACTGACTGATCATATGGTTTTTTCTGCTGTGTTTTTGTCTTCTTAATTGCCATTTGACCATTATTAACCCTTGTATTATTTATTAGAAAATCTTTATTATTAAAAATGTTTTGCTTTTAGGCATCTCAGATATTTAGTTGAGGAACAAGAATCCGAAATCTAAAAGCATAACAATTTCTTCTGATAACCTATAATCTTTACTCAAATTCATGTATCAACTAACTCTAAAACGGTTTATACGGATATTGGGCATTTCTTTCGTTATTTTTATCACAAATTTTATTTATGATTAATACATTTATTTTATATATTTTTTATTTAAAATACAAAATATGTAAATTTTATATTTAAAGTTCAAAATATGTTTCTTCGGTTATTAATCCGAATTATGGTGACCGTTTTGTTTTACCTTTATATATTCGTATTATTATTCTGTGTTGATATTGTTAAAGACCCTGTCGACAACTACGAAACCTTAAATTAAAGATTTATATATAATATTGAGGAAATTTAGTTATTACTCAAAATAAATAAAAATAGTAACGACGATTTCGCTATTTTGGCGCCATCGTCAACTGCTGTTATTAATAAAGCACTTGAACAGTATAGTTCAGGAAACAAAACTTTAAAGAGATGTTTCTAGTCTCGATAATGTCAAGTTCGGATGAAGATTATTCAGCGTATCGTGGTCTATACGGCGTACCGTATTATTTCTCATTATTACCAATAACCTTTCTAATCGTGGGCGTGATACTGGTTGTGTTATGGCATAAATATCAAATGCGAAGAAATATCTATGGATTATTGCAGCAATCGGAGGTTGTCCCTGCCCATAAACCAGCGGAAATACTTATAAAGCATGACACTAATAATAGTCGTGGCAACTAATGTACCACACGCGATGTGAGTGGTAATGTTCAACGATAACTATGCATCAATTAAAGTGTAAAAATTTTATTTTAAAAATCACTTGCATCTAATGTCTTAAATAATTTAAATAACATAATCCAGAGATCATGAAATAAAATTCGTCAAATTGTTATTTATCTTAAATGAATTTTTAAAGTAATAACCTTTAAAAAAAGGATTTATTTTAACGTGGCAAATGCGTGCCAGCGCACGCTTACATGACCACAAAAAAAAGACTGTGAATCAGGTGTCGAGAAGGTGTGAACGGAGGAGGTGTTTGAATGTGATAAAGGCGGGGTGCGGCGGACGTCGAGAGGGAGTTGATTCTAGGCGAGTGAGGCGGCGACGAGGAAGGATTGGAGACCGTAGTTGTTGGAGTAATTAGGAACGTGGAGTAAGAAGGTATGACAGGAACGAAGCGATAGCGAGGTGGGGCGAGTATCGTCTAAGAAAGGAAGGTTGATGAACGATGGGGAGCCGACAGCGATGAGACGAAAGGTAACCTTTACTAAATAAGCATCGCCAATTGAGACGAAATATCACCAAATGGATAGATCATCACATTTATGAGCTTATTTGCCTTGCTCTATCATCGTGTGATTATATGTTTGGTAACTACCAGATTTCTTGATACAATTAAAGCAGCCACTTTGCGTAAGCCATTACTACAACATACGCAGGAATTATGTCGCAGCAAGAGTTTGAGAGGTTGAAGTCAAAGTTATGAAGGGACATCAGAAATAAAAATACATTTAGACATGTAAAAGCAAATTTTAATAAAAAAATATAATTTTATGGAAAACTCCTAATATCCGTAGACCAGTATATATAACCCCTTGACATGTAAAAAAAGATTTATTCTTACATGGCAAATGCGTGCCGGTGCACGGTTACATGACCACAAAAACAATCTAAATCATGTGTCTAGAAGTTGTGTACGAGGGGTGGTATTTGAATGTAATAAAGGAGCGAGCGCCGCGAAAGTCGAGAGGGAGCTGATTACATGCGAGTTGGGCATCTACGAGGAAGTATAGAACCGTACTCTATGTTAGAGTAATTGGGAACGTGAAGTAAGGGAGAATTACGGAAACGCAGCGATAGAGAGGTGGGGCGAGTGTCGTCTAAGAAAGGGAGGTTGATGAATGATGGGGATCCGACAGCGATGAGGCGAAACGTTATGAGAAGAAGGAGGAGTTGTATGCGTATGTTGATGGTGGACCAGGAGAGTTGAGCAAGATATGTTAATGTGTGGTCAAAGCGACGAGACGTAGGAGCACTCGAACTGCGGAGCTGATTATGCGTTGTAGAGGTAGGATGATGGATTTTGGAGAATCTGCGAAAAGGCTGAGGCAGTAATCGATTTTAGGAGAAAGAAGCAATGAAAGAAAATACATACAAGAACGGAAGTCGATAAGTGGGGATACGGCGGATGCCACGGAGAATTGAGTTAGAAGAGCGGACCCCTCTACCAACGAAGGGTTTAGGGGAAAGGTGATCATCGAAATGGAACACTAAGAAAGTGAGATTGTAGACTATGGGGATGATTGATTAGGCAAAAGATACAGGGGGAAAAGATATGCATGGGTTACTGGGGAAAATCCGAATTATTTTGGACTTGTCTGGGTGACGAACGAGTCGATGATGGAAGAGACGTTTGTAGATATAAGAAATACAGTTGGAGGCAGAAATTGAGATATCGTGTATGCGATGGGCGGGTGCATGAGCATCGATAAGGATGTCATCGCCGTTTTGTATGACTTTAAAGGAGTAAGGTTTGATAAACGGAAAGATGTCGCCAAGTAGAATAAATTGAAAAGCAGGGGCATAAGACTGAACTTTGTGGGACCCCCCCAGAAAATAGGGATGGGAGAAGATAATGAAGAATTTGAAGATATGCGAAAAGAGCGGTCAGATAGATATGAGACACACCATATTATGGAAGAGGAAGAAAAACCGTAATCATAACGAAGGCGAGAAATTAGGATGGAGTGGTCGACAATTACGAAGGCGGAGGAGAAGTCGAGGGAGATGAGAACACTATACAGAGCCTTGTACGAGAAATGTGTAGGTCGTTGTAAGCTTACATGCAGGCAATTTCTGTGGAGTGATTAGAGTGAAAAGCGGATTGGAAAGGAGGGTACAGATTGAATGAAGAGAGATACACGTTGATCTGTATTAAGATAAGGCACTCTAAGAGCTTAGAAAGAGTAGGAAGGAGTGAAATGGGGCGATATCTATAAGGAAGTGAGGGGTCGAGCGATTGTTTCTTAAGTAAGGGACGAACGATGGCGGCTTTCTAGTATGAAGGGAAGATACAACTGCGGATGGCGAGTTAAACATGGTGGTGAGGAAAGGGGATATCGATGAGCATAGTTATTAAAGTATGGTAGTAGTCAGGGGATCGGCAGGTGAAGTTTTGTTGGGCAAGAATATGAGGTCAGATGAGACTTCGACAGGTGAGACAGGGAGAAGATGAAAGAGTTCTGGTAGTATGAGGCGAGGCGAGTAGCAGTGAGATGCAATGGAGATGGGTTGTGAGAGAGCAATGTGGATACTTTGGTCTGAAGAAATGACGAATAATCACGGGGATTGATGTTACAAAACGAAAAGGGCGAGAAATGATTAAGTTAAAAGTATGCCAGAGAGTCTTAGAGTTTAGTGAAGTGTTGATTTTATGCTGACAGAAGGAGTTACATTTGGTCATAGTATGTGGAGATGAGACCGACAAAAAGCAAGATAGGAACCACGGAGAGACGGAGTGAGCGAGCGGATATCACGTCTGAGAGATCGGTGATATAATCGAAAAGCATGACGGAGTCGACGCTTTGAGAGTAGGCATTGAATGTCAAACCATGGGGTACGGTGCAAACGACGGTGAGGGTGAGGCTTGAAGGGCAAGAGGAGATCGAGAGTGGATGTGAGTTCAGAGTCGAAAATAAATGCAAGATGGTGAGGAGAGGAAGATGCTATTGTTGGAGAAGATAGAGACGATTTGAGATGTATAGTACAATCGAATACCTATCGGTAGGTTAAGTCACCAGTAACAACTTGAATGTGCCCATAAGCAAGCGTACGTGTGCAAATATCCTCGATATTTGAATATAAACGATTTATAATCGTGGACAAATCTGATGCTAAATCATTAAAAATACAGCTTATGCGTTGGATGAGTTGCGAACGTACTCCTTTGCTGGTGAACTACCCTTGATGTTTATCATTTCTGCCACGAAGATTACTAACGTATATTTTTATCTTATCTTTATTTTTTTATTTTGATTTTTTCTGTTGTACTTATCTATGAGCGGTCAAAACAGCCATCTGGTTATCGACCTGAAGTATAAATAAAAAATAAATAATGACTATGGGCAATTTACGAATGTGATTTTATCCTGTATAAAAAACATCAATTGCCGTAATATGTTTACGGGGAATTTTACCAACGCGTGAAAAACAAAACAAATCGAACGTTCGACTCGCAACCTGGTTCTGTCATCTCGGTGATATTTGTATGGTTTCATCAGCTATCTGTGGCTGTTTTCCTTGATTTTTCCGCTGCATTTGACCGCATTTCCATACCTTTTGTTATCTCTTCTCTCAGGTCCCTTGGGTTGACTGCGAGAATCGTTAACAGGGTGGAGATACTGCTGTACACCAAGCGATTTTATTATGAAGACGACCCTGATGCGCGTCAGTTCTACCCTATTACGGGTGTGCCTCAATGTTCACCACTTTCTTGTATCTTGCTGCCTCAATTATTCTATTTAAAATATTTAAACGTGAACAACGTCTAGTGGTGTACGCTGATGACACCACAGCCCTGTTCACTGGACGCAGTTGTAAAGACGTAGTCTCTGACATCAGCCGTTTTTTTTTCAAGATTAAAAGACCAGCTACCCCAATCCAATCTTATTTTAAACTCTGCAAAACCGCAGGTGGTAGTTTTTCATGGCTCCTCTGCGACAAAGAAAAACTCAAGAAACTGGCACTCTCTGCACTCTCCTCCATTTTTGCCTCTGAACCACTCCCTACATTCACAAGTCGAGTAAAATACCTGGGGTTCACCGTTTCGGTGAACTGGTAGGCGAAAGCCGACCTGGATAGACTAAAACATATCCTGAAGAGAGCTAGGTGGGCTCTGAAACGGGCCCAGCATATGTCATTGAAAGGGAAAACCCAGGTGCGCCTTTGGGGCACCTGGGCTATCTCGAAATTAGTCTTCTTTTCAAGAGGACGTCTCCCAGAACAAAGACTAAGGTTCATGAAGTTCCTCGTCTATCGTTTACCCAGCATAGTCCGCACCGATTGGATTCTTCGGGGGTAAAAGACCCCGGGTGGTTCAGTCGAAAGGCGGCGTGTTGGATCGGTTGGGGGCTTAGATCCCCATGGATTTGAGGCCGTAGCTTGAGTTGATGATTAGAAGAGTGAAGATCGAAGATACAATTCTGTTTAACTGTCTTGTCATAATTACTGTAGTTTGTTTATGTGCATGTTATTTACTTTATTAAGAAAATCTATTATTATTACTGAGATATCCGAAAAAGTGGAACTAGAAGCAGCTTTTCCTGCGTAATACATTACTACAACACACACAGAATAATTTCGTGACATCATTCTGCCACGACATTCTGTCACCTTCTGTGAGAGGGTCAAACGAAAGTTTCGCGTTATCCTTGGTCGATGACTATGTTAACTCATAGTCATCAAGCAATTGATATGATTTTCAATGAGCGGTTTAACTTCTTGGTACAATACCTGCCACCTTTTAAAGGCAAGCACCGTCATTCTGCTCATCGCTGAATCATTTTTTTTGCAATCAAATAATTTTACGAGAGTTCCAACCTTATTACATGATGCTCAACCGCTATGTGACGCCAAGATTGCTGGAATACGGAATCATTGAAAATTTAATTATCTGTGGCAAGACAAAATGGTCGGTCATGAATTCGAAAATGCACCTAATCATTGATTAATCGGTTATTATCAATAAGTACCTTCTGCCTCAAATCGACTTTCCAGTGGGAGTAACGGGATTTTCAATTTTCAGTGAGTTTGACGTAAATTGAACTTAATTTATGTTCAATTAGATGGACTTAGAGCAGTCATTACTTGAAATATTTTCCCATGTTATCTCTATTATTTTTTGAATTAATTTCTTGAATAAATTTATTTTGCTTATAAGAATAACGATGAAGCAATGAAAATCTTTAATAGTTAGGAATATTAGATGCCCAGTCTAAAATATTAGAATTATTGTTTAATTTTTGGTAAACGTTAATTCCGATGTACGTGCAGATTGTATCCTACGTCTATAAAAATATATCCGCAAACTTATTTCATCCATTGAAGATTTTTATATCCGTCATTTATTTTATCTAAGACACTGTAAGGGTAGAGTGGTTTCTTCGAATCATATACACATCCACCAGATATTAGTTGAACCCATATGTTTCAAATTTTTTGTTTTTCAATTTTCTCATATACAACTCTGACAGTGTTGAAGCTTGATGATTACCTAATGATAAACTGTCAACTTTCTCGGATATTTCAGTTCTCAAGCAAAATGAAGTTTAATATTACATTAAGCAAGGTAATACAATCTTCAAGTACAAAACGATATCCAATTCCGTATCTATAAATACAAATGATGCTAATTGTAAAACATCTAACAGGGGAACATTTATGGACAGTGATATAACATCGGCTGAGAACATAATTTTATCAGATATGCCATGCTGTCTGGTTTTAAAGTTTAGAGAACAGCTGTGTACTTTAGAGAACAACTATAGATTTGTAAATAGACGCTGCATGTTTCAATTATTAGTTTTGCAGAATGTAGCTGCTGATGGATTTTTGAAATTATTTACATAGGCTGGCTTTAAGATTTTGAAATGAGCATATTAAATAAGGAATCGCTCCCATACCCTTTACTAAACTTTCTCTTAGAAATATTTTGTTCAGCTTACTTATTAAGAGTTTGTTCATCATTCGTTTGTTAGGTTAGGTGTTTTGAAACTCTCTCCATATTTCAATGATAACTTATAGCAATAAGAGTCTCGGTAATTTGTATTTTTGAAATTAGATTACATTTCGGTTTAATGTGCTGAAAAACAAGTTTGAATTGAGGGAATTCTATACTAACATTTTTAAGCGTAATACACTTCAATATTATTGATATCAGATGGAAATAAAAGTATATTTAAATTATCAAAAATAACTCAAAAATTAGTTTTATGTATTTCAAAAATTTCTGGGTTTTAAAATCTAATCTGATTTTCCCCTTTATTAATTTCGAGGATGGTAACAGATGTTCTTTTATCTAATTATAGTTACTGCAAGGAACGAATAAAAAGCAAATTGTCTATTGAAACAACTCGCATTTTTAGGTTTGAATCAAGATGACGTAGGGTACTACGAATATATCAGATTACCATTAAATACTAAAAGCATCCCAATGTGTTTGCGGTCATCGAGTATATACCCAAAATACACATCAAATAGCATATTTAAAAAGACACTTCAACTATGAAAACATAATCATCCAATCTGTACCCTCCTTTTCGATCCACTTTCCGCCCTAATTACTCCACAAAAATCGCTTGCATGAAAGTTTACAACGACCTACTCATTTCTCGTGAAAAGGCTCTATTTAGTGTTCTCATCTCCCTCGACCTCTCCTCCACCTTCGAAATCGTCGACCACTATATCCTTCTTTCTTGCCTTCGTTATGATTACGGCTTTTCTGCCTCCTCCGTAGCATGATTTGCTTCATATATATCCAACCCTTATTCTCGAGTCTGATCAAATTCATTATCATCTCCTCCCATCTCTATTTCCTGCGGGGTCCCACAAGGTTCAGTCCTAGGCCCCCTGCTTTTCTCTCTCATCTACTTGGCGATTTTTCTCCGTTTATCAAACCTTACTCCTTTAACGTTATGCAATACGCCGATGACATCCTCATTTATGCTCATGCACCCGCCCATCGCATACACGATATCGCAATTTCTCCCTCCAACTGTATTTCTTCTATCTACAAACGTCTCTCCTATCTTCGTCTCGTTCTAAACTCAGGCAAGTCCAAAATAATGTGGATCCTCCCCCGTAGCCCTAGCATATCTCCTCCCCTGTATCTTTTGCATCATCAATCATCCCCATAGTCCACAATCTCACTTTCTTAGTGTTCCATTTCGATGATCACCTTCCCACTAAACCCTTCGTTCGCGACAAGGTCCGCTCTTCTAACTTAATTCTCCGTGGCATCCGCCGTATTCGCGCCCTTATCGACTTCCGTTCCTGCATGTCTCTTCTTTCATCGTTTTTTCCCTTAAATAGATTACTGCCTCAGCCTTTTCGCAAATTCTCCAAAATCCATCATCCTACCCCTACAACGTATCATCAAATCCGCAGTTCGAGTGCTCCTACGTCTCCGTCGCTTTGATCACACATCCACATATCTTGCCCAACTCTCATGACCCACCATCCACATCTGCATACAACGCCGCCTTCTTCTCGTAACGTTTCGTCTCATCGCTGTCGGATCCCCATCGTTCATCAACCTCCCTTTCTTAGACGACACTCGTCCCACCTCTCTATCGCTGCGTTTACGTAATTTCATCTTACTCTACTTTCCCAATTACTCTAACAACTACGGTCTTCGATCCTTCATAGTAGCTGCCCAACTCGCCTGGAATCAACCTCTTCGACACATGATTTAGATTTTTGTTTTTTGTTGTTGTGGTCATGTAAGCGTGCGCCGGCACGCATTTGCCACGTGAAACTATTGTTATATAACATAGAAAGCATTTTAACGCAAAAGTCAATCTACACCTTAGCCAACAAACCGACATTAGAAAGACTAACGTTGACTAAGCAGATGAAAATATCACTTACTAAAATGTAATTACTCATATTATTGGTAATGCTATTTTGTCTTATTATGATTTTAAAAATAATGTTTATTAGTCAATTCATAAAAATGACTTTTATTTTAAATTTCAATGCTTTATTTTAATTTAATATAAATAAAAAATCGTATAACAATTATTTATTTTATTATTTAATTATTGACATTTATTTTATTATTTAACCGTTGCACATCGGGGTTACTGATAAGCCTAATTCCTAAGGCCACTTGAGGCAAACATCCGTCTCAATTCCAACGTGAACATTACATTTTAAATATCATTAACAAGGTAAGGGCCCATTTGAGGGTAACCAATTCTTTGTATGTTGGTAATAAAGGATCTTCTGTGAAAAAAAGAATTATTTAATTAAATTTTGATTTAGCATTATTAATATATTTTGTTTATTTTATAATTATATTAAATACGTAGACTCAGTTAGCTGATTTGATTTAAAAAGTAAAGAACACAAACAGTTAGATTATTGTAAAAAGCCGGCCCCAACTATTATTTTAATAATTTAAAAGCGAAAAAAATTTAACCAAATTCGTATCCGATATTTCGGTTTCGCACGTGATCACAATTTTCAAGGAAAACAATCTAGAAACTAAATAACAAAAGGAATCCAAATAAAATACAAGAAAAATGTTAATCGTTTATCGGCAATATAAAATGTTGGGAGAGTTTATTTGTCCTTAGGAGAGTGATAAATCGGCTTTATTACTTTTTATGAGTTTTCCGCTATTATGATTTGTCGCGCTTACATGCTAAGATGCAGCTCAGCTAATTCCGAATTTTCTTGACAGGAAACCGGAATCTGTCAGGTTAATAGAATGAATAATTGCATACACGAGCGAGTATCATCATTTGGTCGGCTTCATAAATTATCCTCGTGTGAAGTCTTTAATCCTAGATGCAGCACTGTACACTACAATCAGCGTAGGTGGACCTCATCAGCAGTGAGCCTACGACTACCTTTCGTGTTTCGGTCCTTTAATGATCTGAAGAAATTTTCCTCTGCTGCCTTTCTGTAAAAACAAACGATACAGTTTGTAAGGAACACATTTCCACTTGTGCAAACTGTACGTTGTTTCCGTCTTTTGTAACAAAAAGACGGAGATAGCACTACAGTTGCCGGAAACAACCGACAATCTGTCTTTTGAATTTTCTTGACAGGAAACCGGAATCTGCCAGGTTAATAGAATGAATAATTGCATACACGAGCGAGTATCATCATTTGGTCGGCTTCATAAATTATCCTCGTGTGAAGTCTTTAATCCTAGATGCAGCACTGTACACTACAATCAGCGTAGGTGGACCTCATCAGCAGTGAGCCTACGCCTACCTTTTGTGTAGGCGTAGGTGCAGCACTGTAGTGTACAGTGCTGCATCTAGGATTAAAGACTTCACACGAGGATAATTTATGAAGCCGACCAAATGATGATACTCGCTCGTGTATGCAATTATTCATTCTATTAACCTGGCAGATTCCGGTTTCCTGTCAAGAAAATTCAAAAGACAGATTGTCGGTTGTTTCCGGCAACTGTAGTGCTATCTCCGTCTTTTTGTTACAAAAGACGGAAACAACGTACAGTTTGCACAAGTGGAAATGTGTTCCTTACAAACTGTATCGTTTGTTTTTACAGAAAGGCAGCAGAGGAAAATTTCAGCAGATCATTAAAGGATCGAAACACGAAAGGTAGGCGTAGGCTCACTGCTGATGAGGTCCACCTACGCTGATTGTAGTGTACAGTGCTGCATCTAGGATTAAAGACTTCACACGAGGATAATTTATGAAGCCGACCAAATGATAATTGCGAATTTCTTCACCAATGCATTATTTATTATGTTTGAATTCAAAATTCATCGAGAATTCATTATGTTTGAATTTAAACTTTATCGAAAATTGCTTGTTTGAATTTACACTTTATCAAGAATTCAGTGTTTGAATTCAATATTAATAGTGAATTCATTCGTCGAACTGTATTTAGCCAGTATCTATTCCTACTATAGTTAACCTACTTAGATGACAATGAGAGCTAGGTGGGCCCCGAAACGAGATCAGCATATGTCATTAAATGGGAAAACCCAAGTGCGCATATTTTATTATGATGACTTCTTGTTGGAATATTAGGCGAGTGGTGGATGTACCATGACCAGATGAAACAAGTTACGAGGAAATGATTATGCTACAATACCTGAAAGCCTTTATTCCATCTGATATATCCAAACTCGAAAATAACGTGATCATAATTTTCGTATATTTTAAAAAATGCATATAAGCGTTTTAGGTTAAAAAACGCCCTTAATTGAAAATAAATATTTTAATTTTAAAAGAATTTAATAAAAAGTTCTGCTCCCTGACCCCATTCTAAAGTTTTCCCAATGTATTGTCGATACGGCCTTGGTAAAGTTGAGTGATATAGAGATATGATATAGTTTAGATAGAGCTATGATATTTATATCACAGCTTGGGGATATTCTTTTTAAGATAGAGCTCAAGGAATGTCATATAATTGATAGCTTTTTAAAAGTAAAATTAGTAAGGTTATGTCCCATTAAAGAATTTTATTTTAGGACGCTTCTGCCCGAAATTATTGAAAATCTGCAACATAAATAGTTTTAAAATATTACCATTTGCATTAGACATTATCACGACTAGTATTCGCCTCGGAAAATAATTTTTATCTTTTACATAAACAAATATTTTTTCTTTAATTCCTAACCGTGGCATATCGATATGTCAATGTCCAATTTTTGAAGTATAGTCAATTCTGATGACTATTCGTGATTTTAATAAACATATGCTTACACTATTTTTCTGAAGAAGCCAAAGCGACGAATAGTAAAGCAAAATGTTTTTCTT
Organism: Pomphorhynchus laevis; assembly: GCA_012934845.2. Classification (NCBI taxonomy): domain Eukaryota; kingdom Metazoa; phylum Acanthocephala; class Palaeacanthocephala; order Echinorhynchida; family Pomphorhynchidae; genus Pomphorhynchus; species Pomphorhynchus laevis. Next base: position 70,915 of record WNNJ02001801.1, read on the forward strand.
TGATTGTCGATATTAGTGGTGCTGTCTAAAAGAAAATATACAACTGGTCTAGAAGACCCACCTGAGGACTATTCCGGATTATATATAAATTGCTAGTTGCGAAAAATAGCCATTTGATCGAAATTCTAATAAAAATTTTGCATTTCTGAAATAATTTTTCCATTATATACAAGGTAGTGCACGGATGTGCCAAATAAGCAAAGGTCCAGGATTTCTTACGAAATACGGCATCTTTACAGAATAGATTTACTTGATAGACTCAACTTTGAATCACGACTTTCACGCAAAATGTCACTTCTAGACTACCAATTTAGCACCGAAATGATGGAGTACTAGGCAACACTCATCAACAGAATGAAGTGTACACTGATCGTTTCGGTTGTTTGTGTGACATTGCGAATAAAGACGTTTCCGACACTTCCCTTAATTGACTGAGGTTTGCGCTCGAATTGCTGCGCGGACCATCCTTAGATACTAAGCAGATGTTGTTGCTAGGTTGTCGCTGCACTCATTGGATCTTTAATGGATACGCAATGTATAATATTAGTATAACGGAAAAGCCTTCATTCACAATGTCACACAGGAAACCGAAGACGACCAGTGGGTACTTCATTCTACTGATGAATGTTGCCGACGCCTCCATAATTTCGGTGCTAACGTAGCGTCTAGAATTTGCATGTATATAATTTCATGTTACACCTGCCCGAGGATACCCAATGGTATACTTCTAAATAAATTACTGTTTTCTCCACAAAAAGGCATAATCGGCAGCATTATATATACCCTCATCAGATCAAGAAATATAACCGAATTATTCTCGCAATATTCAAAGTCGCTACGTATGCCCAGTCATCCTATGTGTGACGACAAACTTCAACAACGGTAGACGCGTTTCGCTCTTACGGAGCTCATCAGTAACGTGACTTCAATAATCATCCATAGGCACCTTAATACACGCTTATTCGTGTTTAAAGCTCGAAGAACATAACTACCCTTAATCTGAATCATCAGAGGGAATTTAGCATAAGCTCTGTGCATGACAGTGCGTATTGCAGTTTAACCATGCAGTTTATATATATAGTGATAAAATCACGATTTTAATTAATATTATATACTGAATTTCAATGGAAAGTCATCTTGTGTGACCTAGCAACTATTCAATAATGAAATATAAGCATCCATCACAAGATCATCAGTCCCGATTTTAATCGATCTTCATGATTTTAAACTAAAGAATATATGAGGGATGCCTGCGTATGCCGAACCGCTGCCTGCAGTCATTGGAAGACTGTAATATTTAATATATTGAATAGATAACCAGGCTATGAAGGAGAAAATTTATTTAAAGTACACATGTTTTGGATCAGAAACGTATATTTTTAAATAAATAAAAATTATATATGAGAGAGAGGAATATTTAGCTGCTTTCCAGTATCCATATGCGGATACGATTGTATAAATAAAAATAAATTATAAACAGATTATTATATATATTAAAACACTAAATTATTGATGTTGCTTAAGTTATTATAGAGAAGCAAACTTTATGAACAATCGAAGTGCAACAATATATAAACTCAGAAATGCAACAATTCGATTAGAATTTCGATCAAATGGCTATGTTTGCGGGGATCATAAGTACCTTTACAATGTGTCGATCGATAGAAGCTGAATGTTCCAAATACATTAGACTCATACATGTTGCCCGACATGTAAATCTCTAGGTCCAACTACACTGCCAGATGTTCGTATTTATTATTCTAAATCAATCGGAAATTAATTATATTTATAAAAACGAATCAGAATTATTGGAGCTGGATCAAAGAAAATTTGAAATTTTTTATTGATATTTTGCGAACTTCTGTTAGCATCTTCAAAGATTTTGTTGAGATATTTCCGGACCTCTTCGACTAACTTGTATTTTAGCTGGCTACATAATAGCTTCAGCTATCAGGTCGCATTACGACAGAAAGCATGCTGTCCAGACAACTCCACAGAGCGGGACTCATCAGTGGACGTCTCTGTATCATCGTTGTTTCGTCCCTGATAGGACGAAACAACGATGATACAGAGACGTCCACTGATGAGTCCCGCTCTGTGGAGTTGTCTGGACAGCATGCTTTCTGTCGTAATGCGACCTGATAGCTGAAGCTATTATGTAGCCAGCTAAAATACAAGTTAGTCGAAGAGGTCCGGAAATATCTCAACAAAATGAAATTCAACCGACTACCAACAAGACGATTTCAATGACTCATCTTCAAAGAATTACAGTGTCTTTTTTAGTGTACATTCCTTTAAAAAATTAATAACGATCGCGGCCATTTGCTTTGGGCAGGTGCTGCTGATATTAGCGATAAACAGCTGCTTTCAATGTTGTTTGAATTGTCACACGATTTCGGCAGCTTTTAAAGGTACACAATACGCAATAAAAAGGGATGATTAAAAATAGTTTAGAAACAAACCAAAAGTAATAACAAAAATATTTATATTCAAAATAAATAAGTTGAAAAATAAAAAAATAAAGAATTATAATTTAAATTACTAGACAAATTAAATAAAGTATAAAAAATATTATAACTTTTTTATTTTTTTTATTTCTTCAAATTATTTATTTTGAATATGAATATTATTGTTATTATTTTGGTTTTGATTCTATACTATTTTGAGTCATCCATTTTTTATTGCGTTTTATGCACTTTCAAAAGTTGCCGAAATCGTATAAAAAATGCAAACAACATTGAAAGCAGCTGTTTATCGCTAATAACAGCAGCACCTGCCCAAAGCAAATGGTGGTGATCGTTTTGAATTTTTTATATTAGCATGTACAGTTTAAAAAACATTGTAATTTTCTGATAATGCTAACAGAGGTTAGAGAAATATCAAATAAAATTTTCCTCTTTTCTTTGATCCAGCTCTAATAATTCTTTATCAATATCGGATCCTTAACTATTTAAAAAAAGAATCATATTAAAAATAAATCATATTTATTATCCCAAATCAATCGGAAAGGATTCTTAACTAAAAGCCAAAATACTTATAAAATCGAAAAAAATTCAAATAAATCATAAATTCAAATTCGAATCGCAATGTACCATAATATTTTCATCATTTTTTATTTATTTTCCCAGAGACGGCGTAATAAGCATAACACTAATCACTTATAATATGATTCATTAAAGAAAACCTATTATTAATAATTTGAAATATTTAACGAGAGGCAGAACACATAAATTGCCGTCGTAATTCTTTCAAGTTACCGACAAGATTGTTGTGTTTAAAATATCGTGTCATTTATTTTTATTACAGATTGGTTCCACTAAATAAGGCATTTCTAGTACATAACGTCATGTTCGGTTTGTTTCCTTCCATTCCGAGTGTTTGACTGCTGTTGATGCTCGTTTATTTGGTATAAATATGTGACATTCAATTTTGACTAAATCCGAGTTAATAACCTGAATTACAACAATAACAGCGATGGCTGAAGATTTATATCTTCGGTGTATAGCCAATGCTGTTTAATACGTTAATAACAAGTTTTTGTTTTGTTCGGTGTACTATTTCGGTCATTCAACGAAATGTCAGTGCGAACATATAATTGTAATTCAGTCATATATACTAATCCTGAATGCTTAACTTGGTACAGATAAAGGATTTCGGCACGTACAGGCAACCGGTTATTTTTTTATGGTGAACTTATATATACAATATAAAAACAGTGTATTTATAAAATGCACATTTTAAATGCTCTTTCGAATTATTTGCTATAATACTGTGCTTTCTTTACAGTTTTGAATAAGGACTTATCCATACATTTATTAAAAACTATTATTACAATGATATTACATATGGTATTTTAATGATGTAAACCAAAGCATTACGGCTTCTACTTGCATTAGAGCGTCGAGTGTGTATAAAATATGTCTTGTCGTAGATATTAAGCCACTTGATTAGTTTCTATAAAATGTGTCCGCTGTTGGCCTAAAATTATCTTTTGTTATAAAATGTGAAAAATTCAGTAAAAAAAATGTATGTATATTTTTGAATTTGATAGAGCGCGAGTAACGTTAATAAATGTTTTATACTCGGAAAGAATTTTAGTTTACTTACCTGCCATCATTCAATATCTGGAGAACGTGTTTATATCCCAGTCCCATTTGCTAGTATCAGATCGACATTTGTTGATGTAGTATTATACACATTGTAGAATGTGAAATTGAATAGATGAAGTTACAATGGGATCTCTCGTTGCGGTTATTTTAGTTGAATTGACTCATTTGAAAATGAGTTTTTTGAAAATTGACTTTTTTCAAAATGACTCATTTTGAAAAGGACATGGCGAAATAGTGCCTCGATGGCAGTTCCTTTAGTTGAGCTAAGATAAGTAGAGGATGTATTTACTGTTTTCAAATAATATCAATGTGTGACAGTTGGCTTACTAGCATAAATATGAACTAATTCCTGTCAAGTAATACATTAAAGGCAGTATTTAATAATGAAAGGTGATTTTCATTTCTAATGAGAACAAACTTTAAACTTCCAAAATCAATGTCAAAAATATACTTTAAATGATCATTAATATTAAAAATACTTGGAACAGGTTTACTACTGGTTGAAGTCCTTGACTAATCGTTATTATTACGGTAAGTTTCATTCACCATCATGTACCGAACAGGTGAAAGGGTAAATAAGCCATGTTCTGTTGGACTTAGAATTAATAGAAAATGTGATAAAATATTGATATCAATAAATTTAAATAAATAGCAAAATGTAGATGATTTAATTAAATAAAAAATATTTAATAAATATAAAATAAATATTAAATATTTATATTAATTTATTAAATAAATTTAAAAATTAATTAAATAAGGATATTTAAATGTTAGCAATGAATTTAAATAAATATCAACAAAGACGGGAAAGAAAAGTATTCCTGGGATTTTGCATGTTTACATATTAATTTAAACCATACAACTTAAAAAACTTGTTATATGTGCTCACATCGTTATCGCACACCATTTTGGGTTTATTTTGAGAGTGATATTTACCGACTTAAATTTGGGCTATTAATAAGCAAAGAATAAATTTTATGGTAATAGTAAGATACGTGAGATGAGAATCATTTGAAAAATCAGAATCGGTAATCATCAACTGAAGTCAAAGATGTAATACCAAAAGTACGCTAAATTATTGAAGATATTCTTGCTCATTCTGTTGCAAGTTGAAATTGCGAATTCTTGAAGGAATTTTGAGATTTTGAGAATTATACATGTTTACTTAACACAAGCAACAAAATCAAATATATATAATAATTCTGATGTTACATAGCTTAATTATTAATTTGGAAGTGAGTTGTTGTTCAGTTCGGTAACATCAAGGTAGCTAACTAGCTGCACAATCCTATATAGTTTGCTATTTTCTATTTTGAAAATAAATTTTTGTTTGTCTTTTGACTTATCATTATGATGCTTAGCACAGACGAATCTTTGTAAATATCAGCATATTTTATTTCTTGCCATGTTTTAATTAACTCAATTTTCAACTGTGCATATCGTATATATGCACAGTTGAACGCTAGTTTTCCTGAAGATAGCATTTAGTAAAGTACAATTATTAATACAACTAACTCCAAGCTTGGAGATAGCATTTTAAAACAATAACAGGAGAGATTATTACCCTATATGTTGTGATCCGGATCCCTTAATCCGATATACTTATGGTGCAATGCGGAAACATTAATGTCATATCCATTCTTCCACGTTATCTCTCCTTTGATAATATAAACTCATAATATATCCGACTAAATGTAGGTACAGCGTGTACAGAAATTATATTAGTAAAGTATCAAAGCCATAAATTTAAAACAGGCTTATAAAGAAGTCCCATGCTGTAAAACATATAATCTTATAATACAAAAATATACTACAAAGACACGATTTTGAAATGGAATTATACATGTATATGCAAGCGATACATTGATGATATCATTATGATGCATGGTAACCCGATACCAGTTGGCTTCAGCTCCACTTCGGTGGAACATGGGGAAATCCTGACCAATTCCAGGTATAACCCGTTTATGGGGTTCAACTTACGTTTCTGCTTGATCGACAAAGACGAATTTACCTTCCCGCACTGCAGCCGGTGCCATAAATGGGGCACTGGGCCTCCAGCTCCAGTGCGGTGTCTTTCTGTGGGAGGTGTGGCAAATTGGAGTGCCCCTCTTTTCAGTCTTCTCTTTCCTGCGATTCCCATCCAGTCTGCTCCAACTGCAGTGGGGTTCATCCCGCCTGGAGCAGAAAGTGCTGCTTCTTCAAGGCTTATAAAGACAAGTTCCTAAACGTTAGCAAAATTGTGAAGCCGGTCCCTGATTCCTTCGCTTCAGCTGCTTCCACTCGGATGAACGACAGCGATCTTCTAAAAATAGTTGACGTGATAATGGCTTCATTTCAGAGGGAAATCCAAGGAATGATTACTGCTTTGATTTCAACTCTGTGCTCTAACAAGAAGATTCCTGTAGCAATTGCGAAATCATTAAATAAAAGGGGGGCATCGGATCATCCCATCCCTTCAATCAAAATTGGCAAACTGATGGATAAGCCAAAGCAGCTTGCCCCTGGGCAAGTACTTCCCTCCACTACCCCCACCCTAGGTGGGGGTAGTACTTTCCTCCACTACCCCCACCCCAGGTGGGGGCAGTACTTCCCTCCACTACCCCCACCCCAGGTGGGGATAGTGGAGGGAAGGGAAACCTTCATGCACCTAGCTCTGTCTAGGTAGGCAATCCCTCATCCAACTAATCCATCACAATGCATAGTACTCGTGAGCCTTTTTCATTGAATATCCTTCAGTGGAATTCGGGAGGTACTTCTGCCCTTAGATTTCTATCCGGTAGAGATGCAGATATTATAGTCCTTCAGGAGACGCGGTCTATCCGTCTCCCCCAGGGCATTACTCGATTTATTCCAAAGCATATTTGTTCCCACTATACTTCGTACATAACCCCTCCTCACTTCTCTTTATCTCAAGGACTCTTGACCTTAGTTAAGTGCTATTTAAGGTCCTCCCTCCTGCTAAACTACTCATGTCCAGCCCTGTCTTGTCTGGTAGTTTCACTCAGTAAGAACGGTAAACGCCTCAGTCTAGCCAATGTCTACATTCGTCCACTGGAGATTCACAAGAACCTTGACCTCCTGGATGGTATTATTGACAGCGGCTATGACTTGATACTTAGAGACTTCAACGACAAAAGTAGTCGTTGGATCAACGCAGCACTTCGCAAAGCTAGGAACGGTTATTTTATTTAGAAACCACCTTCCCCTACCTTTCATTGCACATCTACAAATTCTATCCTCGACATTATACTGCTTCACTCGAGGTGGTTGCTTAAACCCCTCTGTACGGAGCATTCGCGTCAACATTTGTCTACCTCTCATGACCTTATTAGTTGGTGGATTGAGGAGGATACGTTGTTTAGAAGGAGGTTTCACTTTGATCCGATCAGAGTAGCCTTCTTTCAGGCGGCTATCCAACTCTTCCCCAGAATAGGAATTGAGAGTTTAACCGAACTTAATACCTACCTCTTCACAAGCTACCGCGATTCTATCGAATACTTATAAAGGTTGCTTATTCAATCACACTCCGACAAAACTCAAGGTCCTAGCCAAATTGCTGAACCTTCCTAATCTCTCTGCTCCCGCCAGACAGGCCCAAATAGGAATTGAGAGTTTAACCGAACTTAATATCTACCTCTTCGCAAGCTACCGCGATTCTATCGAATACCTATAAAGGTTGCTTATTCAATCACACTCCGACAAAACTCAAGGTCCTATCCAAATTGCTGAATCTTCCTAATCTCTTTGCTCCCGCCAGACAGGCCCTCTCGAATGAATACTGGAGTACTAGATATAGATTCCAGCTGGAAAGGGATAGGGCGAGTATTGCTCGTCTTAACCCTTCTCAGTCTTCCTTTTGGAAGATTTTCAAGAAGGAGAAGTTTGTGTGTTTGAAGGAAAGGGCATTGGGTTGGATAGGTAAGATAGGCCTTGAAAACGTTTTAGAGGAGTCATTAGCCCTAAACAACTATGAAGCCACGCAATCTCCTCAACCAATCCCGCTTTGGTGTGACTTCGGGAGTAGAGATTTATCTGTTACGGATATTCTCAACTCTTGGGGTCCACTTCCGGGCACCTCCAAATCCGTCGCTCCACTTTCTTCTCGTGTCTGTCAGCTTTTGACAGCAAATCAAAGAAGGAAGGTGGCCGTCACAATGCTTTTTAGTCTCCCCATCCGATGTAGCAGGCATCAATATTAGTAAGCGTGTTTTTATTCCTAAGAAAAAATCCTGCTCATGCCCTAAAGATCTGCGACCCATTTCGATTCAAAATGTCCTCGTGTCGATTTACGAAAAAGCGCTTGCGCGTAAAATCTGCGACCATTTAAGTAGACGTAATTTAATCCCTCCAGGTTTTCATGGGTTCGTCAAAGGTCGCTCGGTCCATTCAGCAGTTGGTAAGGTGGAGCCACTTTGTCGCGATAACAGCCATCGACTTGTTGTGGCTGTTTTCCTCGACTTTTCTGCTGCAGTTGACCGCATCTACATTCCCTTTGTGATCTCTTCTCTCAGGTCCCTCGGGTTGCCTGCGAGAATTGTAAACAGGGTGGAGATCCTGCTGCACACCAAGCGATTTTTTTTATGAAGACGACCCTGATGCGCGTCAGTTCTACCCTATTACGGGTGTGCCTCAAGGTTCACCACTTTCTCCTATCTTATATCTTGCTGCCTCCATTAACCGATTTAAAATATGTAAACGCGAAAAACGTCTAGTGGTGTACGCTGATGACACCACAGCCCTGTTCGCTGGACACAGGTGTAAAGACGTAGTCTCTGACATCAGCCGCTTCTTTTTAAGATTAAAAGACCAATTACCCAAATCCAATCTTGTTTTAAACTCCGCAAAATCGCAGGTGGTCGTCTTTCATGGCACCCCTGCAACAAAGCAAAAACTTAAGAGACTAGCACTCTCTGCGCTCTCCTCCATATTTGCCTCTGAACCACTCCCTACCTTCACAAGTCGAGTAAAATACCTGGGGTTCATCGTTACGGTGAACTGGTCGGCGAAAGCTTGACCTGGATAGACTTAAACGTATCCTGAAGAAAGCTAGGTGGGCCCTGAAACGGGCCCAGCATCTGTCATTGAAAGGGAAAACCCAGGTGCGCCTTTGGGGCACTTGGGCTATCTCGGGATTAGTCTTCTTTTCGAGAGGACGTCCCCAGAGCAAAGACTAAGGTTTCTTAAGCTCCTCGTCTCTCGTTTACCCAGCATAGTCTGCACCGACTGGATTTTTCGGGGGTGAAAGACCCCGGGTGGTTCAGTCGGAAAGCGGCGTGTTGGATCGGTTGGGGGCTCAGATCCCCCTGGATTTGAGGCTGTGATCATGGAAGAAGACTTCACTTGCTGTATTGTTTATTTCCTTTGATTTTCTGTAACTGACCTGTTGTTTATTTATATTTTTCACCGTGTTTTTCTTTTAAGAAAATCTTTATTTATTTATTAGAGTGGAAGGTCGCTAAATCTACGTTTAAATAATCATCGTAGCGATATAAAGCATAAACGGCTAACTGACCAAGTAGTGGCTGTCACATGGTAACGACGAGTGTTTCAATTACGTTGTATTTAAAGAAAAGAGAGAATCGCATAGAAAACGAGCAAGAATGCACGCGATAGGGCAGTTAATGGTGGATAGAGATCAAGGCATAAACAGTGAATACGTTCTCCTGGTGAACAATTTAATATATTTAGTAAAATGTATTTAATTTGCTAACTTTTTTATATGTTGTAGATATTTTTCTGAAGAAGACAAAGCGGCGAAACGTAAAGAAAAATATTTGTCTTTCATTTGTTAACAATAGTAGCGCTGCGATCAATCACGATCAATCAAGATATATATGGAAATTACATTTCACCAATAGCAATATAAAGTGATAATATTGACACTAGTAGAAATTAATGCCAACTGAGCATCCATACTCTGCTCAGCGATAAATGTGCTGATCAGTATTTATCCTAGATGGTTTATATGTGCTCAGTCGTCCGAAGGAGGTAAAAATATGCCGGCTTTGGATCAGTACATATAAGTTTATCCGCTTCATTTACATCTAGAAATTTAAGGACAATGAACATTTATACTAGGCTACGACTTTCTCTTGGATGTTGATCAGATCATTTGCTTGTGTCTTGACATATACATCACTATTCAATTGTGGATTTGCCTTTTGATGTAGAATTATTTCGATCAGACCACAGTTTTTCCTTCCTTATCACTGGGTTTGATCACAATAACTTTCATCTGTCGCAATTCTCTGATGGCACGAACATCTGATCGTTAAATATTAGCTGGTCAAGTATCGATACACTTTTTGGATACAAATTTTTCGAACATAGTCTTGCCAATGCATAAGTATTGCCGAGATGTAAGAATTCAATAGAGATGATTGCCAAGGTATACCGGGCTTTCGAAATAGTATCGTTTGGATTCGTGTACCGAGTTTTGTAACTTTCACGTTGAGAAAAATAAATTTTTAAATTAAAATTTTCAATTGGATAGACAGGTCACGCGAATTCAATAATTCACCTAAGTCGCCAACATCAAGATTTTTAACTAGGATTATAAAAACGTCGTCAACGTATCGCCACCAGTGAACGATTTTAAAAATTTTAAGCATGATATATGTTTCCCAGTCAGGATTACAATGGTACAGAATTTCTCAGGAAAGAAATATATGTGTTTACTCGGCACATTCGTGCACAAATATTATACATGCCGTATCCATTAAGGATCCATTGAGTGCAGCGAAAATTCAGCAACAACATCTGCCTTTCAACAATCCCTATATATAGGTTATATCTACACTATATATTAGACTATATATTTAACCTATATTTATATAGGTTAAATAAATATAGGTTATCACTGGTTAAAGTAATTGTCTTGATTATAACAAATTAATTACAATTGAAAAAGCCTAAAGGGCGAAACTTTAATAAGTAAATTCTTTAAATAAGCATTACTAGTATCACATTATAATTATATATCATACTGTACTCATTCTAATGGATCCAAGACAACGGTCTCCATATATCACATTATATATAATGCATTTTAATATATAACGTACAATGCATTTTAACATATATATATCGTAAGTATAAATTGTAAAGCAATTTGTAAGCTACTTCCGGTTGGGATCAAGCTATGTCAAAATATATACCCGAAATATGATTATTGGTTTCTACCAACAAACAAAGATTAATTCTTCAATTTACGTTTCGCTTTGCGGCTTCGTCACAAATTGTATGCTATTTATTTCTCAAACTTTTTAAAGCTATCTTGTTTTAGTTTAAAGCAAGATAAGACAAGAGTAGTGATAATATCTTTAGGTGACTTTTTCCAAACGTCAGATTTTGGAAATTTTCACATTTCGAAAATCTGACGTTTGGAACAAGTCACCTAAATATATTATCACTACCTCTTGTCTTATATTGCTTTAAGCTCAGAGTAAAACGCTGACTACTGGAGATAAAACGCTGACTACTGGATTCGAGAAATATCCTAGAATTCTAGCTGCAAAATTTTGCTTTTGGACTAGCTTTCAATCCAAGGTGGTTTTATCTTATTGATATAGCACAAAATCGTACTGATTCGCATAATTACATCAATGTAACAGATAGTACAACATGTATGAGATAGTAAAATTTCAAAAATTTTGCTGCTTACTCTTTAAGATCGAAAGTTATCTTTTTCACTAAGAATCCACTTTGCATATAGCAATATATGACATACAATCTTTGCTGTAAATAATACGAACAACACGCAGCACGTTAAATTTTTTAATCACTAGCTACAAGTATTTAAGATTAAAAACTTGAGCCAATTTTTTAAACCTCAGATTTCGCAACAAAATTTTACTCACTAATGTGATATACTGGGATCGATGATAAGCAGAAAGTTATAACCAAGAAGTAATTTATTATGAAAAAATGTTACTTGTTTTATTTTTTAATCCAATAGTTCGATAACTTCTGCTCTACTATTTCTTCACATGGGTATAAAATTCTAAAAATGTTTCCTCAAGGCGAGGGAACATCGACTACGATGGTTCGGGCACATTCTCAGGGCTGACAAAACAGCAGATGTCTAGCCAATCGTTCCAGACGTACGACATCGTGCCCGCCCTAAGAAAAAATGGATACCATCCATGATGATTTGAAAATATGTAACCTGGCGCCAGCTCTAGCACAAAAACCGAGAGGTATGGAGAAGACATATTAAAGCCGCCGACCCTGGCCTGTCAAGAAAAGGCAAAGAATAAGGAGGAGAAATACAAAATTCTAAACCTAGATATAATGTGTCTGATAGAGTTAGTTAACTGTTAGCTTTATTGAAATACTCGCATATTGAACATGAGAATTAGTCATGTAAATATAGTGCTGACAAGCTTACGGATTTTCTAACGGTAAAAGATAAATATTTCATTTCAATGATTACGGTTAGCCGTTTCAATTTCAATATGAGGATGAATATTTCTAGCAAAGTAAAGGATATTGAAATTTTAGATTTGTATTTATTAGAAGTCGCAGCATATGAAAGTAAACTTTATTTCTGAAAGAAATATATCAATTTATTGGCAATGTACAATTTAAGTATATTATTGGAAAAACGTTGACATATGATCAAATTGTGTCACTAAAGGTAACGTCTTTGTACATACGGTGTATACCTATTTTAAAATAGTTTTTACGCATATACCTTTTCGTTGTCGTTGGTCGTTAAACATTATCTCAATTATTTAATTTTTTATCATTAAAATATGTCCATTTTACAACTCACAATCTCGCTGGTGTACTTTCTTGCAACGCATTCCTGTTTTCTATTGTGATATGACATTACTTTCCATTTATTCACCTTAATCATAGTTTCTGTGACTAATTTTTGTGAAGAACCTGTGAATATGTGCGTGCACGTTGCGTTTAAAATTATGAGCAAAATCATTAACTGTTGGAAGTTTGGTATCTGTTCGTAGTAGGTTATGTCTGCTATAGATAATTAAAAGTTACGTGATAGAGACCGTTAGGTCGGATTAGATCCGATAAGTTGAATTAAATCGTCTTATAATTTGATAAGGCGATTATAATTGTATAAAATTTTATATAATTGTTTATTATTAATCTTTATATATAATACGTAGCCTCAGTTATCTGATTTAATTTGTTCTACTGACAAGTTATTATTGACCTGTGGACTTTGTTTTCCCGGTAATATGACCTCTGTCAGAAATACTGAAACTATGTATTCTTAATACGACTATTATTTTTCTGCTAATTTTCAAGCAAGTTTAATGGATTTTTTATTTTGCTTATAATTTTACAAAATAAAAAAAACAATAAAAATTATTAAATTTTTTTATTTAAACTCTTAAACGGCAAATTTTATGGATAATAAACAATATGCTTTTTATTAAAATAAGGCACACTAAATAATCAAATTTAATTAGAGAAAATACGTCATCTGCGCGTATTTGATCCCGCTGCTATGTTGGGTCGAGGAGTTAGGGGCCGAAACCTGATAACATAGCAGTTCTTCCTAATGACATCTAATCCTTATTCTGATACATCGTATGTTATTTATTAGTCAATTCATGAAAATTGACTTTTATTTTAAATTTTTTATTTTAACTTGATATAAATAAAAATTGTATAAAATTTTATATAATTATTTATTATTAATCTTTATTTATATAAAAAAATACGTAAACTCACTTATCTGGTATGATTGATATAAAAACCAAAATACAAAATCTAAAGCCAATCGTATTTTGTAAATTTTAAAACGTTAATTATACATACAAGACAAAGTTCAAACGTGGTTCAACTCAAAAAATTCCTCGTTCCTTGATCAAATAAAAAGATCGAATGAAAATTTCATCTTTTCTTGATCAAATAAAAAGATCAAATATAAAATTTCCTCTTTTCTTTGATCCAGCTCCAATAATTCTTTAAGATATGTTATGGTGAGTTATTTTTAAAACTTTCTAACTGAATTTTTTACTTGCTTTGAATTCAGCAAGTGATTCTGAAACGATTACATATCTCAGCAAACTATTCCACGCATTGATTACACGCCTCGATATTTGCTCGCGTATTTGAAGCGACGCGCCCGTTTTGTTGTTTTAAAAAAGTTTTAATTGTATTTTTGTTAATCGGGCCTTCGCATTTATTTGGACATATTACGGATATCCGCTACTGTTTTAGAAAATGATAAACAACTAATATCTGTATATAAACGAAAACGTTTTGGCATTTCTAATTAAAGTTTACTATTTTTAAATGTTAATCATTGTCTATGTTAGCCATTGCCATTTTCCAAAACGTTTGTTCTGATTTGCATGCATGAAAAATAAAGGTTTTTTTGGCTGGTATTCGTGATATTTTCATTATTTTGAATAAATCTTTTGAAACAAGCATTCTTTTGTAGCATAATCGGAGGCCGATTCTACTAAATGTCGAGCTAGACTGCTTAGAGCGGTAGGTTGGACTCTGGAGTTATCCTGACGGCACTTCCAATCTCGGCGGTTGGCACAAGATTGGACGACGTATCCTTTACAATCGCTGTGACCCTACGACTTGGCATCAAATTTAGCTGAGAATTCACATGTAGATCCGGAAATACCAGGGACCCTTCGGCCTTGCACGGTCTGGATTGTCGGCACAGCAAATCCCGGCACAGTCGACACTCCGAGTTGAACCATGTAATTCGAATGGCTTTGTCTTCAGTGGGATACCTTCTCGATTAGATCCGATCGGTTTGTGTCGCAGCGTTGGCAAGCGATCGAAAGAAGGAACTTTGGTTCCTGGGAAGAATGGTAAAATACTAATTTGGGACGATACCTGCATGAACCCTCTAGCGGCGAGTTAGGAGTATAAAGCAGTCATTTGGGCCGGTGAGGTAGCCTCTTTTGCAGAATGCAAGAAGGAAAATTACAACGAGATCGATAATAGGATCTATACATTCGTTCCAGTAGCCGGTGAGTCCTTGGGTGTCTGGGGCAAGAAAACATCGTATTTTACCGACGAGATCAGAAAAGTAATGTCCGGGACCACGGGTGAAATTCGATCAACGGCTTTCCTCAGGCAGCGATTAAGCGTAACGGTTCAGTGAGGCAATGCCGCTTGAAACTAGAGTGGCTAAGCGATCAATCAGCTGCCGATATTTTTGAAGGATGAAAATGCCTTTATGTTGAAGACTACAATCCTGAAATATCTGAAGCAATTATTTATATAATGTTTCGCAATTTATTGTAATTTTAACGATCTATTGTAATTTTTTACACATTTCTGATTGTATGTAAAAAAATTTAAAATAGTAAGGAAATTATTTGCATAAATCAAAAGTAAATGTAAATCACGGATTAAGATATTAAATGAGATTTTTGGTAGAACAAATCCCTGGTTTTTCATTACTTAGAAGTTATCTGTAACCTCCTTTATCCTAGGATTGTTTGGAATCCCACTCATATTTACAAGCTCGCTATTATTTAGCCAGCTCATTGTAAATATTTTTACACATTTTGTAAACTACGGCGACAGATTCACATCCTGTAAATTTGACAACTAAGTTGTTTGTAGTAAACCCTATACATACATTTAGAAACATTAAACATACTTTGATTCTATATTTAATCTGTGCATAAAGAAACTATAAATAAATCAGATCAGCTAACTGATTATACGTATTTTATACTATATACAAAATTAAAATAATGATAGATTAAATAAATAATTAAATAATAAATAGTTATTAAATCAGATTTTATATAATTTATATACACAAAGTTGAAATTTAAAATTTAAATTTAAAATAAAAGTCAATATTTATGAATTGACTAATAACATACGATGTATGATAATAGGGATTATAGATCATCAGGAGGGACTGGTATATTATCAGGTTTCGGCCTCTACTTCTTGACCCAAAATAGCAGCGAGGCCAAATACATGATAATGACGATTTTCCACTGATGAAAATTGATTATATAGTATATTTTATTCTAATACAAAGTATATTATTTATTATCCATAAAACATTTCGGCTAAATAGTTTCAATTTATTTTTAATAATATTTTGTTGATTTATATATTTTACTAATTTCTGTTAGATTTTATTTTTATGGTAACCTAGTTTAAAATACGTGTCCATTAGATTATTTATATGATTATGAAGAAAGCCAATATTATAGCATATTATGACAATTCTTAAAATTTTATTATTTAATGTATTATATTTTATATTATATAGTATGTATGAGAATGCTCATGCAAAAATAAAACGTTTCTTGTAAATTTAAACGTTATCTTTACGATATAAATTAAAAATAGTTTTAATTGATGTTAATTTAATGTTCATATCTAGATATATATCTTCTTTATCATCAATATTAGTTTTATTAATCATCAATATTAGTTTTATTAAGAAAAAGACAACTCCGCCATGGCCGGTCCCTAGCCCGTGCTGAGAAAGGAGGAGGGTTGGCGATCAACTTCGCGACAAGCAGCCGTAAAACAAAACCGTCGCATCAACTGTATGGAATGTTGTCTCAATGCTCTAAACGTCAGGACTACGGCGTCCCCGTAAGCGACGCGCTTAGGTACGGTCAGACCTGAACGATAAGTCATTAAGGATCTCTGCAGCAAAAGATACTGCGGGGGGGGCAACCAAACTAGCTACCTTATGAAAGCTGAACAAACAAGAAAACGAGTTCGAATCGCAACACTCAATGTCGGCTCGCTGACTGGCTGTTTTTTGGAAATCGCCGAGGCCCTAAAAAGACGACGAATCGATATATGTGCAGTGTAAGAAACGCGTTAGTCGGGCGACAAATCCAAACAAATTGGTCTTGGTTTTAAATGTATATACTACGGAAAACCTAAAACGATGAGTGGCGTCGGCATCATTGTCTCCAGCCGTTTCCAAAATAGTATTGCGGAAGTTCATCGATGCAGTGACCGACGGATGAAAATCATTGTCGGATATGATAACCGGATAGTTCACATCTTCAGCGCATATGCACCACAAACAGGATGCGACAAGGCAGTCAAAGAAAGGTTCTGGATACAGATCGACGAACTGACCGCCGAAGTACCAAAGGATCACATGATAATCATCGCTGGAGATCTAAACGGACATGTCGTTATCGCAAAGGATAGACACAACTGTCATGGAGGAAAGGGATTTGGACGAAGAGACGACGATGGTGGGCAAATCCTTGAATTCGCAGACGCACATGACCTAGTTATATGCAATACATAGTTTCAAAAACGAGCATCACACCTTATCACTTTCCACAGCGCCTTAAATAAAACCCAAATCGACTATATCCTGGTTCGACGGGGTGATCTCAAACTCGTAATCGATACGAAATCTATCCCGTATGAAACAGTGACAACTCAACATAGACCTGTCGTTACAACCCTGAATATCACCTCGCCGAAGCAACCTCGCGCAGAATGTAACGTGAGACCTCGTATAAAATGGTGGAAATTCAAGGAAGCGGAATCCGATAAATGAAAATGGGAAAAAACCAAAACGTTCATTACGAAATTTGCCCAAGAGATACTTGGTACTACAAAACCTGGAACACGACGACTCGATAAAAGTTTATGGTTATGGACCGAGGAAGTTAAAGAAAGTGTTCGACAAAAGAAACTCAGTTACCACGTCTGGCTCGCGAGCAAATCTCTCGAAGACTGGGAAAAATACAAGGGAGCTAAAAAGTAAGCAAAAAAGTAGTAGCTAAAACCAAAGCAAATAAGTTCGGGGGGTTATATGAGAGACTCGATACACGCTAAGGAGAACGCGAAATGTATAGAATCGCCCGGACAGTATGCCGAAATCGCAGGATACTGAAAAGTTTCATGGAATTTACGATCAAAACGGTGTCTTGCTTGCCCGTAGGACGCAGGAATTCGAACACCCACCCATCCCACATTTTCCGCCGATCGAAGGCTCAGTTATGCCTATAGAAGCTATCGAGGTTGAAAGTGCACTACATAAAATGAAAAACGCAAAAACTATGGGGCCTGATGACGTAGCTTCAGAATTCTGAAAATCAAGTGTACAGGATTCAACAAGGTGGTTGGTGCAGTTTTTTAACTAAATAATCAAAGAAAAAGAGACACCTCTTGATTGGAGACGGAGCACAATCGTACCTATATGGAAACAGAAGAGAAATCCCTCAGACTGTTCAAATTACCACCCGATTCGTCTCATTTCACACACCCTCAAGATTTTGGAACATGTGATAAACGGTAGGGTAAGAAGTATAGTCAAGATATCTCCAAACCAATGTGAGTTTGTCAATAACTGTGGCACCATCGATGCTATCCATGCCTTTCGCCTTCTTCTTGAAAAGCATCCAGAAAAATGGAAAGCTGTATACTGTGCGTTCCTTGATCTTGAAAATGCGTTCGATCGGATCCGGCATGAAGTTATTTGGTACGCTTTGAGATTTTACTTACTCCCTAAAGAGATTGTTGAGTGGGTCAAGCTAATATACAAAGGATCAACAAGTCAGGTATGTACGACAGTGTGATATACGGATGACTTACCTATCACCGTTGGAGTTCGTCAATGGTCTGCGCTGTCTCCGTTGCTATTCATCCTCGTTATGGATGCCGTATCCAACAATCTAAACAGACAGTTTCCGTGGACGATTCTATATGCTGATGACGTCATGCTTGCGTCCGTAGATAAAGATGATCTCCGACAACAAATAAACAGCTGGAGAAATCGATTCAAGCAGTTCAGTCTACGCCTGAACGCGCGTAAAACTGAATACCTGACCACAAATATGGATGATGATCAGCCACTACAGTTCGGAAGGCACACACTGAACCGAACAACTGCGTTTAAATACCTTGGGTATACCATAGCGGCATATGGTAACCTACATGCAGAGGTCTCTTCTCGAGTAAATGCAGCCTGGATGAAGTGGAGGTCAGTTACATGTATTCTCTGCGATCCAAAGATAAAAGACCGACTGAAGTCGAATATTTACAAAACTGTAATACGACCCGTGGTCCTCTACGGTGCTGAATGTTGGCGGATATCAAAATATGAAGAACGCAAAGTTGCCGCAATGGAGACAAAGATGATCCGATGGACAGCAGGAAAAACCTTAAAGGATCATGTCCGGAATGAAGAAATAAGGAACCAGTTAGGCGTAGTGCCAATAATAGAGAAACTTTGCGAAAGGCGACTACAATGGTACGGCCATGTTATCCGCGCAAGCGAACACCAACCATCAAATAAGTCCATTGCCGTGACAGTGGATGGAAAGCGTCCGATAGGAAGGCCGAAACTGCGATGGATGGACGTCATACGTCATGATTTGATAAGTGTTGGACTGGAAACCAAAGTCACCATCGATAGAGCCAAGTAGTAGCAACTCTCAAAAGCAGCGGACCCCGTCCCTACACGGAAAAGACGCTATAGAAAAAGAAAAAGAAATACACATTTATCATCAAAATATCGAAACATATTTCAAGATTTATTTTTTTACACAGTTATGAACAAATTCATATTCTATAAAGCTTAAAAACAAGTCAGCTATAATTGGGCTACTATTACCTCCCATTGGAACACCTTTTTTGTCTAAATATAGATGTCCCTACTTTTAAATAATTTTGATTTATCAAAATATTTAAGGATTCTATTAATTCAATTTTATTCATATATTTATATTTACTTGATGGTTTAATTTTTGTTAGATAGGCGTTATAATTATTATAACATATATATGTATATATTTTTCCAAATATAAGATTAATTCATTTTTCTAACGTTTATTTTTTAGTGTGAACCAAAAGTATTTTCATTATCGTATTTAGTGATTTTTGTTATCCAGTTGATTTCTTCATAACTTTAATCGTTTGCATAAAAAATATTAAACAAATATAGATTTTTTCGCAAAATATATGAAAATTATGAAATATAGGAACAAGTCATAAGATTATTTTTTCTAAATATTTATGAACGATCAAATATAATTGAAAGTCAACAAAATTATTTTGATATTTCGCTAGTGATTACAAGCATCTTTATAAATTAAAAACCACTTCAGAAATTGTTTCAAATTTCTGAAGATGCTAGTAATTGCTAGCGAAATATTATAATAATTTTGTTGACTTTCAATTATACTTCATTGTTCCTGAATATTTAAAATACAGATCAGGATGGATATATTTCATATTATTCTTGCTGTACACATCTAATGAAACATCTACGAACAAATCTTAAATATCTTACACAAATCTGGTATATACATCCTGCCAAATTTGTGACTTGCAGATTCACACTTCCCTGTACATTTCAATAAAATAATTAGCTGGGCGTCTAAGGTATTCTTCATGATCCAGGGTGAAAAATATTCAATTGTATTTCAAAACAATATTTCGTCTACAACACTGTCTAAAAAATACAGTTTAAAAATAAATTATATGTTCGTATCTTTTAAATGCTGTTTATTTGTCTAATTAATTATGACATTAAAAAACGAATTTAATATTTTGAGTCTATTTGGTGAGATGTTACTTATTCATGATGCAACGGTTCATAGCCGTTTATATTTATTACATCTTTGCATATTTCTGGTTATATTTTAATTTTTGTAACGAGATTCTCCATGGTTAACTTGCAGTTGATACATTTATATGCAACTTCTTTACATTATTACCTTTCCGTATGCTATTCATCAGAATGAAGCCCAATGACCGCCCGGACTTTGATCTAAAATTAAATTTTTTCTATCTGAATTATTTTGTTGAATATTTCACTCAATGTAAGTTCACGAGTCATTGCGTCAATCAGCTTTTCTCAATTAGCATGCCAATATTTACAAAATAACAAGAATAAACTTTTACATGAAATGTTAATGAAAAAGAAATTTTAGCATGAGCTCGCCGAGAGAAGATAATTTAATCTGTTGAACACAAAAAGATTCAAGAACAACATGATATAATACAGCCGTCTGGGAATCTCACCGTCTAGTTTAATGTGATACTACCATCTATAGTATCACCGCGAGACTAACATGATTTTGTAAATTAATGGTTTAGTCAGGAGATTTAATTATTTTAAGCATTGAAAAATAAAAAAACAAAATATTTACCAATATTTTGAAAGCTCAGGTCTTTTTGTTTTTGGTAAAGGTTGTGACACCATTTAAATATACTATCAAACAACATTTACACTGTATTATAGCATCCAATTATTTTTTAACATTGCAAATATGGAGTGAACTAATATTAAGTTTACAAAAGAAAATCAATCTAAAATCTGAAGTATTAAAACACGAAATTACGTATAACATATGATGAAATGCAGCTTTGTCTTTTTCACTCTTTTGAACGATAGTCGTTTGCTTATTTGCAGTTTAAAATAATTTCAAAATCTACACAATAAAACATATA
Source organism: Pomphorhynchus laevis (assembly GCA_012934845.2). NCBI lineage: Eukaryota > Metazoa > Acanthocephala > Palaeacanthocephala > Echinorhynchida > Pomphorhynchidae > Pomphorhynchus > Pomphorhynchus laevis. The sequence goes on from WNNJ02001801.1 coordinate 92,439, forward strand.
GATATAAAAATATAGATTGCAATTAAAAATCTATCGCAAATTCTTGAGACCACAACTTTGTGGATATAATTTTAATTACTTCTACCTACTTATTAATGCATCCACTTGATCGGTCCTTCCTCTAAGCTTTGTTCGACAATGAGAAACAGTAATTTAGAGATAGAATTCTTCATTTAATTTTCATAGATACACCACACAAAGAAATAATGAAATATTTAAAAGCGTTGGCATCTAACGTTAAAAAAAAACGTTTTTGCAAAAGCTTTATAGTGGTAACCACTTCGGGAGGATTGATAGTCACTACTAATACTAGTAATTTTAACAATTTTAATTTTTCAATAAGTTTCAACTGGCTCTTTGTAAAAATAACGCATTGATTTTCTGTTGAAAAAATAATAATTTTTGTCTGGATAATTTCAAAAAAAGACTTCGTTTTTTTTAAAAAACGAAGTCTGAAGCAAATATTTAGCTACGTACACATTTACTGGTTGGATTTATTAATAAGAAAAAACAATTGAATTTTTGATCGAAAATATACAAATATCGTCATTAAGTAATGTTGTGCGAACATCACCGTTATCGTCAAATTTTACAACTAAACAACACCATGTAGATTAGTACCTTTTTAATTTTTTTAACATTGGGCAATTATAATCACGAAAAATGGATTATAATTCTTTATCCTAAGAATTAATTAAAATCAATTAATTTTTATAGCAAACTGTGATTGCACATTACTATGGCAGTTTGTCATTGCACATTTGGATAAAATTTGAGAAAAATTATGTTCTGTCTGGTTTCTAACATTTAATATAATACATTAAATAATTTTTTGAAAATATCCATGTCTCTTTCTATTTTAATAATTTATTATAGTTTATGGAATCGAAGAAACTTGTATTATTTTAGAAATAAATTGTTAGTCCAATATTTCAATTCTTGACAGTTCTTGACGATGATAGCAGCAGCTATTGAAATATTGGACTGACATTTTTCGCTCGAATAATACAAGTTTATATGATTTCACACAAAATACACATAAAATAATGAAATTGTACGTATTGCTATGCTATATTTTTCTATTGGCAATATATTTATATTACCATGATATGTAATGATATTGGCTTTCTTAAAAATCATTTAAATAATTTAATAGATGCATATTTTAAACTAGGTTACTATAAAAATAACATCAAGCAGAAAATAGTAAAATATATAAATCAACACAATAATATAAAGAATAAATTTAAACTCTTAAGTGGCAAATTTTTATGGATGGATAATAAATAATATGCCTTGTATTAAAATTATATACACTTGAAAAGAAGATTTCATAACAGCAAATACGTCATTAGCATGTATTTGAACCCCTGCTATGTTGGGTCGAGGAATAGGGTCCGAAAGTTGATAACATAGTAGTTCCTCCTGATGATCTCTATTTTTTCTGATACATCGCATATTACTTATTAGTCAATTCATAAAAACTGATTTTTATTTAAAATTTTAATAATAAATTATACCGTTATATAAATATAAATTGTATAAAATTTTATATAATTATTTATTTTTAAATTGTTTATTATTTAATTATTTATTAAATAATTAAATAATTTATTTAATTATTTATTAAATAATTAAATAATTTATTTAATTATTTATTACACTTAATAATCAAATTTCATGAAAGGAAATACATCATTGACATGCATTTGGCCTCGCTGTAATTTCGAGTCGAGGAATATGGTCCGAAACCTGAGAGCATAGCAGTTACTCCTGATGACCTATATTCCTTATTCGAATACATCGTATATTATTTATTAGTCAATTCATAAAAATTGAATTTTATTTTAAATTTTAATAATAAATTATATCGTTATATAAATATAAATTGTATAAAATTTTATATAATTATTTATTATTAATAATTATTTATTATAAAATTGTATATTATTTAATTATTTATTAAATTATTAGATAATTTATTTAATAATTTATTACACTTGATAATCAAATTTCATTGGAGGAATACATAATTGACATGCATTTGGCCTCGCTACAATTTCGGGTTGAAGAATATGGTCCGAAAACTGTTAGCATAGAAGTTTATCCATGTGACCTCTAATCTTAATTATGATACGTTGTATATTATATATAAATTAATTCATAAAAAATTGAATTTTAAAAATTCTTACTTTATATAAATCTAAATTATATTAAATCTTAAGATTAAGATATTAACATTTTTTAATTTATTATTTCAAAAATAAAATACGTAAACGCAGTATATATGACTTACGGAAATTTCCGCCTTAATTTTTTTGATTTCAAAATAAATAGAAGAAAATCAATAAAATGTATATAGATAAACAATAATTTTAATTAAGACGCCAATTATATCTTTCTGTGATCAGTTCAATAAGATATATTACATGTTTAAAATTTTTCACCTAAATTTATATTATGAACTACATTATGTATTACAGCTTGTACTAACTCCATATTGCCCCTTCACCGATATAATCAGTTTTTATTTATATTTTACCCATCAATCATTTAAATTTTTTCATATTTGAACATTGGCCCAGTCGAATAAATGTTGTGAAATTCATTATGAACAACAATACATTCCCCCTTACTTACCCATTTTACCCCGTCCCAGATTAACAAATATTCGCAATATTTAAATGTTTTTCTTAGAATATACAACCACATATTTTAAAATTTTCACTCAAATTAATATTATAAACTGCAATATGTATTACAGCTTTTACTAATCCTTTATTCACCCTTCCCGATAAATAATAATTTGATATATTCATAGTTTTTTTAACTCTCTATAATAATATGATGTAGCTTTTTGAATAAGCCACTAGTTGATACGATTAAATATTCCTGATGATGACAGATTTGTTCTAGCGAAAAAGAAGAAATAAATCCAATTTTTATTTGCTGGGTATGGCTTTGGCAACATTTCCGAAAGGCGGACACAACTAGGCAAGAAAAAATTTATAGAAAACGAAAGACCTTTATTAGACATTTACAACACATCTTTCATATTTTTGCAGCATAGTGTAGGTAAAGTTTAAAATTAAAATTAAACTTTTTTTAAAATATTAAAATTTGAATATTTTTCAAGTAAGTGTTCGGATTAGTTAAAAATTATCACACAATGATAGCACATTATGTATCTACACCACATATAAGTTTTAGCTCGATACGACGTATATTACGCTTCAGAGAAAATGTTCAATTTTTTGAACTTAAAAATATTTTTTCCTAAAAAAATCGATATGATAACCCATACTTTTTTTCATCTCACAACATCGACCATCTATCATTTAACATTTACACAAAAACTTATAAATTGATAATTCAGTATGTTGAAAAAATTTAAATTTTAATTTTTTAAATTAAAACAAAAATAATTAAAATTTTACCATTGCCCTTGTTAGTAGTTTGTTTACTGCAATATTATTATAATACGATTACAAATCATATATCTACATTATTTTCAAGTTTGAGATTGATTTAACATGTATTACGTTGTAAAACAAAATTTAATTTTTTGAACTTCAAAATACTTTTTAAGCACTTTGGTATGATATCCTATCTTCATTTTTAACTTATTATTTCCAACTTACAACAAATCAACGTATACACAAAAAATTGGCATCATTACTTTATTATCTTGAATAAAAATAAATTTATTTTTAACAATTTTAAAAATTTTAAACGCTGGTTTTATTTCTTCAATAATGAGAAAACTGAAATTATAATGTGTTTGAACGATTTTCAGATGGTTTGGAATATTCACGCATTGATCAGCGGATCGCTACGTGATGACAACGCATGTGTTGGATGGCTCGAAACGATATTTTAAACTGTAATTAAAATATGTAACAGAAAAAAAAACAGGTTTTAATAAATATTAGAGATGTCACTTAATAATTGGTCGAAAAAATCAACGTTATTATGTCTACACCAATGTCTCCACGCGAATTCCGACAAGTGCGTGCCAAGCTCGTCAGTTTTGTGTGAGTTTGCTAGTTGACGTCGAAGGTGTCTCCAGTTACCTTCGATGCGTTGGGTATGGGCACCTTTAACTTTAGGCATACACAGTTTAAATTATTATATTTACCTGTTATTGGGTCAAAAAATTTGGGATTGGTTTATAATCTCGTGGACGAACCCAAGTTGTTTTAACTGTGAGTATGCACCCCACAAATCAGTATGAATTGTTGTTCCTATTAAATTAGTAATTTTAAAAGATATTTTAATAGTGGTTACCCATGTTGACGTTGTCTACAATAAAGGGGACTAATGAGGACGAATTGCGCAAATTATCTTCACACATTTTTAATCTACAAGTAATTAGTAACGGAAATTTCGAAAATCTTTTTATACCTGCAATCTCCATTATCCTCAATTAGTCCCAAGACCCATGTTCCATCACGCATTCGGCCTCTATTATATTTTCGTCGACCTATATTTTTGACCACACATGTTTTGTAGATTACATAGACAATGTTACCATACCCAATTTGCATTCATCTATTTGAACAATTCTACCAGGACGTCCCATTTTTGTACCCGTGGTTCGTCGAAACATTAATTCCATGCATACCTACCGCAAATCTAATTGTTTCATCATATTTCGAAATATGTACCTCTCGGCAATAATTGTACCAATCCGTTATAGTTTCAGTGGAAGTTCTCTCGCCAGTAATTGAACTTTCACGAATGGTTGGTAAAATTGACATCCTGAACGATACAACTAAATATTAGTAAAATTACAGTTGCTAAACTTTGTTGCAAAGCAATAAGAAATCATGATCGCCTTTGCTGGGGATATTTTGGCATATTCAAGCCATGTTCCTTTTGTAACTGCGATATCCTTACACCCTTGTGCGGAGCATCTATTTGTAATACCAAGTCATGAGATCATGTATGTTAATCAAACCTAAATCTGCTCAAGTGTTTCTCTTTATATTTTTTCATTAGCCTGTTATGGTGGCTGCAAGTGCGATCTTGCAGCCGCCATAAAGCGATCTCTAAAAAATCGCTTTATTTGAAAATTTATTAAGTTTAGCTACCAAGCGTTTCGAGCCATTCAACACATGCGTTGTCATCACGTAGCGGTCCGCTGATCAATGCGTGAAGATTCCAAACCATCTGAAAATCGTTCAAACACATTATAATTTCAGTTTTCTCATTATTGAAGAAATAAAACCAGCGTTTAAAATTTTTAAAATTGTTAAAAATAAATTTATTTTTATTCAAGATAATAAAGTAATGATGCCAATTTTTTGTGTATACGTTGATTTATTGCAAGTTGGAAATATTAAGTTAAAAATGAAGATAGGATATCATACCAAAGTGCTTAAAAAGTATTTTGAAGTTCAAAAAATTAAATTTTGTTTTACAACGTAATACATGTTAAATCAATCTCAAACTTGAAAATAATGTAGATATATGATTTGTAATCGTATTATAATAATATTGCAGTAAACAAACTACTAACAAGGGCAATGGTAAAATTTTAATTATTTTTGTTTTAATTTAAAAAATTAAAATTTAAATTTTTTCAACATACTGAATTATCAATTTATAAGTTTTTGTGTAAATGTTAAATGATAGATGGTCGATGTTGTGAGATGAAAAAAAGTATGGGTTATCATATCGATTTTTTTAGGAAAAATTATTTTTAAGTTCAAAAAATTGAACATTTTCTCTGAAGCGTAATATACGTCGTATCGAGCTAAAACTTGTATGTGGTGTAGATACATAATGTGCTATCATTGTGTGATAATTTTTAACTAATCCGAACACTTACTTGAAAAATATTCAAATTTTAATATTTTAAAAAAAGTTTAATTTTAATTTTAAACTTTACCTACACTATGCTGCAAAAAAATGAAAGATGTTTTTTAAATGTCTAATAAAGGTCTTTCGTTTTTTATAATTTTTTTCTTGCCTAGTTGTGTCCGCCTTTCGGAAATGTTGCCGTGGCTTTTTAATGCAATAAAACAAATATATTTAATGCAAATAAGCCCCGAAAAAGTATAACTCACGACCTTTGTCCTTTTGATTTGTCGCACTAAAACTTCAGAACTAAACATATTTGCTGGATTTTCATTCGTATAATATTACTTCTTTGATCGCTAGAAATGCTAGCTTACTAGACTATACCCGCCTTTCTTTGTTAATTTACATCAAAGTTCAAATTGACATCATTAACTGACATATCGTTATTTCGCAATTCCATATTTGTCCACAACGTAGAAGCACTCTCTGTCTACATGTATGAATGTCATTTATATGCTTCTCTAATTGTCGATTAGTCGACCCATGTAACGATTCGCTTAATTAAATGTAAAAAACTGCCATAAAAATATGATTTTCATTCAAATTCTCTATAATAACAGTCCATTGTTCCGTAAATTGAACGACATCAGAATTTTTAGCAAGATGATATAAAATTTTAAATATATTTTTTTAATTTAACATTTTTCAAACATATTTACTATTTCTCATTTTTGAACCAATAGATGAAAATATCCGCTTATTTTACAACTAAATTAATGCATAATTTGTTAATGTTAATATTATATTACCAAATTTATGCAATCATGCCATATATAACGTTTCGACGCAAGCGCTTCTTCAGAATTATATTGCAGGAATTAAAATTTATGAAGCCAGAATAGTCACTGTGGTTTACAAAATATTATTATTATTATTATGTAGACAACGTTACGAGCATAGCTCACAGTTGCTGACAAATCGATAGTCAAAATAAAAGAAAAAGAGAAAATCAAAAACAAATCAGTTAACAATTTAAAATAATCTGTCGTTTAAAGAGCTCACGAGTTCCCGCATTTACAATATCATCGCTTAAACGATTCCATGAATTTATTATTCGTTGTCCAAATTGAATCGTCCTAGAATGTACTATTCGTTGGCGACTAAGATAAAACGAGTGACCTCGCAAAGCTCGAGTTGATCGAATGTTGAAGAGCCCACGCAACACATGGTGTTCATTGTGAAATACCTCCCATACAAGACACAGATCCCGCGAGTCACGAATATCACATAATGACTGCATATTTAAAGACCGAAGACGGTCCTCGTAAGGAAGTTCTCTCAAAGAATGTACTAATTTTGTTGCCCTACGTAGCACCTTCTCAAGTCGATTAATCTCATCTCTGGTTCGAGGGTATGAACATTGAGAAGCATATAACAAATGACTTAGTACAAAAGCGTTTGCAAGAACTCTAAAAGAACGTGGACTCACATAGCTGAATGATCGGCGAAGGAAACCAACCATACGCATGGCCTTCGAACAAATGTACTCAGTGTTTTGGCGAGTGGAGAAATCATCCGTTATCAATACGCCAAGATCTTTATAGCTCGAAACCAATTTAATCACTCGATCCCCGAGATGATATATCGGCACTGGAACAATATTACGTGATCGAATGTGCATGCAAGTGCACTTCGAGGCATTAACAGACAGACCATTAGAACGTGCCCACTTAAGAACCGTGTCAATATCTGATTGAAGAATGTTACGATCATAATTCGACTTGATGGCTCTCCAAATTTTTAAATCGTCAGCAAATAATAATGAATGCGAACTTATTACACTGGGTAGATCGTTGATGAAAATACAAAACAGCAAAGGACCCAATACAGACCCTTGCGGGACACCGGCATTAACTGGATAATGCTCGGAAAGGGTACCGTTAATGGCGACCTGGTATGTGCGACCAGAAAGAAAGTTGCATATCCAACGAATGATAATTGGATTGATTTTTAATGCACTTATCTTCATAATCAACTTGTCATGGGGTACATGATCAAATGCTTTGGAGAAGTCAAAAAATATGACATCGACAGCATACCCCTCATCCACTATGGAACCCCAACTTTCCTGTGCCAATAAAAGGTTGGTTACTGTGGAACAGTTTTTACGGAATCCGTGCTGATTAGTAGAAAGTAACCTGTATGATTCTAGGTAGCTACTGATTATCCGATAAAGTAATCTCTCTAATACACGACACGATACAGAGGTTAAACTAACCTCTGTATCTAACCTCTGTAAATATAAATACCTATAATATAATCCTGAAGAAGAAATAGCAGCGAAACGTAAATAAATATTTTTCTTTGATTTGTTGACTACCGATGGTACTACCTGAATATCATTTTATTGTTATAGATTGTTAATAATAAAGATTTTGTTAAATGAAACTAAATACAACCGCTAAAAAGGCTTAAACAGTAAAACATGTGAAAGGAAACAGGAAGTAATGTATGAACAGTCTAACGTCATACCTCTCTATAATCACGGCCTCAGTTCCATAGGGATCTGAGCCCTCCAGCCGATCCAATACGTCGCCTTCCGACTGAACCACCCGGGGTTTTCAGCCCCCTCCAGGGGGAGGGCATCCCCATGGAGGATAAGTCCTCCTATACACTATTATCAAGTTTAGGAAGACTATACTCGGTAATCGCGAGATGAGGAGCTTAAAAAACCTTAGTCATTGCTCTGGGGAACGTCCTTTAGAAAAGAAAACTAATCCCGAGATAGCCCAAATACCCCAGAGGCGCACTTGGGTTTTTTCATTTAATGACAGATGCTGAGCCCGTTTCAGGGCCCATCTAGCTCACTTTAGAATACGTTTTAGTCTATCCAAGTTAGCTCCCACTGACCAGTTCACCGTAATGGTGAACCCCAGGTATTTTACTCGACTTGTGAAGGTAGGGAGTGGTTGAGACTGTTAAATGGTGGAGAGAGCAGAGAGTGATAGTCTTTTAAGCTTCTTTTTGTTGGCATGGGTGCCATGAAAGACGACCACCTGCGATTTATTGGAGTTTAAAATAATATTGAATGAGAATAACTGATCTTTTAATCTTAAAAAGAAACTGATGATGTCAAAACTACATATTTGCACCTGCGTCCAGAAAACAGGTATGTGATATCATCAGCGTAAACCACCAGATATTAATCATGTTTGAATTTTTTGTAGAGTTTAATGGAGGCAGCAAGATACAGGATTGGAGAAAGTGGGGATCGTTTGGCGTACAGCAATATTTCCACCCTGTTAACAATTTTCGCAGGCGACCCAAGGGACATTAGAGAAGAAATAACAAAGCGAATGTAAATCCGGTCAAATGCGGCAGATAAATCAAGGAAAAGAGCCACAGCAAGTTGATGACGATTCTCTCGACAAAACTGATGCACTTCACCTATTGTAGTATGGACCGAGAGATCCTTTACGTACCAATGAAAACCTGGTGGGATTAAATTTCGCCTATATAGATGTTCGCGGATTTTACGCGCAAGCGCTCTTTCGTAAATGGAGAGGAGTGAGTTTTGAATCAAAATCGGCCGCATATCTTTGGGACATGAAATCGATTTCTTTAAAATACACGATGGCTTATATTAACGCCAGCAATGTTGGACGGGAAGCTAGTATCATTGTGATGGCGACCTCTTTTCTCTGACTGTCTGTCAAAAGCTGACAGACACGAGTGAAGAGTGGCGTATGGGATTTGGAGGGGCCCGGGAGTGCCCCCAGGACTTGAGGATATCTGTAACAGATAAGTCCCTGCTTTCCTGTCTCACCTGCCGAAATCTCATCTGTCCTCATGTCCTTGCCCAACAAAACCTCACTGAAGATCCCCTGATTATCCACATATTTAAATCCATATGCTCATCAACAACCCCTTTCCTCACCACCTTGTTTAACTCGACCATCCGCAGTCGTATCTTCTCTTCGCAACAGAAATCTGCCATCGCTCGTCCATCGACCCCACCATTCCTACTAGGTATCGCCCCATTTCACTCATCCCTACTCTTTCCAAGCTCTTAGAACCTCTCTTCATCCAATATGTACTCTCCTTTCCAATCCGCTTTTCACTCTAATCACTCCACAGAAATCGCCTACATGAAAGTTTACAGCGACCTACTCATTTCTCGTGACAAGGCTCAATATAGTGTTCTCATCTCCCTCGACCTCTCCACCGCCTTCAAAATCGTCGATCACTCTATCCTCCTTTCTCGCCTTCGTTATGATTACGGATTTTCTTCCTCCTCCGTAGCATGGCTTACCTCATATCTATCCGACCGTTATTATCAAGTCTGATCAAATTCATTATCATCTCCTCCCATCCCTTTTTTCTGCGAGTTCCCCTAAGGTTCAGTCCTAGGTCTCCTGCTCTTCTCTCATTTACTTAGCGATCTATATCCGTTTATCAAACCTTACTCCTTTAACGTCATACAATACGCCGATGATATCCTCATCTATGCTCATGCAGCCGCCCATCGCATACACGATATCAGCATTTCTGAATCCAACTGTCTTTCTTCTATCTACAAACGTCTCTATTATCTTAATCTTGTTTTAAATCCCGATAAGTATAAAAATGTGGATCCTCCCCGGTAATCCTAACATATCTCCTCCCACTGCATATTTTGCCTCATCAATCATCCCCATAGTCCACAATCTAACTTTCTTAGGCTTCCATTTTGATGATCACCTTGACTGAATATATTCAATACTAGTGAACGAGAAAGAATAAATGAGAGTGATAGTCTAAACAGAGCATGATTTTAGTAGCAACCCAAGAAACATGGCCATAACTTACAGTCCAGCTTGGAATAAACTACCAGCAGACATAAAGATCTACAACACCTAAATATATCATATCCACAATTTAAATTAGAAGAAAGATGGCAAAAACCAACGCAAAATTTATTGAATTGAATATTTCGATGCCTAGCTGGCATCATCTTCAGCAATTGTAATTAGCTAGAACACTTATAAATTTTCTGAAGAAAATTTATAAGTGTTCTAGCTAATTACATTTGCTGAAGATGATGCCAGCTAGGCATCGAAATATTCAATTCAATAAATTTTGCGTTGGTTTTTGTCATCTTTCTTCTAATTTAAATGTTATTACACCGTCGCAATCCTCATTCATATTCAATTCATATCCACAATGAAATTAAAAATCTATTTTAAGAAACACGTCATCTTTAGAAACACACTAGTTTCTTCAAAATTGAGGGATCAATTTTCCGAACACCATGTAGTCTCGATAGCTAAGGCTTTTGTACTTAAGCCGTTTTGCTTCCTCTGCGTTTTTGGTGGCCCTCCCTGACTCAGTTGCTTACGAGTGTACGTTAGTTTCGGCAAATGTGTCGACACAAGTGCAATCCCAGCATAAACTTCCTTCGTTATGGAAAGGTGGTGATGCCGTCGGGGTGTTTTCCATCTCCCCTGTCCAGATCCAAAGGCTCGAGGATGGCTGACAAGCCCGCGCGTTGCAAAGAACGCTTAACAACGCTGTTCAGTTATGCGTTTATGGGATGTCGGTCGGCGTTGATTCCGCAGGACAGTCCGTGACGGCTCAGAGGGTCGATTAATCTACCATATCTGCATGTGTGAGATTGACACACTGATGAACCCACTCTCAAGGCCAAGGAAATTCGGAGGGTTTCAGTGTCGAGTTGTGTGCCCAATGAAGATATGGGTATAGCGTGTAACCATAATCCACTCTCCTTGCATGGTGTCGACATTAAACGAGCTCTGTTATCTGATCGGCTTTGGCTTTCATCTTTGCGAGCCTGATCTCCATTAATGGCAAGTCCCACATCTTTTGTCTATTTTTTGTGATGGCTGATCAATCCCGTCACTTGCCACGTTTCATGCCATCTCGGTTGTCGACAACTCTCCGGAATGAGCCAGTCCGCAAATGCGGAGAAGAACGGTGTTTACCAGATCGCGCACGGCATGCATGGAAGACAATAAACCTGGTAGTGCGATGTCTGCGGCTTTTCGAATACCCAAACCGCCGTATGCCACGGGTAACGTGGCCTGTTCCCATGAAGTGTCGTTGAAAGCAACATTAGTTAAACTTGTCACCGCTTCTTTCAGGGTTTCGTCGAAGGATTCCAAAGAATTTCGATGTAGGTAGGCTGATGTACTTCTCAGGATTCACTGCAACTTTGGTATTGCGAAACAATTTTTAGCAGAGTGAAAGCCTGGTGATTGTCAGCGTGTGAGAGTCGGGATACCATTAGTTTCAAATCCCTAGTATTTTTGTCGATTTTTCGAGGAATGCGAATAGGATGTAAGCGGAGTCCCCGAGAGGAAATTAAAACAACAAACTGTATATATGCCAAAAGTGCTCACTCAATGACTACGAAACGAGGCTTAATTAGAAACGAAGCATTACGAATAATTACAAATAATGATAACATCCTTGATGACATTTCATGATTTATCTTATTTCCGTTGTCTGCCTGTTTATTCGCTTCGAAACACTTTCTTGTTGCGTTTGAAATACTGTTGAGTACATCATTTCGGCAGAATTCTCTCTTAGATAAATTAATATCTAGACCAAAATTAAGGAGGTTACGCTCATTTGCTGTTTGGGTGTATTTTGATAAATTCATTACCCTATTTACATTACATTTATTTATTTTTGTCCTTGGTGCATACTTTCGATTGCAATTAAATTGTATTCTAGCGAGTTCAATTGGGTGAACGTTACGATAGGTCAATTTTGAAAGCTTCTTTGCTTATGCTAAATCATATGATTATATAGTTCTTGGTTTAGAGGATACATGTCACAATTTAAACAATTTATAGATCACTTATTGGGACCGTTTTTACTGTAGGTCAATTTCTTTATTAGTAGTCATGATGATCTCTTAAGAAAATTTGATACAATCAAAAATAAAATCCGTCAACGCAAAGATTTTAAGGTTGAACGTTCAGTTTTATACACTAATATTTTACATAAAAATAAAATAAATGCTATATTACATATATGCCTTAATGACACCGATCCAAAATACCAGTTTATTATAGAATCCATTAGAGTAATAGTAGAAAATAACATTACAATTCAACAATTGGCGCTAGACTGTTTTCATTAGATATAACATCAATGAAATATATGGTCAGAAACCACGATGGGTACCCTTCTAAATAAATTACGTCAAATGAGAGACATTCTCACAGGGCACCCACATATGCAATATTATGCATTGCCGATTATGAGTGCTATTGATGAAGTATCAGAGAAGCCGCACACTTATTGCCGTTATATTGACGACATATTAATAATATGGACAGGTTCGGACGAAGGCTTAAATACATTTATAAGTAAATTTAACGACGAACAATTGACATTTAAAATCACTTCACAAGCAGACTATATAAACTTTTTAGATGTTACATTTATCCGCGATGATAAAAATGTTTAGCAAACAACAGTATATCGCAAAAAAACCGCCGCTCTATTTACATGCCAAAAGTGCTCACTCAATGACTACGAAACGAGGCATAATTAGAAATAAAGCACCAGACCGACGCCTTTTTCAACTTCCAATGTGATTCAGTACCGACAAACTCTTCAAACAAACCATCCTCATCGATCAGCACACCAATCCGTCAAGGAGTGGCTAGTTGTCCCATTGTTAGAGCCGGAGGCCGGAAAGGCAACGTCCCCCTCTTGACTTAACTAGGAGGTTCGCTCTCACTTCTAGTGACACCCTTGCATGGGAAGTAATTCCGAACCGTTTTCATTGAACATCATTCAGTGGAATTCTGGAGTGCTTCTAATCTTAGACTTTTATCTGGTCGATATGCAGATTTTATACTCCATCTGAGAACTAGATATATCCGGTCTCCCCTGGGACATTACTCAATTAATTCCAAATCACATAACCTCTCAGTTTACTCCGTACATAGTCCCACCTCACCCATATTATTCTCAAGGTCTTTTAAGCTTATTTAAATGACATTTAAAATCATCCATTCTTTTAAATTATTCTTGTCCAGCCCTATCTTGTTTAGCGATAACATTCTGGAAGAACGGTAAACGCATCAGTATAGCCAATATCTATACTCGGCCTGAAGAGATTCACAATAACAGTGACCTTCTGGACCGTATATTGGGTAGCGGCTATGACATGTTGCTTGGTGACTTCAACGACAGAACTGGTTGTTGGATTAATACAGCACTTCGCATATCTAGGCACATTTATCTTATACATAAACCACTATACCCTACCTTTCATTGCACAAAAACAAATACACTCTTCGACATACTGCTGCTACACTAGAGGTGGCTGCTAAAGCCTACCTGTATTAAGGAGTCGCGCCAACAACTGTCCACCTCGCATGACTTACTTCGTTAACGGTAAGAGGAATACACGCTGCTGTTGAGGAGGTTTCACTTTGATCAGACCAGAGTAGCCTTCTTCCAGGCTGCTATCCGACTCTTCCCAGTCGTAGGAAATGCGTGTATGATCCAATTTAATTTCTATCTATCTTTGCAAGCTACCGCGGTATTTTCGGCCACCTATAAAGGCCGTTTATTCAATCCCACTCTAACAAAACTCAAGGTCCTAGCTATAATGATAAACCTTCCCAATCTCTCTTTTTCCCTCGGGCAGGCCCTCTCGGAAGAATATTAAAGCTCTAGATATAGGATCCAGCTGAGTAGAGATAAGGCAAGCATTGCTCGTCTTAATCTATATCAGTCTTCTTTCTGGAAAATATTCAAGGATAATTTTGGCTGCTGGAAGGAGCGGACATCTGGTTGTATTGGCAGCATAGACCTTGACAAAGTTTTGGAAGAATTACTAACCCTACATAATTATAGACTCACTCAATCTACCCAACTAACCCCGCCTTGGGGTGACTTCAGGAGCAGGGATTTATCGGTTACCGATATCCTGAATGCCTGGAGTTCACTTCCGGGCACCTCCAGTTCCCATGCGTCACTCTCTACTTGTGCCTGTCAGCTTTTGTCATATAGTCAAAGAAAGGAGGTCGACATTACGCTGCTACTAGCCTCCCCTCCGATGTTGTCGGCATCAAAATTAGCCCCAGAATATTTTTATCCAAAAAAGTGATCTCATGTCTAAAATATCTGCGCCCTATTTCAATACAAAACTTTCTCATCTGAATCTACAAAAATGCGCTTGCGCGTAGAATCCGCGACCATCTAAGTAAGCGCCACAAAATTTCCATGGATTTGCCGAAAGTCGCTTGGTTTATTCGACAGTTGGTGAAGTGCACCGGTCATGTAAGCACAACAGTCATCAGCATCACGAATAATTAAAATTTGTAGCATCAGTTACGAAATGGAAAACCTCAGTGAACTAACTATGTCTCTTCTTTCGAGAGTGTATCGTCACCGAAAGATATACAAAGATATTTCAAAGGTTAGAAATTTAAGTCGTATTGACGTTTACAAAAGAAAATTAAGAGTCGCGTGGTAAGTTTCTTGCGATACCACCCAGCATTACAATCATTATAATGTCACATCGTAAAATCGTTTGAAGATATTTTTAAAGCTAATTCAATTAAAGGGATAAAGCAACAGATATTTTACTAAACATAAATTGCAACACAAACCCATGCAAAAGGTCAAGGTGTAAAACTTTTACTCTTATCAATGAGAATAAATCGTTTACATGTGGAGTTACGAATATTAACTATAATGTCCAGTGTGATGCTAATTGCGAAACAATAAATTGTAGTATGTGTAATGCCCAATATGTGAGCGAAAGTAAAAGGAAATTGAGCGAGAGTTACAAACCGTAGAGATAATCTTAAATTCAAAAGAATTGACAATGACGAAGCAGTGAAACATATAATAGAAAGACAACGATGAGTGTGCAAACATAATAGCAAAAGACATCAAAAAATATTAAGAACGGAAGAAAAAAGAAAATATATGTACTTCACAATTAATGTTAGATATGCAACCTAATTTGAATTCTCATTTAGACCTTTGATGTTAGACTTTTATTGGCTGCTTGATATTTAAGAGTATTGTGACTGTACTTGTAATTTAGATTATCTAATAATAAGGAATTTCTTAAATAAATAACTAACAACCACAAAAAATACGAATAGAGACATTAGAAAAAACAACTGCAGTTCAGATAAGATAACTCAATAATCATTTAGTCTTCATAATGATAACACGGCCTCAGGTCCAGCAGGATTTGAGCCCACTAACCGATCCAACACGCCGCCTTTCGATAGAACCACCGGGGTCTTTCACCCCCGAAGAATCCAATCGAGACGGACTATGCTGGGTAAACGAGAGACGAGGAGCTTAAGAAACCTTAGCCTTTGCTCTGGGGGACGTCCTCTCAAAAAGAAGATCAATCCCGAGATGGCCCAAGTGCCGCAGATTCGCACCTGGGTTTTCTCTTTCAATGACAGATGTTGAGCCCGTTTCAGAGCCCACCTAGCTTTCTTCAGGATACGTTTCAATCTATCCATGTCAGCTTTCGCCGACCATTTCACCATAACGGTGAACCCCAGGTATTTTACTCGACTTGTAAAGGTAGGGAGTGGTTCACAGGCAAACATGGAGGAGAGCGCAGAGAGTGCTAGTCTCTTAAGTTTTTTCTTTGTTGCAGGGGAGCCATGAAAGACTACCACCTGCGATTTTGCAGAGTTTAAAATAAGATTGGATTGGGGTAGCTGGTCTTTTAATCTTGAAAAGAAACGGCTGATGTCAGAGACTACGTCTTTACACCTGCGTCCAGTGAACAGGGCTGTGGTGTCATCAGCGTACACCACTAGACGTTGATCACGTTTAAATATTTTGAATAGATTAATGGAGGCAGCAAGATATAAGATAGGAGAGAGGGGAGCCTTGAGGCACACCTTTAATAGGGTAGAACTGACGCGCATCAAAGTCGTCTTCATAGTAAAATCGCTTGGGATACAGCATGATCTCCACTCTGTTAACAATTCTCGCAGGCAACCCAAGGGACCTGAGAGAAGATATCACAAAAGGAATGGAGATGCGGTCAAATGCAGCAGAAAAATCAAGGAAAACAGCCACAACTAGGCGATGGCTATTATCCTAATAAAACTGCTCCACCTCACCAACTGCTGAATGAACAGAGCGACCTTCGACAAACCAATGAAAACCCAGAGGGATCAAATTACGCCTACTTAAATAGTCGCGGATTTTACGCGCAAGCGCTTTTTCGTAAATAAACACGAGGGCATTTTGAATCGAAATGGGTCGCAAATATTTAGGGCATGAGCAGGATTTTTTCTTCGGAAGAAAAACACTCTTACTAATATTGATGCTTGCTACATCGGATAAGGAGGCTAAAAGCATTGTGGACGGCCACCTCTCTTCTCTGATCAACTGTCAAAAGCTGACAGACCCGAGAAGAAAGTGGAGCGACGGATTTGGAGGTGCCCGGAAGTGGACCCCAGGAGTTAAGGTTATCCGTAGCAGATAGATCCCTACTCCTGAAGTTACACCAAAGCGGGATTGTTTAAGGTGATTGAGTGGCTCCATAGTTGTGTAGAGCTAGTGACTCCTTTAAAACTTTATCAAGGCCTACATTCCCTATCCAACCCAATGCTCTATCCTTCCAGCAAACAAACTTCTCCTTCTTGAAAATCTTCCAAAAGGAAGACTGAGAAGGACTAAGGCGAGCAATACTCGTCCTATCCTTACTCAGCTAAAACCTATATCTAGTGATCCAGTATTCATTCGAGAGAGCCTGTCTGGCGGAAACAGAGAGATTAGGGAGGTTAAGCAATTTCGCTAGGACCTTTAGTTTCGTTAGAGTGGGATTGTATATACGACCTTTTAGGTAGTCGATAAAATCGCGGTAGCTTGCGAAAAGAGGTAGGTATTAAATTCGGTTAGAATCTCATTTCCTATTATGGGAAAGAGTTGGATAGCCGCTTGAAAGAAAGCCACTCTGATCGGATCAAAGTGAAACCTCCTTCGAAGCAACGTATCTTCCTCAATTCTCCAACGAATTAGATCATGAGAGGTGGACAATTGCTGGCGCGACTGCTCCGTGCAGAGAGGTTTTAACAACCACCTCGAGTAAAGCAGTAAAATCTCGAGGATTGAATTTGTTGATATGCCATGAAAGGTAGGTGACGGGGGGTTGTGAATAAGATAACCGTTCCTAGCTCTGCGAAGTGCTGCATTGATCCAACGACCAGTTCTGTCGTTGAAATCTCCAAGTATCATGTCGTAGCCGCTGTCGATAATACTATCCAGGGTGACGCGGTTCTTGTGTATCTCCCCAGGACGGATTTAGATATTGGCTAGACTGAGGCGTTTACCGTTCTTACAGAGTGAACCTACTAAACAAGACATGGCTGGACAGGAATAGTTTAATAGGAGGAAGGATTTTAAGGAGCACTTAACTAAGGTCAAGAGTTTTTGAGATGAGGAGGAGTGAGGAGGGATTATGTACGGAGTATAATGGGAATAAACGTGCTTTGGGTAAATCGAGTAATGTCCTGGGGGAGACAGATATACCGCGTGTCCTGAAGGACTATGACAACGGCATCTCTAACGGATAGAAATCTAAGGGCAGAAGCACCTCCCGAATTCCACTGAAGGATATTCAGTGAAAAAGGTTCACGAGTACTCTGCATTGCATCAGATTAGCTGGCTGGGATTGCCTTGACCTAGACGGAGCTAGGGGCGGAAATGTCGCCCTTTCCACCACAAGCCCCTACTAGGGAAGACACTTGCCCACGGGCATTATCTGTATTTCTTATGAGTGCAACGGCCGCATCTTCGGCCTTGGATTTTAACATTTTCCCGCTCTTCACGTGAGGAACTCTGTGTGACGATGCTGCTATTTTCGTTGATTCCTTCAGGAGCGGAGGGTCGGCGATTACTGGAGGGGTAAAAAATAAGGCGAGCTGTTTCTGAATCATGTTCTCCAATTGATTGAAGATTGCTTGTCTTGTGGAGTCGACTAACCTGATGATGTCGTTGTAAGTCATTCTACCCGCAACTGCACCAAAAGTCACGGGGTCATCTTTTTTATTGAGGTGGGATGAGCAGTGACGGGAACAATACAGTTTGAAGTTCGCACACTTCCTGGACCACGCCGGATGGGCTCCTCCACAATTTGAACACTTGGGCTGGGATGAGCACTTCCCGCCAATTTGCGGGCAATTAGTTAGGCCGCATGCGCCACAAGACTTCTCCTTAACACATCCAGAGCCCCAGTGCCCCCATTCCTGGCAAGTATTGCAGTGCGGGTAAGTTAGCTCGTCAGTGCTTATGAGTTTAAACAATAAATTATGTCCCAAAAATGGGTTACATGCGGATTTTGTTAGGATCTCAGCATTATCAATGGAAGAGGACGCAAAGCTATCGGGAGAGGAAAGCCGTTCTTTCCTTTCACGTACCGGAAGTTTGTTAGTCTAAATAGTCTCTTTATTATCCTTCTCATCCAGAAGGGGAGGAAGATTCGAAATTTTGATGGAAGCTTGAATAGGTTTAAATTGTATTGTCCCAACATTCATTAATTCATCGTGGAAAAAAGTTTCATTCTCCTTCGTACTTGATTTCATCTTCAAAGTAGCGTACTTAGTGGAATCGGACTCTATTATTCTATTTTGCAGTAAACTTACGCAGGAATATGCTAAATAGCTTATGGCGCTCTATTGGCGCTGATAGCTTAATAACCGCCAGATTTTTTATAATTTGGGTATTGGGGGAAGTTCCCCAATTACCTCTTTTACGGAAGATGACAACAAACCACTTACCTCGTTTGATGTTGTAGACGAAGTTAACTGCATTTTGTTTGAGTTTATACGGTATTCTCCGATTTCTGTTGCAATTGTAGAATCTTTTGATCCTCCGATAACACACAATTTGCTCATGGAATTTTTTTGGATTATCTGACGAAAACTTTTACCGAAACGCAATAATATTGCTTGTATTTTAACACCAGTTTAATTAAGAAATTTTTGAAGCTGGATCAAAGAAAAGAGGAAATTTTTTATTGATATTTCGCTAACCTCAGTTAGCATCTTCAGGAAATTACAATGTTTTTTGTACATGCCTTTATAAAAAATTCAAAACGATCGCCGCCATGTTCTTTGAGCAGGTGCTGCTATTATTAGCAATAAATAGCTACTTTCACTGTTGTTTAAATTGTGACACGATTTAGATAACTTTTTTACCGAAATCGTGTGAATTGCAAAAATTGTAATCGTTATTCTAAAAATGTGCATTGGGGGTTCAAACGATTCTACTTTTCCTGTAAATATTGCTGCAAATGGTAAAGTTTTTTAGCAGTTCTGATACGGAAAAAGACACAGAGGTAAGATACTTGTTGCCTAACTTTTCTACAGATATGGGGGTACTACTCCCCATTCCTAAACTAAACAATTTAGCTATTATTTCGGTCTCTAAGCCAATTGAGAGACAAATTATTTAATTTTTTTGAGAGACTTTGTAAGGAGTTACAGTAACAGAGTCTTATTTAATACAGTGCGTTTGTTTGAGACAAGTATAAAGATCTCCTTCATAAATTCTGAGATCATGCATCAATATGATAGATTTTTCGTCAAAAATCTAGCCAATCTGGGCAATTTACAGTTGAAACCAATCCAAGCAACCCTTAAAATATCAAATTTTCTTCCCCTTCTAGAGGTTGAGACGTGTGTGAATTAAAATCGAAGTACAATCTGCTTTCTTTACGATCCGTCAAATCTAAAGCGGGACAATATCTTCCAATTGCATTCTGCACCATGGATATTGACCCAACCCCTTCTTGAGGTACAACTTAAAGTTTACATTGATAGAAAAGGACAACTAGACATACTCCCACTGCAATGTCTGCCACTTCTGGGGGGCACTAGGGTCGACCTGTTCATCGACGAGAATATGTGGAGTTTGCGGTAGTGACTCCTACAATGTCCTACTTAAGGGGGAGAAATGTACGGCTCCTCCAAACTGCCGTAACTGCACCGGTGACCACCCTTCCTGGTCCAAACGCTGTAAACATTTCAAGGCTTACCAAAAGACTTTTTCGGGTCTTTCGGATAATACTAAATCCGCTACTGACTTCTCTACTGTTGCCGCTTCTTCTGACAGAATGTCCAATAAAGACATACTTCAACTTATAGATTAAAACAAAAAATTTATTTTGGCCCAGATGGAGAAGATGATCGCTCCTCTGGTATCTGCACTTCTGGGAACTTCCAATACAAAGGTGTTACCGGAACTTGCCTTACTTACTCAAAGAAACGAGCGGCTTCTGCTCGGACAGTTCCCCCTTTAAAAGTTAGAAAGCTACTCAAGCAGAAGTTGCCTCAATCCCGGGAAATGAAGATATTGCCCGGGGGTTCCGACCCTGGATGGGGCTAGTGGTGGGAAGGGCAACCTTCCTGCACCTAGCTCTGTTTAGGTTGGCTTCCTCCGTCCAACTTATCTGGCACAATGGTGAGTAAACCTGAGCCTTTTTCACTGAATATCCTTCAGTGGAATTCGGGAAGTGCTTCTGCCCTTAGACTTTTATTTGGTAGAGACGTAGATGTTATATTCCTTCAGGAGACGCGGTCTATCCGTCTACCCCAGGACATTACTCGATTTATCCCAAAGCATATTTGTTCCCACTATACTCCGTACATAACCCCACCTCATTCCTCTTCATCTCAAGGACTCTTGACCTTAGTTAAGTGCTCATTAAGATCCTCCCTCTTGCTAAATTACTCTTGTCCAGCTCTGTATTGTTTGGTAGTTTCACTCGTTAAGAACGGTAAACGCCTCAGTCTTGCCAATGTCTACATCCGGCCAGAGGAGATACACAAGAACCGTGACATCCTGGACGGTATTATTGATAGCGGCTATGACATGGTATTAGGTGACTTCAACGACAGAACTATCGTTGGATTAATGCAGCACTTCGCAGAGCCATGAACGGTTATATTATTCACAAACCACCGTCTACCACCTTTCATTGCACATCAACGAATTCACTCCTCGACTTCTTTCTGCTCCATGAGAGGTGGTTGTTAAAACCCTTCTGTACAAAGCAGTCGCGACAACATCTATCCACCTCTCATGATCTAATTCGCTGGCGAATAGAAGAGGATACGCTGTTTCGTAGAAGATTCCACTTTGACCCGATCAGAGTGGCTTTCTTCCAGGCAGCTATCCAATGCTTCCCTCAAATTGGGAATGAGAGTTTAACCGAAGTTAATTCCTACCTTTCTTCGCAAGCTACCGCGTCGCTTTTGACAACCTATAAAGGTCGCATTTTCAGTCTCACTCCGACAAAACTCAAGGTCCTAGCTAAACTGCTTAACCTCTCTAATCTCTCTGCTTCCGCCAGACAAACCCTCTCAGATGAATACTGGCGCACCATATATCGGTTCCAGCTGAGTAGGGATAGGACGAGTATTGCTCGTCTTAACACTTCTCAGTCTTCCTTTTGGAAGATATTTAAGGAGAAGTTTGCTTCTTGGAAGGATAGGGCTCTGGGTTGGATCGGTAGTATATGCCTTGGAAAAGTTTTGGAAGAGTCACTAGCCCAACACAACTATGGAGCCACGCAATCACCTCAACCAATCCCGCCTTGGGAGACCTCAGGAGTAGGAATTTATCTGTCACAGATATTCTCAACGCCTGGGGGCCTCTTCCGGGCACCTCCAAATCCGTCGCTTCACTCTCTTTTCGTGTCTGTCAGCTTTTGACAGCCGATCAAAGAAGGGAGGTGGCTGTCACAATGCTATTAGCCACCCCATCCGATTTGGCCGGCATCAATATTAGTAGAAGGATTTTTTACCTAAAAAGTATCCGGTATCTTGTCCTATAGACCTGCGGTCTATTTCGATTCAAAATTTCCTCCTCTCGATCTACGAAAAAGCGCTTGTGCGTAGAATCCGCGATCATCTGAGTAGGCGAAATTTAATCCCACCTGGATTCCATGGGTTTGTCAAATGTCACTCGGTCCATTCAGCTGTCGGTGAAGTGCATCGGTCCCTCGAGTTGCCTTTGAGAATTGTTAACAGGGTGGAAATACTGCTGTACACCAAGCGATGCTATTACGACGACCCTGATGCGCGTCAGTTCTACCCTATTACGGGTTTTCTTCAAGGCTCCCCTCTCTCCTATCTTATATCTTGCTGCCTCCATCAATTTATTCAAAATATTTAAACGTGATCAACGTCTAGTGGTGTACGCTGATGACACCACAGCCCTGTTCACTGAACGCAAATGTAAAGACGTAGTCTCGGACATCAGCCGCTTCTTTTTAAGATTAAAAGACCCGTTGCCCAAGTCCAAGCTTGTTTTAAACTCTGCTAAATCGCAGGTGGTCGTTTTTCATGGCACCCCTGCTACGAAGCAAAAACTTAAGATATTAGCACTCTCTGCGCTCTGCTCTATTTTCGCCTCTGAACCAGTCCTCACCTTCACAAGTCGAGTAAAATACCTGCGGTTCACTGTTTCGGTGAACTGGTCGGCGAAAGCTGACATAGATAGACTAAAACGTATCCAGAAGAGAGCTAGGTGGACTCTGAAAAGGGCCCAGCATCTGTCGTTGAAAAGGAAACTTGGGCTATCTAGGGGTTAGTCTTATTTTCAAAGGGATGTCCCCCAGAGCAAAGGCTAAGGTTTCTTAAGCTCCTCGTCTCGCGTTTACCAAGCATAGTCCGCTCCGATTGGACTCTTCGGGGGTGAAGGACCCAGGGTGGTTTAATCGGAAGGCAGCGTGTTGGATTGGTTGGGGGCTCAGATCCCTATGGATTTGAGGTTGTAGATGGAATAGAAGACTATTACAGACTGAAGATAAAGTAGAAGTGTTAACTTATTTTCTGTTTGTCTAACTCGTGTTTATTCCATTTATGTTTTTATTAATAAAATCTTATTATTATGAAATCGTGTGACGATTTATTGCGTTTTGTGTACCTTCAGAAGTTGCCGAAATCGTGTCACAATTCAAACAACATTGAAAGCAGCTGTTTATCGCTAATAACAGCAGTACTTGCTCAAAGAAAATGGCTGCAATCGTTTTAATTTTTATAAAGCGGAAAAGTTTAAAACATATACAGTTTCTGTCAATGTCGGAGTTATCAAACGATAGCAGCAAAAATCATTCAAAAATTAACAATAATCCTACAAAAAAAGAAATTAAAGGTAAATCTAACTACAGATCCAAGTAACAAGGTTAGTAATTTTTCTATGGTATCAGGTGATAAGGAGGTGCTTCCTCCCATTCCTAAATTAAAGAATTTGCTGATAATTAAAGTTAAGAAACCGACCGAAAAACACGATGTCTACAACAAATTTTTGAGATCCTTCACCAAACAGTTTCAGAACAGGGTTCTATTTAACTCTGTTAGGTTACACCCCGCGGAGGTGAAGATCTCTTTTGTCTCGAATGATATTGCCGCAAACTACATGGAGTACTTCTCCGCCAATTTAGCTGAATATGGTGAAATTTCATCCAAGCCTATCCTAGCATCGCTAAAAGTTTCAAATCTTCCCTGTTCAATGGAAGAAGACGATATACGTTCTTTTATGGCAAAATTCAAAGTCACCAATCTGAGGTCAATCCGGTGTAAGGACAGGAACCCTATCCCGGTTGGCTTTTGCAATGCTCCTGTAAATATTGCTGAATCCTTGTCTAATTCTACGTCGAATCCCTTTATGGGTTTTAATATTAAATTCACGATCACAGAGAGGGATGATCTGAGCTATCCCCACTGCAGCCGGTGTCACAAATGGGGACACTGGGCCTCCAGCTGCAGTGGGACCCTTTCGTGTGGGGTCTGTAGCTCCACCAGCTGTCCTTCTCTTACAACTACTGATCGCTGCGAGGCCCTCCTTTCCTGCTCGAATTGCGTGGGTGCCATCCTGCTTGGAGCAGGAAATGCTCTCTATTCAAAGAATATAGACAATTATTCTTGTTGAAACCGCCCAATCCGGCCAAGTCCTTCGCGGTCGCTGCAGCTCCACGTATGGATGACGCTCACATTCTACGGATTATCGACTTAAAGACTTCGAATGCTCTTCGGCAGATGGAGGAGTTAGTACGCTCTATCCTAACCGTTATCGGGACTAATCCTGTGCTTCCTGTTTCCTCGGTTCCGGAGTCGAAAAAGAGAGGGGCTTCAGCCCATGCCGTTCCCCCGCTTAAGATTGGGAAGCTAATCCAACAGAAGACTAATAGGGGAAATGAAGATACTGCCCAGGGGCAAGTACCTTCCTTGGAGGGGGCTAGTGGTGGGAAGGGCAACCTTCCTGCACCTAGCTTTGTCTAGGTAGGCAATCCCCCATCCAACTAATCCATCACAATGCAGAGTACTCGTGAGCCTTTTTCACTGAATATCCTTCAGTGGAACTCGGGAGGTGCTTCCGCCCTTAGACTTCTATCTGGTAGAGATGCAGATGTTATAGTCCTTCAAGAGACGCGGTCCATCCGTCTCCCCCAGGACATTACTCGATTTATCCCAAAGCATATTTGTTCCCACTATACTCCGTACATAACCCCACCTCACTCCTCTTCATCTCAAGGACTCTTGACCTTAGTTAAGTGCTCCTTAAGGTCCTCCCTCCTATTAAACTACTCATGTCCAGCCCTTTCTTGTTTAGTAGTTTCACTCAGTAAGAACGGTAAACGCATAAGTCTAGCCAATGTCTACATCCGTCCAGGGGAAATTCACAAGAACCGTGACCTCCTGGATAGTATTATTGACAGCGGTTATGACATGTTACTTGGAGATTTCAACGACAGAACTGGTCGTTGGATCAATGCAGCACTTCGCAGAGCTAGGAACGGTTATCTTATTCACAAACCCCCGTCACCTACCTTTCATTGCACATCAACAAATTCTATCCTCGACATTTTACTGCTTCACTCGAGGTGGTTGTTAAAACCCTTCTGCACGGAGCAGTCGCGCCAGCATTTGTCAACCTCTCATGACCTAATTCGTTGGAGGATTGAGGAAGATATGTTGCTTCGAAGGAGGTTTCACTTTGATCCGATCAGAGTGGCCCTCTTTCAAGCGGCTATCCAACTCTTTCCCTTAATAGGAAATGAGAGTTTGACCAAATTTAATACCTACCACTTTTCGCAAGCTACCGCGATTCTATCGACTACCTATAAAGGTCGTATATACAATCCCACTCCGACAAAACTCAAGGTCCTAGCAAAATTACTGAACCTCCCTAATCTCTCTGCTTCCGCCAAACAGGCCCTCTCGAATGAATACTGGAGCACTAGATACAGGTTCCAGCTGAGTAGGGATAGGACGAGTATCGCTCGCCTTAATCCTTCTCAGTCTTCCTTTTGGAAGATTTTCAAGAAGGAGAAGTTTGTTTGCTGGAAGGATAGAGCATTGCGTTGGATAGGGAATGTAGGTCTTGATAAAGTTTTAGAGGAGTCACTGGCCCTACACAACTATGGAGCCACTCAATCACCTCAACCAATCCCGCCTTGGTGTAACTTCAGGAGTAGGGATCTATCTGTTACGGATATCCTTAACTCCTGGGGTCCACTCCCGGGCATCTCCAAATCCGTCGTTCCACTTTCCTCTCGGGTCTGTCAGCTTTTGACAGCTGATCAGAGAAGAGAGGTGGCCGTCACAATGCTTTTAGCCTCCCCATCCGATGTAGCAGGCATCAATATTAGTAAGCGTGTTTTTATTCCTAAGAAAAAATCCTGCTCATGTCCTAAAGATCTGCGACCCATTTCGATTCAAAATGCCCTCGTTTCGATTTACGAAAAAGCGCTTGCGCGTAAAATCCGCGACCATTTAAGTAGGCGTAATTTGATCCCTCCAGGTTTTCATGGGTTCGTCAAAGGTCGCTCGGTCCATTCAGCAGTTGGTGAGGTGGAGCAGTTTTGTCGGGATAATAGCCATCGTCTAGTTGTGGCTGTTTTCCTTGACTTTTCTGCTGCATTTGACCGCATCTCCATTCCTTTTGTGATCTCTTCTCTCAGGTCCCTCGGGTTGCCTGCGAGAATTGTGAACAGAGTGGAGATCCTGTTGTTTACCAAGCGATTTTACTATGAAGACGACCCTGATGCGCGTCAGTTCTACCCTATTACGGGTGTACCTCAAGGATCCCCACTTTCTCCTATCTTATATCTTGCTGCCTCTATTAAACTATTCAAAATATTTAAACGCGAACAACGTCTTGTGGTGTACGCTGATGACACCACAGCACTGTTCACTGGACACAGGTGTAAAGACGTAGTCTCTGACATCAGCCGTTTCTTTTTAAGATTAAAAGATCAGTTACCCATATCCAATCTTATTTTAAACTCAGCTAAATCGCAGGTGGTCGTCTTTCATGGCACACCTGCTACAAAGCAAAAACTTAAGAGATTAGCACTCTCTGCGCTCTCCTCCATATTTGCCTCTGAACCACTTCCCACCTTCACAAGTCGAGTAAAATACCTGGGGTTCACCGTTACGGTGAACTGGTCGGCGAAAGCTGACCTGGATAGACTCAAACGTATCCTGAAGAAAGCTAGGTGGGCCCTGAAACGGGCTCAGCATCTGTCATTGAAAGGGAAAACCCAGGTGCGCCTTTGGGGTACCTGGGCTATCTCGGGACTTGTCTTCTTCTCAAGAGGACGCAGAGCAAAGGCTAAGGTTTCTTAAGCTCCTCGTCTCTCGTTTACTCAGCATAGTCCGCGCCGATTGGATTCTTCGGGGGGTGAAAGACTCCGGGTGGTTTAGTCGGAAGGCGGCGTGTTGGATCGGTTGGGGGGCTCAGATCCCCCTGGACCTGAGGCCATAGAAGAAGAAAAGAGTTAGAAGACTGAAGAGCTACTGACTTTCTATTGTTGTGTCTGATCTGGTTTATTGCATGTTTCTTTTTCTTTTTTTGTGTAGTTAAGAAAGTCTTTATTTATTATTTATTTAATTTTTATAAAGGCATGTACATTAAAAACATTTTAATTCTCTGAAGATGTTAACATAGGTTAGCGAAATATCAAATAAAAATTTCCTATTTTCTTTGATCCAGCTCCAATAATTCTTTATCAATATTGGATCATTATCAACTATTCAAAACCAGTTCAATTCTTATATATTAATATATGAACGAATACAAAACGTATTCTGGTCGTCGGTGTCAATTATTTCTTGATATATATGCACAATATTGTTCCTATGAAATAATGACCCTTTTCAAAAGTACCTAGTATCGAATTTATTTTTAAAATATCTTCAACTACAATGTATCAAATTAAAAAAATGACAATTAAGCGATAGCACAAAACTCGTCAAAATCTTTGATTTCATATATGTGAGTTAACGTTAGAAGTAAGTAATTATTTAAATTTGAAATTTTTGAACAGGATCAATCAGTTTAATAAAATATCATTTAATTTGTAAGTTCTTTTTATTTCTTAAGTATTATGATACTTTGATACTTTTTTCAAATAATATAAGTAGAATTATTGAGTTTTGAATATGTGAAGTATTTATTTAGATATTTATTTGATTTAAGTCATAATCAATGTCTATGGTAAAATGGCTGGAATCTGCTGGTGTGCGTTTATCAATACCAGAAACATCATCCGATTGTGGCATAAATGGGCAGGATATAATAATGTTTGATCAGGAGCGTGTTCTGCAACAGCTGACCAAATATTTAACAGATGGAGGTCAAGATTTCATAAATGAAATATCTAATCAATTAGACAGCCTATTCGGCCAGCGAGCATTAATTTGTTTAAGCCCAACACACTGCGTTGACGATCAATGTCTTCGTGGTTCCCAGCAATGTAGTGTTTGTTCAATTTTGCTACGAATATCGGTTAGTTTTCACGAACGGGTGTCTGATATTCTTTTAAATCTATCTGCACTGCATTTAACTGGAGATCACAGTAGTTCCAAATGTTCACCATGCTTGACTCGCCTAGCAGTACAACATTTACTGCTAGCTTATGAAACAACACCATCAGTGCTAGTCGATCAGTGCTTTAAGCTTACCATAATTGCATCCAAGGATACAGAAATGTGTGATTTCCTTTTAACAAATACAATACGAATGTATCCTAATTGTGATTTGGTATTTTCAAAATTACTGCAATTTTGGGACTGTAAAGGGTCACACGTTGCATCAATTATGTCTTGTTTTGCATTGTACGCAAACGACTACGTTCCGTTTCATAACTTATTAATTTCTAACTTACACAATAATGCCCTAGCGGAAAATTGGAGAATCGATGTAATTTCATTTCTATTTAGATATTTGTCTACTTCACGCATAAATTGCGACGTTCTGCCGTTTCTGTGGTCAAACGATAAAAACTTATTTAAGGCTATAAAGTCCGTACTTGCTGATCCGATTACAAGCAAACGATGTCGGAGTTTACTTTCTAACATGTCAAAGCCAGATCGAATTCCTAAAGAAACTGACATAGCTTTAGCTAGCATATGCTGTCATATTACAAACTGGTTTCCAATTAAATTGTGTGCTATGTTAAAGATCAACAGTGCAACACCCGCAAGTATCGTTTCTTGCTTGGATGCAGAAAATCTACAACATTTTATTGAACTAATAAAAAAATTTCAAAATCAATTTAGTCCACAGTTTATACTTGATGCTGTTCATATTTTACCTATAGAAAACATGATTTCTATCATAAATAGGTCACCACAGCGTTTTACGATTCTCAAATCAGTTTCACCCACATACTTCCCCAATTTGATACATTCATTTACCGTTGAAGAAGCTTTGTATTGGTTTAATAACAACGAACATACGTCGATAGTTCCTTCGTCAATGCCCAATACATCAATGGCCAGCCAATACTTAAAAGATAACATATACAAACTTAGTCACCGAAGTGAATGCGCACAACCTGTAATCGCATCACTTGTTGTTCACATTCTATACGGTAATGAACCGGATATATTATTAAATAACTTTATCAGTTGTATTAGTCTTTTAAACCGTATTGTGCTTTACGACACTCTTGCCGAGCAGAACGTAAATTTATATAGTAAATGTCCCAATTTTATGAAATATATTTCTGCAATCTTCAATGACAATAACTTATCTGATAGCAATATTACGAAAATCGCTGCAATTAAGGTTGAAGAAGAAAATCAAGCAAATTATTGCTTACTTTTGCCATCGTTAAAGCTATATTGGAAGCAATACAGCGGCCAAAATAAATTTCCGAATTGCCCCTCCAACTGTTCTACGTTATTTAGGTTTAACTACTTAATAGAGAAATTCAACTGCTGCGTACTATCGTGCTTTCAACCTACAAATCACAAGGATGACGAGGGCAGTGGTTCACATGTTGAGGACAAAATATCCACTGCCGACTGGCGGCAACATTTTGATACTTTGAACAGAATCTGGGAACAGATCTGTATTCTAGCGGAGAGCGATGAAGAATACAATAAGCATCCAATAGTAGAACAGATTACGTTTAGTCCATTGAACAGTGTAAACAACATAGTGTCAGGAAGTATTGGTGCTTCTAGTTCTTTTTGCAACGAAGCAAAATCATTCATTCCCAAATCGTTTTCCTCGTACTTAGAATTTTTTCGACCCCACCCATATTTTCGTGATCTTAATTTAAAGGCGATTCATAAATGCTTAGAGGTTGCGGCTTCTGAAATATTAAACATGAAAAGCGCTTGCCTCACTCGTTCAGCAGCGATTTGCGAGGAGGAAATTGATATTTCAACTGGATTGGTGGTTCTTATTCTAGCTTTGATATGTAAGGTATCTAATAGAACAAACGGACAACGATGCCTACTTTTAAAACAGCCTTATTTTTTAAAAGAATTAAACAAATATTTTGCTTGTATTTTAAACACATACTTTTCTCATATATCGTCGCCCTCCTCTGCTTGCGATGAATTTAGTCAGTCAGAGTCTCAAAAGCAACCACACGATCTATTACAATATTCACAGTTATCTTTAAGTCTGGATCATTTCGAAGTAAAATCATTATTCTGTAGTTTCTTAAATATTATCTTAGCATCATTTGATTCAGACGACAAATCGGAAATGCTAGCCTTGTTCACAGAAATGTTCAGCAACGTCATTACGATATCAGAGATTGAACCCGATGAGCCGCTCACTGGATTACTAAAAAGCGCATCAGATCAGCCGCGACAACAACTTAGTTTTCAAGATGGTAAATCAATTATCAACAATTGCTCACTCGATACATTAATACCTATACTTGAATGCTCTTACCATTTGAAATTAAGTACTGCTAATATGCTAGACGACATTCTTTTCTCTGATAAAGGGTGGCAACATCAACATAGCAAGCTTACGAATAATAGCATTAATGAAATATATACACGCTTATTAAATTTGCGGTTGAAGGATAAAATAAATCTTTATCAGTTTGTTGATAAAGCCCTCACTGAAAAGTTAGTCGTCAGTTCTACTGCCCACCAAACTCAGCAATCGAAAAAGTTTGATATTGACAACGACCTTAAAATCAGCTTATTGTATTTCAAGGTTTTGAACAAATTTATTCCTGAATTAAGCGATTTCAGATGCTTTAACGAATGGTCTCATCGTATTGGATGGTTAAATACTCTGATTTTGTTTGTTAAACAATCTCCGAAACACGATGAACTCGCGTCTGAATTGTTTTCTAGAGCTTCGTTAAAGTTTATTCCTGCGATACTGAAACACTTTGTTCCTTTAATCGAACTTCGGTTATCGGAAGATCCTGATCGATGTCTCGATGTTTTACATAGATTGCAATCTGGAACCAGATTTCTCCAACATTGTTGTGTACATTTAAAATGGTCTGGAAATAAACGCAACGCGCTAGGTAAACTTATTCCAAAGTCGCGTCGAAACCTCGAATCTATAATATATCGAGTGCAAAAGGCTATCCGTTTAAATTCGATGCAAAGCGCATTTACTTGTGGCCAGTTGAAATGCAGAAAAATTACAGGGGAAGAGATCTCTTCACAAATAGCCGTGTTAGAAGAATACTCAACCGTTGACGAAGAAGTGACCGATGGTATTGACGAAGATAACGAAAGTGAAAGTAGTGATAACAGTGATTGTGTTGATGCTAGTGGTGTGGAAAATAGCTTCGGATGCCTTCAATCAACAGGATTTAGTGATAAAGAAAATGACGGTGTTAATGACCCTGAGGACATCAATATGATAGCAGATAAATATTAATAGCGTGTAAATTACATAAACGTTAATTGTATAATACGTATGTACTTCATTATAGCAATATCATAGGATGATCGTATAAATATTACATATAAGCATTTCATAAAATCTGATATTTTTGGAAATATATCACACATATGTTTTCTGATCCGTTATCCCTTGATGCAAGATTACATAATTCTCCTTGCATATTGTATTTCATTTGCTACCGCACATTACATTTGTAAATCAATATAAAGTCTGCATTTACTGTTTTGGTTACGAATATTATGAAGAATAACGACTACCACTAATTTAAAGTAATTTAATTTTGTTCAAATTACACCATCTATATGTAAATGTGTATTATTAAATTTGAGAATGTTATATAGTTAATCTTTTTGGTGTTCTTGTGTTATTTATAATTACGTTACTATACAATTCATCAAAAGGCGTTTACATCAAGCGTTACTTTATTATAATTTTTAATTATAATATTTATTATAATTAACAATTTATTATAATCAGAAAATGAACATAAAAATCAAATCAACTACCTGAGTCTACGTATTTAATATAATTATAAAATAAACAAAACATAATAATGCTAAATCAAAATTTAATAATTAAATAATAAAATAAATAATTGTTATAAGATTTTTTATAATTTATATCAAGTTAAAATAAAAAATTGAAATTTAAAATAAAAGTCATTTTTATGAATTGACTAATAAATAACAGACGTTGTATCAGAATAAGAATTAGAGGTCATCAGGAGGAACTGCTATGCTATCAGGTTTCGGCCCCTAACTCCTCTACCCAACATAGCAGCGGGCCAAATACATGCTAATGATGTATTTCCTCTGAAATAACTATCTAGTATCTTATTCTAATACAAAGTATATTATTTATTATCCATCCATAAAAATTTGCCACTTAAGAGTTTAAATTTATTCTTTATATTATTGTGTTGATTTATATATTTTACTATTTTCTGCTTGATGTTATTTTTATAGTAACCTAGTTTAAAATATGTATCTATTAAATTATTTAAATGATTTTGAAGAAAGTCAATATCATTACATATTGTTGCAATTCTTAAAATTTCATTATTTAATGTATTATATTTTATATTATATGGTATGCATGAATGCTCATGCAAAAATATGTTTCTTGTAAATTTAAATATGTCATCTTTACGATATAAATTAATAGTAGTTTTAGTTAATGTGATTAACTAAAACTACTATTAGTTAATGTAACACTCCAAATGTGATTAAAGTCAAACTTGTAAAATGCTTGATTAAATATTAATTTTGCAATAATAAAAATTATTGCAAAACTTTGGATGAGAGGTTACCAAATGTGATACACTTGATTGCCGCCGAGAGGTCCATACAACCGTTAAATAAATTAAAGGTTATCTTGAGCGTAGAAATGTATAGTTGAAATCCACAGAAAAAATTATAGAGCACATGCTATCATGTTTTGTAATCATCTTTATGTATAAATGTCCAAGAGTGATAATATCGTTCTAAAGATATTTGTATGTAATAAGACAGATCTCATGGGGAACCAGCAATAAACACAAGGAGACTACCGATTTATTACATATACGAAAGTATTTTATACGAAGTAATTAAAAACGCTTTTAAACATATTGTAAGAAAATAGTATATTAATGCTCATAGAAATCTTAATATATTTTCGGAATAAATCTCTTGCTTTTATGTCGAAATGTTAAAAGATTTTCAGTAGACAATCTTTATGGATATATATAGTACTCTGTGTTAGAATGATATATTATTTTAGATAATTTCATCAGAGAAAATAAGTCATTAGCATGTATTTAACCCTGCTGTTATGTTGAGTTTAAAATAAACAGCCGAAACATGACCTAGTTTGTTAAGACCTAGTTTGTAAAGTTATGTATTATAAAAATCTTAAGTTATAAAAAATTAAAGACTAAATAAAAAAATTAAAGAATAAATTTCAAGATTTAGATATTTACATTTTTACATTTATATATTGTACAAAATACGTATACTAAATTAACTGATCTGATTACTTAAATTCTGAAAGCAGAGCCTTGCACCATTTATCAGTACAAAGAATAATCATAAAACTGTAGACTAAAATTTCCTTTTAACTACTAAAATTGCTAAAGAATCTGTCTTAAAATGTATTGAATTCTTAATTTTTATACGTAGAAACAGTTTAATCAAAATTATTTGCTATATATCTGTAGTATATTCAGCAGCTTGTTAAAGTTTCTTATATTTTTTCGTAAAGTGTTATTTGTTATTGCACCAAATCGTTTAATTATAATCTTTTATTGCAACAAATAGTCCCACCAAACTGTCTCACCAATCGCTGACAATAAAGCAAGAGGTTTTAAAAAATATATTCAATCCCTAATAATTTCCACTGTCATGTCTCTTCAAGGTTATATGCTTATTACTGCTGGGCGACCTTGTTGGAATACTAATAAAAACGCATTTTTAAGTTTTTTTTAGATAATTTGAGCAGTTTTTGAATTAGGCAGCAAACCCAATAAATTAATAGCATCAAAATTAGCAAAAACAAACCAAAACAACTAGATAACTAGAGACAAATATCTTATAAATGAAATTCTTGAAACAAAAAAAGTTAAAATTATCTTATATAAATTGAAAAAATACCTCAATACTAGACAATTATGTATTAAAAAAATGATACGATTTGCCGTCCTTATGACTGAACAAGTGGAGAAGTGATAAAATTATCGAAATCTCATTTTCACCGGAAGTAAACACTTTTTAAGGTGTTAATTGCAGCTACTGTGGCTGCATTTGAGATTGTTGATAACTACCTCCATATAGATGAAGAAATTTGGTAGAAACGTCCTTTTCAAAGCTAAGGACTTCATTAACAGCGGTGTATAAAGGAAGATCGAGTATATTCATTCCCAACATATGTATACTGTCTTTCAGGCTAATGTCCTGAGCAACTGCCAAATCATGCACGCTTTTGCCAGCCAGATAAATCTTTTGCAAATGATCTTCAATTGTATGCAAGCAAAACTCCGGATGCAAAGATGCATGACACAGGCATTGCATAACTTTAATTAATTCTTTTACTCTGTTAGAAGGTTTAACACTCTGAAGTTCATCATGTTTACTTGAACAAACAGAAACAGTTTCACTTTCGACATCCGCAATTATAAACAGAGATTCAGTAGATCCGCCACTGTAATAGGCATCCCCGCCAGCATCATTGGCATCGACTGTTATCAATGATTGTCGTAGTGTGCTGCATTCGTCGTGAGTATCTTGTTGCTGATTTTTGTAGATTGTTCGTAGATTGTTCATATGATGACTAACCGATTCAACATCGCGAAGAACTGATGATGAAATATGATTATGGTTATTTATTTTATAATTCTGATGTTGATTATGTTCTATCGGAGAGTGTGAGCTTGCCATGTTGCAGTCGTACACGCTACTGTACTCATTGTTAAAATACCGCGTAGGTGAAACTTCAACACTACTTGTTTCATGATGTTCAACATCAGTACCCACAGAAGTCGAAAGCGGATTTAGTACTTCCGAAGGTGACACTGTTTCTTGTACATTAGCTGACGCAGAATGATGGTTTTTCGAAAGAATACAACAAATATCAGATTTATTATCAATTGTACTGCTCACAGCATGTTGATTCTCGTGTTCATTGCTGCTGTGACAACACTCGTCACTATTCTTTTCGGATCGTAACAATCTGTTTGTTGCACACGAAGATATTGAAGAGAGGTGAGGTCGAGTTGTCTTGCTAATCAAAATATTTGAATTCTGGCTTTTTATTTTCTCAAGATCGAATTTTCTAGGAGGCGAAGGAGATGACCAAAAGTATTGGCTTCCATGAGTTCTAGAAAGTATCGTTGGTGTTCGGGTCAATTGTTTTGCTCGCATTTGTGCTTCGGCAGCGAGCCACTGTTTAGGAAATATGTATTTCTTAAGGTATGAATGGACATTGAAATCACAACAGCCTTGTAATACAAGATCGGGAATAAAATCATTTGAAAAACCACCAAAGAGTGATAAAGCCAAATCGATCATATGGGTCTGGCAGTAGTGAACACTGCTGTTATTGTTGCAATCATTGCTACCACATTCATGTGCATTGCTACTACTGTCGCCGGTGATCGTTGAATTCGAAGCGGCATTGTAATCATACTGAGCTTTGCTGTTATTAGATGAATTTATACTCATATAAGAAGTAAACAGTTGCGATGATGACGAAGCATTTTGCAGACCAGTTTTTAAGTTACTACAACTTGAATAGTGATGATTGGAATGGGCATTTCCTCCTTCCCCCATATACGACGATCGTTGCTGACTACTTTGAATTGATCGTTCATTGGCGTCACTTAAATAAAAGTTAGTTCGTTTAGAATCCGTTGTTGTTGCACAATTGGCTGATAGCTGCTGGTCGGTAATTAACCGATTATTATCGTTATATTTATGAACATCTCCGTCTTTATCAACACCACTAGCACCATTTCTGTTGCAATTTGTAAAGCCGGCATTAGAATTAAAATTATCGAGCAGCTCAACACATCCGTCGACACCACTTAGAAGGTGAAAATATCTTTCACCGCTTGGCGAAACTCCTTTTGTAACCTCGAGATTAATTAAAGGAACGTAAACTGCACGCGTATTTTCTACTGTTATAGTATTTAGATTTCCAGATATTGTGTCAATAAAATTAGGTTCAGATGATTCCTTGTCGTGCTGCTGTATTATATTCAGATCGCTTTGATCATTGCTTTTTTTGTAAATGTCTTTGCTAAAACATGACGCGTCAGATATCAACGACTGTAAATTTAATTGTGAAGGTATAAGCGGAATGACTTTATCATTATATGGCATACTTTGGTGGCTGAATTTCAAATGATGATAGTCTACAACTTCTTGGAATAACTTTTGTTGATTTAATTGAGAGTCTGTCTGTGATAAAGTCTGGTCTTTAAATTCCCCAATATCAAAAGGCTTTCTGTACATATGATCGATGTTCTTCCGTGATTGCTCACACGTTTCAAGTAAATCAAAAGGTTTTATTTTGTTTGCTATAATTGTACTGCTGCGAATGTAGTAGCTGATAACGTAAAGCAACTTAATTACAATTTCCTCATTTTTGCCTAGTATCACTGTTCTGCTTTGTCGATTGACACCTTGATTTGTTGCGATTGAACCAAGTAATTCCCTATATAAACAATAAAAAAAGGTACTTGGCATTCATGATAATTAAAATGTAAAAACAATTATTTGTTTAAAATAATACTGTATACGAGATGTAAACATGGCTAAAATAAATATCTTAGTCATGTAAACTAAACTTAGCTAATTAAGAATCTAAGAAAATATCAAAACAATATCATCAGCACAAGATTAAGCTTACAGTGTATATAAAATACCCTGTAAATGCTATAGGACAATAGTTGCTTGTACACCGTATTTGAATATTCACCTTACATACAAAGATATAGGATGAATAACGCACGAGAGGCCGAATATCAAAGGCAGTAATCTAGTGCAGAATAAGATAAAAAAAGTGCAAATGAATAGCTACAAGTAATAGAAACGAATTTACGTTTTACACTTTGCCTATTAAGCTATTGGGGTGATAGCTATTTACCTATTAGTGTGATCGATATTTATAGATTTGATGCTAAAACGAAAATTTGATCATAAAAATTTACTCTGCTGAAACAATAATCAGCTTAAATTGTTGTTTAATAAGATCGGTCATTATATAATGACTTGCTAAAATGTAAGTAAAAATGATTAACTGAAGATACAAATCTAGCTCCTTAACAAAATAAGAAACCTTCTGATTATTTAAAACTTAAATATACAACGAATAAAGGAGGCTTTTAATAAATAAATTTATTATTTCAAAATTTACATATACAGCGAATAACATAGGTTATTACTGAATTGTCGCTGCATCCATTTTCTATAAATGTCGCATTTTGTAAATCCTAAACCGTTGCTTACTCAGCACATCCGTGCACTACCATTATACATGACCGTATCCAATTTGGATTCAACGAGTGCAGAGAAAAAAGTAGCAACAATTTCGTTCTAGTGTTTAAGCAAAGTGTCGGAAACGCTTTCATTCATAATGTCACATAGACAACTGAAACGACCAGTGGGTACTTCATTCTACTAATAAATGTTGCCGGGTACTCGTCATTTTGATGCTGAAGTGGTCGTCTAGAAGTGACATGGTGACTGAATTTCATGAATCGAAATCCAGTCTTTCAAGCAACACCATTATATATACCGGACAGTAATCAGAAATATGTAAAAGAAAAAGTGCAGAATATTCCTGTTTTCAATTATTATTGCGATATATATATATATATATATATATATATATATATTTCCATATTATCAAATTGTTGCACTGCTGCTGGGACCCTCACGGAGTACTCATATGTATTCATAAATATTAATACACCAGCTTTAATAGAGAGATATTAACTTTATTCAAAACGTTTCGCCATATATGGCTTTTTCAATCTAGAATTCAGTCACAAGTAACATTTAGTACAAACAAGAAAAAAAAACGAAAAATTTAAAATGAGAGGGTATCCAATAGTTCTATGTTATACCTGTATGGTTGACATTCAATTTGTATACATGTTCCACATTGATGCCAGGGTAGTTATCTGTCATTAATTGCCCGACCCATTTTTGCTCTATCGCCTTTCTCTTCTTAGTTTCATGTATGTCTTTTTCAATTACTACGTATTCAAATACATCTTTTTTCGTGTGGTGTTGTGTTATGCAATGTCGAACTACCGCATCTTTTTCCGTGCATCCTCTGTTTAGATCGCTACGGCGGTTATTTAAACGAATGTTCATTGTTAGACCACTTTCTCCGATGTATTGAGCATTGCACATTGTACAAGATGCACTGTATACAATACCTTTCGATTTACAACTGGTTGGTTTGGTAAGATTATATTTGAGTTTTGTAGAGTTGCTTACAAAGTACGAGCTCTCTTTCACATTTTCACAGCATTTTGCTCTTTCTCTTTTGCATTTTACACATGATGGTTTTGTGTTTGAATTTTCATTCAAGCCGTACAGTTTTGTGCTCATGATTGCCTTGCCTATGCTACTGCCTGAGAAAACTACTCTTACATTAACTTGTGGGAGGTTAATTTGCCGTCTTATAATATTTATCGTGCTATTAAGATCGCGTTGTAAGGTTCTAAGTCCATTGTGATATGGGACAATTACATTATAGTTGATAGGTACATTTTTAATCTGCAGATTAGTTTCATTTTGTTTTAATTTCGCTTTATGTAATACTCTGTAAATTTCACGTTGGGTATATCCTCTTTTTATCAGATCAAATTTCATTTTCTTTAATCTCTCATTTGCGTCTTGCTTGTTACTGCAAATTCTGAGTATTCTTAAGGCTTCCGCATAAATTATTGACCTTTTTTGATTTGGAGGGTGGTTGCTCCTTGGATGTAGATACACTTTTTTTGATGATGACTTTTGATATATCGTTGAATTTAACTTGCCGTTTTCAAACCATATTGTTGTGTCTAAGAAATTTACAGTGTCTGTAACGTCTAAGGTGAAATGCATTGGTCCATAATTATTCAGTGCTAAGTGGAATTTGTTCAAGGACTCTCTGTCATCTGCCCAGACTGCAAATATGTCATCAATATAGCGGAACCATATTAACGGAGTTTTGCTATGAAGTGAAAAGAAATTCTGTTCATAGATATTCAAAAATATCACCGCCAATGTTGGCGCGACCGGGGTTCCCATGGCCACGCCTACGTTTTGCTTATACAACTTGTTATTAAACTGGAAAATATTTCCGCTTAGAATAATGTCAAGCGCTTCACAAATGAAAATCTGCTTGTCAATGGAGTAATCAGTACTCTGCAACGCTGTTTTGATGTGTTGAATTGCCATTTTGTGAGGTATTCTAGTATATAAGGATTCCACATCCATTGTAAAGCATATGTGGCTCTTCTTTATATCTTTCTCAATATTACGCAATTTATCCAGAAAATCGGTAGTGTTTTTTATGTAGCTTTTAATATTTTTTAGCAACGGCTTAAGCAATGCATCTATATATTTTGATAGTTGTTCTGTGGCGGTACCTTTATTGCTTATGATGGGCCGTCCAGGGCAAGGGTGTTGTTCTTTATGAATTTTTGGTAACATGTAGAATGTCCCAGGTTTTGCTAGGAAGGGTCTTAGTTTATCTGCAATTGGTATGTCAAGGACTTTCTTACTGATTGCTTTATCAAGTAAATCATTAATACTATCTCTTACTTTAATTATATCTAGTTCATCAGCATTTGAATAAGTACCATCACAGAGTTGTCTTTCAGCTTCATTAACATAATCTTCACGCTTCCAGATCACGCTTAAAGAAGATTTGTCCGCTTTTTTGATTACGATATCATAATTGCGTTTTAAATCTTGTATTGCTTTGTGTTGATCACGATTGATATTCATTTGTGCATTGTAATTAGGCTTTCGTTGTATATACCGTTGGAATATACGGTGCGAATAATCATTTAGGCATCTGGATATGTCGTCACCACTTACATCTGAAAAAGCTGTTTCTGCGACGTTATTTAGCGTTTTTGTCAATTCATACCGTTCATATTCTCGTGGAGCTATATTATAATTTAGACCCAAATAAAGAACTTCTTTCTGGGAACTTGGGAGTTCAATTCCAGCGATATTGACATAATTACAAACTTCGTCTCTACGTTTTCTTATGCGCCTGAATGTTCTCCGCGGCGGGATTTCTATTGCATCTATTTGAGCTGACGTGATCTGACGTTTTAATATCCAGGATAATTTTCTACTCTTTGCCTGTATTGAACGTGCGTATTCCCTTTTATCATAGTAGTTTTTGGGTGCATCAATACGGTATGCATGCACGTAGAAACGTAATAATGTACGTCTCAAGGCTATAGAAGTGTTGAATAGAATAAAATTCCATTGTTTAAGTATTCGCTTTCCAAAGTCTTTGTCAACCAGATCGAAATTTAAACACATTTTAAGCAACTCTACAAAACTCAAATATAATCTTACCAAACCAACCAGTTGTAAATCGAAAGGTATTGTATACAGTGCATCTTGTACAATGTGCAATGCTCAATACATCGGAGAAAGTGGTCTAACAATGAACATTCGTTTAAATAACCGCCGTAGCGATCTAAACAGAGGATGCACGGAAAAAGATGCGGTAGTTCGACATTGCATAACACAACACCACACGAAAAAAGATGTATTTGAATACGTAGTAATTGAAAAAGACATACATGAAACTAAGAAGAGAAAGGCGATAGAGCAAAAATGGGTCGGACAATTAATGACAGATAACTACCCTGGCATCAATGTGGAACATGTATACAAATTGAATGTCAACCATACAGGTATAACATAGAACTATTGGATACCCTCTCATTTTAAATTTTTCGTTTTTTTTTCTTGTTTGTACTAAATGTTACTTGTGACTGAATTCTAGATTGAAAAAGCCATATATGGCGAAACGTTTTGAATAAAGTTAATATCTCTCTATTAAAGCTGGTGTATTAATATTTATGAATACATATGAGTACTCCGTGAGGGTCCCAGCAGCAGTGCAACAATTTGATAATATGGAAATATATAATTGTACACCTCGTCGTGTCCTGCTACCAAAACAGAGAGCTAGAATTCAGGCGCATGCGAAATTTTTACTATTCTGCGAAGAGAATAATGTTGAATTACGAACTTTGAAAGTAAAGAAGAAAATGTGTTTAAATTTCGATCTGGTTGACAAAGACTTTGGAAAGCGAATACTTAAACAATGGAATTTTATTCTATTCAACACTTCTATAGCCTTGAGACGTACATTTTTACGTTTCTACGTGCATGCATACCGTATTGATGCACCCAAAAACTACTATGATAAAAGGGAATACGCACGTTCAATACAGGCAAAGAGTAGAAAATTATCCTGGATATTAAAACGTCAGATCACGTCAGCTCAAATAGATGCAATAGAAATCCCGCCGCGGAGAACATTCAGGCGCATAAGAAAACGTAGAGACGAAGTTTGTAATTATGTCAATATGCCTGGAATTGAACTCCCAAGTTCCCAGAAAGAAGTTCTTAATTTGGGTCTAAATTATAATATAGCTCCACGAGAATATGAACGGTATGAATTGACAAAAACGCTAAATAACGTCGCAGAAACAGCTTTTTCAGATGTAAGTGGTGACGACATATCCAGATGCCTAAATGATTATTCGCACCGTATATTCCAACGGTATATACAACGAAAGCCTAATTACAATGCACAAATGAATATCAATCGTGATCAACACAAAGCAATACAAGATTTAAAACGCAATTATGATATCGTAATCAAAAAAGCGGACAAATCTTCTTTAAGCGTGATCTGGAAGCGTGAAGATTATGTTAATGAAGCTGAAAGACAACTCTGTGATGGTACTTATTCAAATGCTGATGAACTAGATATAATTAAAGTAAGAGATAGTATTAATGATTTACTTGATAAAGCAATCAGTAAGAAAGTCCTTGACATACCAATTGCAGATAAACTAAGACCCTTCCTAGCAAAACCTGGGACATTCTACATGTTACCAAAAATTCATAAAGAACAACACCCTTGCCCTGGACGGCCCATCATAAGCAATAAAGGTACCGCCACAGAACAACTATCAAAATATATAGATGCATTGCTTAAGCCGTTGCTAAAAAATATTAAAAGCTACATAAAAAACACTACCGATTTTCTGGATAAATTGCGTAATATTGAGAAAGATATAAAGAAGAGCCACATATGCTTTACAATGGATGTGGAATCCTTATATACTAGAATACCTCACAAAATGGCAATTCAACACATCAAAACAGCGTTGCAGAGTACTGATTACTCCATTGACAAGCAGATTTTCATTTGTGAAGCGCTTGACATTATTCTAAGCGGAAATATTTTCCAGTTTAATAACAAGTTGTATAAGCAAAACGTAGGCGTGGCCATGGGAACCCCGGTCGCGCCAACATTGGCGGTGATATTTTTGAATATCTATGAACAGAATTTCTTTTCACTTCATAGCAAAACTCCGTTAATATGGCTCCGCTATATTGATGACATATTTGCAGTCTGGGCAGATGACAGAGAGTCCTTGAACAAATTCCACTTAGCACTGAATAATTATGGACCAATGCATTTCACCTTAGACGTTACAGACACTGTAAATTTCTTAGACACAACAATATGGTTTGAAAACGGCAAGTTAAATTCAACGATATATCAAAAGTCATCATCAAAAAAAGTGTATCTACATCCAAGGAGCAACCACCCTCCAAATCAAAAAAGGTCAATAATTTATGCGGAAGCCTTAAGAATACTCAGAATTTGCAGTAACAAGCAAGACGCAAATGAGAGATTAAAGAAAATGAAATTTGATCTGATAAAAAGAGGATATACCCAACGTGAAATTTACAGAGTATTACATAAAGCGAAATTAAAACAAAATGAAACTAATCTGCAGATTAAAAATGTACCTATCAACTATAATGTAATTGTCCCATATCACAATGGACTTAGAACCTTACAACGCGATCTTAATAGCACGATAAATATTATAAGACGGCAAATTAACCTCCCACAAGTTAATGTAAGAGTAGTTTTCTCAGGCAGTAGCATAGGCAAGGCAATCATGAGCACAAAACTGTACGGCTTGAATGAAAATTCAAACACAAAACCATCATGTGTAAAATGCAAAAGAGAAAGAGCAAAATGCTGTGAAAATGTGAAAGAGAGCTCGTACTTTGTAAGCAACTCTACAAAACTCAAATATAATCTTACCAAACCAACCAGTTGTAAATCGAAAGGAATTGTATACAGTGCATCTTGTACAATGTGCAATGCTCAATACATCGGAGAAAGTGGTCTAACAATGAACATTCGTTTAAATAACCGCCGTAGCGATCTAAACAGAGGATGCACGGAAAAAGATGCGGTAGTTCGACATTGCATAACACAACACCACACGAAAAAAGATGTATTTGAATACGTAGTAATTGAAAAAGACATACATGAAAATAAGAAGAGAAAGGCGATAGAGCAAAAATGGGTCGGGCAATTAATGACAGATAACTACCCTGGCATCAATGTGGAACATGTATACAAATTGAATGTCAACCATACAGGTATAACATAGAACTATTGGATACCCTCTCATTTTAAATTTTTCGTTTTTTTTTCTTGTTTGTACTAAATGTTACTTGTGACTGAATTCTAGATTGAAAAAGCCATATATGGCGAAACGTTTTGAATAAAGTTAATATCTCTCTATTAAAGCTGGTGTATTAATATTTATGAATATATATATATATATATATATATATATATATATATATAATGAATATCGAAAGACAGATCCGAGAAGGCAGTTCTCACTATGCTAAATGTAATATGTCCACTAGCAAATCTTATATATAAATGCTACTAGCTGATAGTCTGATAGTGCACATATGATGCAAACAACGGCTCACACATCCATTGCAAAATAAAATTTAGAAACAGAGAGTGAATATTTTTTGATTAGTAATCAAATTTTCGATAACTAATTGAAAACGTCATCAACTCCACTAAATATTCACATTCGATTAACTAAACTCTATTTGGTAAAATTCACTTACATTAGCTGAGTGCCATATGGTGAGTACGAAGCCTTTCCTTTGCTAGTTGATGCCTAAATACCACTAAAGCAATAACATATG
Organism: Pomphorhynchus laevis; assembly: GCA_012934845.2. Taxonomy (NCBI): domain Eukaryota; kingdom Metazoa; phylum Acanthocephala; class Palaeacanthocephala; order Echinorhynchida; family Pomphorhynchidae; genus Pomphorhynchus; species Pomphorhynchus laevis. The sequence goes on from WNNJ02001801.1 coordinate 137,228, forward strand.
AGAAATGTAATGTTAACTTCGATGTAATTTTTTAATAGAACAAGAGTCAACAAGGAATAATAATGTTGGCATTTGGATTATAGTTGTTAGAGATTGTTGTGCATTCATCAAATTTAAATGATATTCCGAAGATCTAAAATTTTATAAAATTTATATTTTTAATTTTGTGTTCGTTAACCCAAAGAGGTTTTTAAAATCTAGCGGCGCTTAACCCAGTGGTTCGTAAACTTTGTAGTTTAATTCCCCATGATGTGGCCACCGCAACCGTGACATTTTCGTTCGTAGGGCTGAGTGATTTTTAAAATCGAAAACTGTAGTGAATGTGATCAATTTAAAATAAAAAAATCTATGAAAGCAAGATAATAATTAGTGTTTTCCTCCTAACACGTTCTCGCATACGTGACATAATTTCATTTATATTAAAACGAAAAAAGCAAAAATAGAACACTAAACTAATAGGTATTTGCACCTATTATTTGCATATCAGTACTGATGATATAGCTAATTTTATTGACACAATATCTGGAAATCTAAATACTATAACAGTAGAAAATACGCGTGCAGTTTATCAGTACTGATGATATAGAAATGTCAGGTAACCTCTACATGGACATCATTAAACTCTTCAGCTTATTAGAAATGCTTAACTAGAATGACTAAATTATGAGCCAGCTTGTAAACGAAATATATTTGAATCAAAAATATGCAATACGGTGATAACGAAATGATTACAAACAATGAAGAGGTATACAAGAACATAAAATGGTAATTTAGTACAAGGAAACAAAGAGAGTTTTGAAGATTTATCAGCTTTTCTTGAAAATAATTGATATAACGTAAAATTAATTAGAAACCGGTATCTAAACAGTATACACACAAATTATGCGATAGTCTAAACCTTATCATGCTTATCTATTACGTACAATCAGTTAGTATAAATAAAATCGTATAAATGTAATCAGTCAGTATTTAGTAGACTTACAGAATCGATGAATAAACGTTTTACTCATCGCATTTTTATGAAACATTACAGAGGTCATCAACAAACACTAATATTTGCAAAATTATCAGTGCTCTAAATATTGTGAATCATCTTCTGCAATACTGGACCATGTCATCAACAACAACCAACGAATTGAGTTTGACGATATCAAAATACTTGAAATAAAAACCGAATACCCACACACGTCTGATACTCTAATCGATGTATATTAATGACAGAGAAACTAAGATGCATGAAACAAATCTACTTAACATCTAAGGATTCCTATTTACAGCATAATCTAGAAAAGGAGAGGTAAAATATAAAGTTTTCGCTTGTTTCTTTCGTATCTATTGTATATAAGGTGGTCAAATGTTTGTTCGAGTGTACTAACTTGAAGTTCACAGTAACCAACAACCAACGAATTGAGTTTGACGATATCAAAATACTTGAAATAAAAACCGAATACCCACACACGTCTGATACTCTAATCGATGTATATTAATGACAGAGAAACTAAGATGCATGAAACAAATCTACTTAACATCTAAGGATTCCTATTTACAGCATAATCTAGAAAAGGAGAGGTAAAATATAAAGTTTTCGCTTGTTTCTTTAGTATCTATTGTATATAAGGTGGTCAAATGTTTGTTCGAGTGTACTAACTTGAAGTTCACAGTGTTTGACCGAAACGTTGAATGAAATTAAAACATTGGATAAAAATGCTTTAAAAAAGCTCATAAAATACAACACTGTTCAAAAATTAAACAAATCTGCTTTCAAATTGATTTGTTTTCAATCGGGTTTTAACAAAAACGGAAGCATCTAAATTTTGACGCGAACAAAATTCCATTATGACCGCTGTCGAATTAACAAATAAATCAATTAAAAAATTAACAACGAACCCACTCAGCACGATGTTTGAATAGCATTGATCTTTTCGTTTTCTGTTTCGACGGTGAGACAGTATTGATCCAATTAATATGATAACGCAGAACTGCAGTCAAAAGGCAATTTAAAAATCTAAAGAATAAAATTTGAATTATCCAATAATGAGCAACATCGCCATATAATTCAATTAAAATTATATAAGGACTAAGCAGTTGGAATTGCAACAGTAAATTATTGCAACTATGACACTCTGCTATATTCTTTACTGAAATGTAAACGTAAACCATGTATTTTAATTAATAAAATTTGAAGATTTAGCAATTAATTTCTTTATCTTTCAATAAAATCATAACACACTAAATAATAAGCTTGTTATGCTACTATTTTGTTTGAAAGCAGTGTAGTATTAGCTACTGTACAATAAATAAACCAAATTAATGTAGTCATTTATTCTATCAAAAAATACAAGGAAAAAACTTAAAGCTAGTTTTTGCTGGCATGTAATTAAGCAATCCTTAATTTGTGAAAATTAAGGATTTCCCACTTTTGTTTATTTAATCACATAAAAATTCTTTAGTTCTTTTTGAAAGTAACTTGTAGAACAAAAATATTCTTTAACTTTCCTGTCGAGGTAGCATATCGCAGTTTAAAAGTTTTTAAATAATGTCAATTTAAAAATACGAAAATCGAATTGATTGACAAGTGAATGTATTTCATTGGTTAATTTAATGAAATATAATAGGGGGTTATAAAATGTACTGTTTTACATCCGATAAAAGATAAATTCTACAATGATTTCATTAATATTTTTACAAATTGTTAATTAGAGAAGTTTACATTTAGTGCAAGGATCCTAAATATATAAAAATGTTTCGCGAAGTAAAAATTAGCTATGAAAGTTTAAAGAACAAAAGTTATTTTCATCCTGCTTACAGTGACGGTTTGTTAAAAATCTGGATTACTTCACGCATCACGTCAACATACTGTTGCATTCGCTTGGAGTATACAGCAGAATCGCAAGTTAATGATAAAGACGTAAGGGAAAACCAAGCAGGATGTGCTAATCGAGGCGAACAAAATAAGTTGGTAATCCTTCGGTTAATATCTTCATTCATCTATGAAAGACAATGTAATTTATTAATCATTTATAAATAAAGAATATTATCCGCACCTTGACAAAATATATCAGTGATCGACGGCTCTTATGCAAAATGTTATTCTCCATGCCGAACGCTAGCTCGTCAACCATTGCTTCGATGAATGGTGAATGAGCGAAGAAGAAATCATGAAAACGCCTATGCACAGAGGAACAATCAATCGTAAATTTTAATGTGCAAATTATAAATTAGTGTTGATCCGTTTTAAACTTTTACGAATTAAGAACAATTAATCGCAAAGGCAAATTGATAAGTTAGAATCCAACCATTTTTGTTAACTTGAACAATATGTTCTCCAATATCAAAGTTAGATTATGCATTTAAAAAGATACAATTAGACATTTGATGCATTAATACAAAAAGACTTATAATTTATGTCGACATTAGAAAATAAATACAGTGTAAACTAAAGAGTTTTAAAGGAACGAAGAAGAAACAATTACCTTTTATTTAAAGGTACAATATTGTGAAAACTGGCTTTTTAAGTTCAAATGTACAAAACAACTCAATTGATTAATTGTGTATACATTATTTATTTTGAACAATACCGTAGTTATCATGCCTTAAAGCACTGTTACCAATTAATTAAGTGTGCATACTTTATTTATTTTAATAAAGTTCTTATGATCTAGTTATTATGCCTTGAAGTACTGTTACAGATATAAAAAAGAATGATTAAAAAAATTATAAAACAAAAGGGTAAAGGAAAGTTCGCTTGTGTTCATTGACATTACAAATAAAGCTTAATTATATTGGTCATTTTGTTAATTACAAATCCCTAATCACGGCAACACTCTCAGGTATCATTTTATAAATACACAGGAAAACGAGAGCATGATTTAATCATTCTAAGATGAGTAATTTCTTAATTAGTAACTCTAGCAAATTAACAAAAAGTGTAACATTTTAGACGATTTAATTATTATGCATTGTTTGGCCGTTTTCCTTACAAATTGATCTATACTTAGGATTAGCATGATGAGCTACAGAAAAACAACCGGAAAGAGCTGCATGAGAGCCCCACTCATAAATAAATAAATAAATAGGATGAGAAAATCATCAACAAACTACTCACTACTAATGCTATACAGTATAAAACCACGATATCACAAATTCTGTCCAGTCTAAACGCTGAAATGATCACCAGATATTGTGGTCTCCATCAATCAGTAATCGAAATGAAAATTGGTTGCAGAATCATAAATCTTTAATATGCTTACAGCACGATCCTGCTTGCGAAAAGTAAAAACGGATTCAAATATCTAATAATAAAGGATAACGAGGAGTGGAAGGTTGCGATCCATGGCGTAATTGTTAGTGATGGACTTCAACTTAACGATTTATAAGATGATTCTTTACACAAATACAAAACGCAGAACTTAAAGTTTAAGATTTTAATCTCGATTAGGTAGTAAGAGACAAAAAACTTCATTTCAAGATGTGTATTGTGAAATATAAAGAAAATATAGATAACAACGTTATTAAAACAATTATTTAAATCAGGGTATTCAAATTAAGAAGGAAATATTAGATCATTTATGATACAATATAAAGCAGCACAACATTTATTACAGTTCACATAGAAAAGACTTAAGAACAGTCTGCTGTATGAGTCTTCACTCAAATTAGTGTCCACTATTTTGAAAGTCTAAACAGCTAAATAAACACTTACTTTACTCTGTCTTCACTGGCATCATCTCCTAACAAAGGAATAATCACGGCAAAACCGATTGTTATCGGATATTTAATTTTAGCCTTGGATGATTTCTTAACGCAGAAATATAACATAAACAAAGAACAAATGATTTGATACAATTACTGATAATTAATATCAATAAATAATTAATTACTAATAATTAATTACTAATTAATTACAATTATTAATACGATTACAATTAAATATTATTAATATTATAATAATATTTATAATATTATAAATATTATAAATAATATTTATAATATTATAATTATTAATATTAATTACAATTAAAAATAATTAATTAATTATTAATTAATTATTTTTAATAAAAAACTGTTGTTAACAAAAAGAGAAGAAGAGATTTATAAATTTTACGTTTGAGTATCTTTTGATACTAATAACGGCTTGAGGTTATTGAGACAAAGATGCTGCAATGGAACTGTGGACTTACATGACTAGACCATGCTCGAAACGACGATATCTGTCGCCGTTATAAGGTCGCACCTGCTGCTGACAAAATTCGAGAAACTCGCCTCCGGTGTACGGATGCGAGTTTCAATGTAGAATTAATTCTACATTTCAACATTATTTTATAAATTAGCTTTAATCTACTGATTTCATAATACTGATTTCATAATACTGATTTCATAATACTGATGGCACAATTACTAATTTTCCCTAAAATGAACAAACAAGAGTAACGAATTGATCATGCTCAACTAGTTCTACGAATTCAAAAAATATTTGACTATATATCAAAATTAGTTATAATTGGATGATAACGACGCAGAACTTTGAGACAACTTCAATTAAGCATTAATTAAAAATGTACAAATGACGCTGAAAACGTTTTGACTTAAATCAGTCGTCACCGCGCATGCAATGAATGATTGATGATCTCGATTGTATTTAATAGTTGCAACGTGTAAAAACATGAGCGATTCAGGTATTCATGTGAGTGAAAATGCCACAAATTGTGTTGTGCCGAATTAAGCTAAAACCACAAACAGACAATAAAGTATGATATCCTTAATTTAATATATTGTGCGCAAAGTTTATTAATGAATAAGAAAAGCAAAGATTTTGAAAAATATTATTAATTCATTAAGTATTAATTCATTAAATATTATTAATTCATTAATTCATTAATTCATACGAAATCATTAGAATATAAGTAATATTTACAATTGAAGTGGCTGCCGTTTAATAATCCATTTACTAGTTCACAGAAGAAAAAAACATAAATCACTCAAAAGAAACTCAAATTTGTGGGAGAATAAAATACATAATAATGGAGAAGGATAAATAATGTATACAGAAAAAATAACAGTAAAGTTAAAGCAGGATTTAACGAGGATGATAATCAGGGCGATTGATTGAGATAAATGGGACGGACGAAAGTAGTTTCTTAAAGATATGAATAGAGCAAGAAGGCCGGATGTTTACTGGAAGAGAATTCCAGACTTGTGATGAACTTATATTGTATAAACGAAGTATGAAATCGATAAAATGTTTTGGAATAGCAGGTAACCCAGTATGGTTGAATCTGATGACTAGATAAGTTGCGCAGAATCATAAGAAAAAAGTTTGAGATAGGCGAACGAGTTGCAAGTACAAGGAAACGAAGAGTGAGAGAGAGTAAGCAAATAGAAGCGCGTTGAGAGATATTAGATCAGTTGGAAATGTAGATATGCATTTTTCACAGTATTTGTTTAGAAAATGGCGAAAGTCAAAACATTAAAGAAAACGCTTTGTCTCTACTACCTCATTTTATTTCTTGACTCCATTTAAATAAAAATGTACGATGGAATTTATGCTGCTCTAACAGCAATAACTTCTATTTCGATCAAATTATATTTACTACAATAATTATTTATTTACTACAAAATAATCATTTCATAATAAATATAACTGAGAGATTACTAATATATCGTATATTTTGAATAAATCAATTAATACTAATTGGATTTTAAAAAATTATTACAATTTATAGATCTAAATTATATAAAATATACATATTTAACAATTTTATATTAATATATATTGCAAAATGGGTAGACTCACTTAACTAATCTTAACTAATATTATAAAGTAGATCTAACAATACTGGATTCCCTGCTATTCCAATAATTTTTTAAAATTCAATTTTTATAAATTAATTAATACAAAATATACTACGTATCAGTAATCTCTGAGTCATATATAATAAAATATGATTATATTGTAGTAAATAAATAATTCTTGAAAAACTAAGAGATATAAATATATAATTAAAAAGCTGCGAAATTTTTTCATATTTTCATTAATCAATTTATAAAAATTGAATTTAAGAAAATAAATACATTAGTTAAATCTAAATTATATAAAATCTAAACATTTAGATATTTATTACAAATTAATTCTTCACTCGTTAGAATTGTTCACAAATAGGAGAGAGTGAAAAAGATTACTTTATTACAATTCTAATTTTCGATACAAATGTTATCATTATCAAGAACAAAATTGCATTGATGCAATTTTGTTCCTGATGATAATAGCAGTTATCGAAAATTAGAATTTTAATAATTAAAATCAGCTAACTGAGTCTACGTATTTAAAATAATAATAAAATAAATAAAACATAATAATGCTAAATCAAAATTTAATAATTAAACAATAAAATAAATAATTGTTATACGATTTTTTTAAATTTAAATCAAGTTAAAATAAAAAATTGAAATTTAAAATAAAAGTCATTTCAATGAATTGACTAATAAATAACAGACGTTGTATCAGAATAAGAATTAGAGGTCATTAGGAGGAACTGCTATGGTATCAGGTTTAGGCCCCTAACTCCTCTACCCAACATAGCAGCGGGGCCAAATACACGCTAAGGACGTTTTTACTCTGATTAAATTTGATTATATAGTATCTTATTCTAATACAAAGTATATTATTTATTATTCATCTATAAAAATTTTCCTCTAATCATTTTAATTTTTTTAATTTTACTATCTTCTGTTTGATGATATTTTTATGGTAACCTAGTTTAAAATATGTATCTATTAAATTATTTAAATGATTTTGAAATACAATATCGTTACATATTGTTGCAATTCTTAAAATTTTATTATTTAATGTATTATATTTTATATTATATGGTATGCATGAATGCTCATGCAAAAATATGTTTCTTGTAAATTTAAATATGTCATCTTTACTATATAAATTAATAGAGCTATGAACAAATTCATATTCTATAAAGTTTAAAAACAAGTCAGCTATAATTTGGCTACTAATACCTCCCATTGGAACACCTTTTATTTGTCTAAATATAGATATCGCTACTTTTAAATAATTTTGATTTATCAAAATATTTAAGGATTCTATTAATTCAATTTTATCCATATATTTATATTTATTTGATGGTTTAATTTTTGTTAGATATGCGTTATAGTTATTATAACATATATCTGTATATCTTTTTCCGAATATAAAATTAATTAATTTTACTAACGCTTCTTTAATATCTACTAAATCTAGATTTGTATAAAGCGTGCTAAAATCGTATGTATTTATATTTTAAAAATTTATTCCTTTTGTCTGTTCTAAAAATTCTTTTGTAGAATTAATACTGAAATAGTGTTTTATACCAGTATTAATTTCGATTACCTTACAATATTTTTTAAAGTGTGCTTTAATTACTTTAAGTATTTTATTCATATAGACAGAAAGTGGTTTTAATGTACATTTAAACGCACTACATATGAACCTAGGTTTCATTAGATTTTTATGTAATTTTGGATTCCAATATAATATAGGTATAGTTTTATTATCTGTATTAATATTCATACCTTTTTTATACATTATAGAAAAATGACTTGTAATACTTGTTTCTAAATTTAAATCACTACATTCATATTTGTGTTTATATTTTTGAAAATATATTTATTATTGAAAATATATCGATATATTGATTAAAATATACAGATTATATAATTTATTGAAAATAATCTTTCTCAATCTCTTCTATCTGTAATCAATTTAAATATATATTTTTTTTATTTTTAATTTTTTTTTGATGAATAGTAAAATTATTACAAATTAGAGTAAGTATAATGAATGATCAGATTCTAAATCCTCACCGATCGGCAAGGATTTTGTAAGCTCCGGCTTATTACTGTACTTTTTAGAGTTATTTCTTTGTGATCGCTGATATTCTTCGCTATCATGTTCATGCGATCCATGAGCGTTGCTGTGACCACTATCTTCCGATTCGGTTGATGTATTCGCGGCCGCGGTGGTGGCGGTTGTAATGAATTCGTTATTTCTTCGAACCATGTTTGAGCAACTCTTCAAAATTGATGCGATATTACTACTTTTATTCGTAATTAAGTGATTGGTGGTATTTGTTGTCGCTGTCATTTGTACTGCCGCTGGTGCGTCGTCATGTTGATCATGCTCAACACCTTGAACATCAACAACATTGTCGGGTAGTATAAGATCATCACACATGTTGAGTAACTGATGAATGATCTGGTTGAGATGATCATTACAATTGTCGGGTGTATGATCGGCAACACTAGATTGGCTGCAATTCATCGTGGAAATTCCAGTTTTACCATTGTCAATCATAGTTTCTTCTTGGTTACTACTCGATGATACAAAGAAAGGCGCAGCAGATTCGTCGGCACCGGGTTCGTTGATAGAACCAGAAGCAAATTTTGCAAATTCATTCGATGGATTGCAATCAAGCCCATATTTAGGATCATATGATGTAAATGACATCATTGGTATTGTTGAATTGCTGTTAAGTATAAATGATGACGATTCAAACTCCAATCCCTGTTGAGATGATCCTTTTAATTTTATCGTCAAGTTATCATTATCCTTGATTGGACAACAAATTGGATTATTGTATTCGTTCATTTGATTATTATTTATTTGCATATCATTACTAGCTAAGGGATGCATTGAACTCTGATGCAGCTCACCAAGTTGTTGGATCTTATTTATTTGATCGGTAACTTGTCCTGTCGGTGAATTAGCAGACATCAATAGATGACTTTCAGCATCAGTTGTAGTTGCACAATAAGTAAATATCATTTCTTTTTCGAAATCTGTTTGACCGTAGTCCGACGATTGCTTTCTAACTTTGGTAAGAGATTTGGTTACATCAGCATCGTCATTATCGTCTACATTAAGCTGGGAATGATGATGCTGAAAAACATCATTAGTAGCATCGAATGGAGTATCGTGCTTAGTGATATTGGCAGAAATGTCATCGTTACATTGAGACGCATGCTTGTTTATCGGTTTATTATCTGCGACTATCGTAGAAGTGGCGCTCACAGCATTATACTCAGTTTCAATTGATCTGGAGTTATATGTATCACAACGTCTAGTCATACAGGGTAGTCTTATCACATCACGAGTTCGGCTCGAAGAGGCGTTTCCCGGGTTCACCTGTTTCCTGGTGTCCACCATCAAATGTGGATATTGGGATCTGATCAAGTGACGCTAGCATTGCTTTGGCGTTGCCTCTCATTATTGCAATAGAGATGCGCTGGTATAAATGCGTGATCGTCACGGCGTAAGTGACTCCGCTTGTCCGGCTCATGTTATTCGCAACCCGTTTGATGACCCTGTTTCCCTCTTCATTTCATCCCCCAAACGACTCCACTACAGCGGCTGAGAATATATATACCCCGCTGCTTCGACCCTGATCTTGCACTTTCGGTCTTTAACATTAATCGCATACGACGTAGCGGCGGCGAGCTTTGCGTTAGCAGCTCAGCGACGGTACGCCGTCTGTTGGGGGTGAGTAATTAAATATTTAAATATTTATTATTTTTAAAATTTATTTTTAGTGGAAAATATACCCAATTGATCGATATAATATTATAAAGTATGTTTTGTATTGATAAGTAAAAGCTGACGCATTATAGTTTTCTAGCTATAACTAACAAGTAACGGTTTTAATATATTGTTTTTACAAATAATCGCTATACAAGTCGAAATTTTTTTAATAACCAGCATTTGTATCAACAAATTATGGAAACAAATCATCTAGAATAATTTATAAATAAAAATATAATAGTTTCGCAATGTGTTTCACTAAAAAACATATTTCAGATAAAGTAACTTGCTAGTTTTATTAAAAAATAATATTTTCTATCCAGTCTCACTGCTATCTTATGTTTAAACCTGTGTCTGTCTGCATGATTAAGATTAACAATAAAATTCAAGACGATTCATGTAAATGTCAAAATATGGTATATGACAAAATAGTATATAAAAAATCAACCTAAGGAAATAGTGGAAAATGCGTTAGTGGACTTGAGAGTCAAAAAGTGAAATAAGAATTATTTATCGATAGCAGTTATTGAAAAATTATGAAGTTTCTTCTATTGACATCATGGGTCGATATATATAAAGGGTTTTTGGTTAAAACAATATTTAAATATTTTTATTTTAAGGAGCTGAAAGACTCTTCATACAATGCAAGATTGTGATACAGCTGTAATAAAAAACAAATGTTGATGCGCAATCAAAGTCGAAAAATGTGCACCCATTAAGAAAAACTTGTTGTGGAAAATTTGTAAAGACAGTTAAACGTGAATAAGTAATCATTAAAGGAATATAATTCAAACTAGATAATCTGCGGACTGCTATTGAATAAAAAAACGCTTAAAGCATAACTAGCAAGTGTTTTATGAAATAAAAAATGAAAAACTGGTCTGCAATATAACCTGCTTAAATAAGATCATATAATTAATCAGATTGTATGGCGATCAACCGTGGGCATAGATTTCTTGTTTTAAAGAAATTGTATAAAAATTGGACGATGAATGAAGTTAACACAAAGACAGCGAAAATATATATTTTTACAAAAAGTGTGTGTACTAACATGCGTTAAATTCCGCTGCACCATAACTATATGTTAAACTCGTTACGAATTGAGAGATTGTGATATCTAAATAAGGTATTGTACCGATAGATATTAAAAATGAAACAAGCAGTGTTTCAATGCACATTGAGAATAAAAGGAAAATTAATAATTACAAATAAAAATATTGTAAATGCTAGAGGGTTATGTGGAGTTGAAATTATAGTCAAAGAAATAAAAAAATACCAACAATTAGGAAATCTATCACACGTACAGATGAAGTATTAGTGTAAGATGATTCAGTTAGCTGGCTTTGTTGGGTTGCAAGCCATCGTATATATCTTGATGAAATATTATGGGATGAGTAATTGCTGCTATCAATCGATATTGGAAGTGAAACATTTGATTGCTTGCTGCTGTCAGAATTAACTAAATGAATATAGCTTATTTCATCGATAACATACATCACAAGCAAACAAATTTAATGTATACGTGATGATGGTGAACTAGGATGCATGATATCGTCATGTCTCAATACTGCACTAGATGCATGCTTCCCCGACGTGTCGTCAACTGCAAACGAAAAATAAATTACGTAAATAAAAAGTTATTAGTGTTCAAAAAAATAATTTTCAATATTTTAATTATAATCGAAACAAATACTGTACTTCGTGGATAAAGTACAGTAAATGACACTGGGACACGCTACATAAAATGATTGACTTTTAATTGTTTACATTTAATGACATTGAATTTACGACATGACACAAAATAAGAATTATTTGCAAAAACATCATAGACTTAAACAAACATAGGTATTGTGATAAAGATTATTTGGGACACGCGCTTTATTTAGGATACTGAAATAATCATATTTACATGCAAAAAAATATAATTTAAAGTCAGTAAAATAAAAAGTATATTACACAAATACTTAAAATATATATGTGCAAATAGAATAAAGATATTCGTACGTATTACTCAAATAAATTAAAACTCAATCAGTTCGTAAATATAGTACATCGAAAATACATTGTCTAAAATATTTATATTTCCATACTAAATTTACTGTTAGCTCCCAGGACCTTATACAAATGCAATTACACAATTGTACATACAAAATATTAGGTTAAATGGATAAATACATGATTACAATCAGTGTGAGACGGATATTAATAGCTTGTACTGGCTAAATGTATTTGTTAATATATTTTATCAGCTGCAGGAAGTTCAAAAAAGGTACCAGCAAAAATTCGGTGAATAAAACAAAGCACACATACCGTTTAATATCACTGGGTTAGTAAACCAATCAGTATGTATTCGGAGTATGTTTACTTTTGAACAGGATCAAAGATTAGGAGAAGATTGAAGTGTAAATTTTGATATAAAATTAATTCAATTATAATACAAAATTAAATTAAAGTGTAAATTTAAACTTAAATTTTAGTGTAAATACAATGCTTAAAAGCTTAAATGTTAATGTTTAAACCGTTTAAATGTTTTACACCTTAAAGTAAAAGCCAGTATTTATATATCTTTATAGTAAAAGTAGAACAAATTGAATAAGGCAATGATACCAAGTCTTTTTGTGCTATAACTATTAGTAATAAACTAAACTACTTGTCATTTAAAATAAAAAACGAAACACCGAAAATGCTACTCAACAACTAAACTTTTAAGTTAATTCACTATTATATTAATAGCATCTTAGGCTTGACTAAAAAATACGACAGAAGAATCTTTTGAAATTTTAATAAAAAATAAATAATCTCAAAATTAATTTTTGATTTATACACAAAAGCTAAATGTTCCCTGTGCAATTAATAAAGTTATCAAATGTTTTAATTTAAAAAATTGTCGGTTTCAAATTAATTTAACTTTAAATAATTTTTAAAACATTTTATATACTTTTTTTTAATTACGACTATTTAAAATTGGCATTTTTTAAGTATGGGAAAAAGGTATCTATCTATAAAGCTCTTGCATTAGTATTAGTTCTAGGTTGTAAAATTAGAAGTCATTAGACAACAAAGCATTTAATAAAAAGATGTCTATAGAGTGTAGCTGACAGAACATATAGGTTTCATCAAAAGACATCTTATCTCAGTACTAATAATGGTGCATAATAAATATCATAATAAAATTTTATTTTATTTAAAAAATTATAACAAAAGGTCTTTACACACAAATACAGATTTTAGATAAATACTGTTTTATAAACATCTGTTCAGTTAACAGAGTTGACAATATTTTGTTAGCGATCCAATGTTTGTCGCTCAGCAACAAATTTACATGTCGTCGTAGATTGTGAAAATTTACAAAATTATTGCTAAGCAAACTAGTGACAATTACAATGTAAACTGCTGTAAAATAATTAATGCTTTTTATTTTGCTGATTTAATCTGACCAAATAACGACAAATTCCTATTGATATGAGTCTATATTTGGGCAACGACACAAGAGCGACATTCTCGAGTAAGGCAAAGTGTAAGACTCACGACTGAGTACCACCGTGACTCAGTGTAAGATTGTATACAGCGAAGCAGAGAGATTGCATATAGCGCTGTTTTCGTCTACTTACAAGTTAAGTAGGAACAATTATATATATAAGGGTAACTTATTCGAATGGGCATTACAATTATATAAAATCGGACATCAAAAGCCCGGTACTAGTTAACACAAATATACTGTTTTTAACGGATTCTTAAATTAGGTATAATAAACATATAAAAAGCATTCAGACATACAAAATATTCAATTTGATATAATAATCGTTTTATTGATAAAATAATAAGTATTTAAGTGAAAAGGGTAGCACATCATACCGCGATCGACTAAAGAGATGACAGAATTTCGTTGTTTTTGTAATCCAGAGGGCATTCTCATACTGAAATGGAATGCAAGCGATCACGGATAAAAAATGATATATATTTGTAAAAGTATACCTGTTAAATGTGAAAAATATTTTGCTCAGCATCACTCTGACAGGATCACTAAAATACAGAGACAAAAATTATAACATTATAATTGTTAAATTTTAATAAAAACGATATTATCAAAATATATTTCAAATAACTAATATTCTGTACACTAAACTTTAAAGTTTCAGATGTAATATAACAGCGTGATGAAAATATATGCACAAGAGATGGTTTGCATTTGTGCTCAATAAAAACTGCACTAAGGATGATTAATATTTACACAAATAATATAAATATATGAACTCCTACATGAAAAATATTATGTTCAATCAAATACACATGTTTTATTGAGAAAATGTTCAAGACATCAACTACAACAGTAGGCTTCACGGTTAAATTTTCAGAATTTTATTATTGAATCTGTCATTCCAGGATATTAAAATTGAAAAGAGGATTTTGGTCACCTGAAACATTAGTTTTCTGAAATATACTGTGATATCTAAGTGACAGTGTTCAGTAATAAACTTGAGTTTTAATGGATGACGCAGTTCACAAAAATAGCAAGCTAAAGTCTTATGCGAAGCAGACATTCAAAACCAAACGATCAGTACGATGAATCGGAAAATATAATTGATTACATACAACAATTAACAACCAGGTTAATTATTAAACGTCATATGATTGTATGTTTGAAAATAAAGATTAATTTATCGTATAAATAAAAAATTAATATAATTCAACTACTATTAATTAAAAAGTAATAATGTTATTGTTTATAATTACATGTAATATAAAATCACATGTATGTGGAATAAATAAAATGGGTGAAAAAGTAAATGTATTAATGTTATTAGGCTAATGCAATTGTTTTGAAGTTCAACAAATGAACTTAAAAATGAACTACTACATTTAATCATTTTAAACGCTTCGCAGCTGTTCTAGAAACTGAAAATTGCAGATTACAAAGCATATATTATATACACTAATTGATTATAGATTATAGTAGATGATAATATATAGCTTAAAATATAATATAATATATCAGATTACAATTATTTATGTTATATAGGTTATAGATTATAAAGATTATATTAGAATATATTTTGGATTGTATTGAATATGTGGTAGTTAATAGAATACAGCTACACGAAATTAGTATGAAAAAACAGTCGAAACTATATGAAAATGATAATAATGTTTTGGTAACTTCATACTGTTTTTTAATTGTTTTCATTATAGATTAGGCAATGCTAAAGGAACACTCTTTACTGCATGACATACGTTAAAGGAAATTTTATAGACACACAGAAACGTGAACGACTAGAGAAGAAATTGATCGGCTTTTCCTTTTTAGAAAACTCAATGAAGCAAATTATATATATTTTCTTCAGAAAAATATACATATATATTTATTTATTTTATGATTGAAATCGAAATCCAATTGACGACAAAATTTGACTCTGATTTATTTGAAAAGCTTTCGGCTTTAGTACGCCTTCCTCAGTTCAATCTAAAATATATACATACACAATATAAAGTCTGCAATGCAAGAAAACAGCAAATCAAACATACAAAGTTCAAATATAGTTCATGCACCTAAGGTAAGTGGCAATCACTAAATGCGTTCAGGTGTAGATCAGTAATAAGTTGCACTATCTAGAACTGCCCCTTGTTTCTCCTCGCGGTAAAGTTATATGATCCATTCTCCAAAACCAAAACACTCACTTTATATTCAAAGTATTCCAAAGAATGACTAGCCACACCATCCTTGCCTGTTCGTCCAGCTCTAATGTCGCCACGTCTATATTCATAGAAATATTGAGCTGATTCCTTGTTTCACCGACATACTATACCGGACATTCAGCACACGAACACAAGTATATAAGATTTTCGTTTTGCAAAGAATTGCTATTCGCAATCTCGAGCAATTCCGATTCAAACCAAACTCTTAAGATTACAAAGAAAGAATTGATTTATTTAATCTTGGTTTCTTGCAGTCAAGTATCCGAAAGTTTGATCCTCTGGTTGTTAATGATGGTCTGCATTGCAAATTGTAGGATTAAAGAGCTAACGTCACCCATATTTTCAGCTAAATGTCAGAAATGCATTTTCACAATGTCACCGAGGCAGTCGAAGCGGCGAGTGATAGTTCATCTTATTGACGATGGCTGCCGACAATCACATGACCGTCTAGGAGTGACGAGAGTTTGCAGGCTAAATAATATGCTCGATTCAAAAACTTACCCAAACATATGGAAAGAATTAATATTATCAATCTCGAGCAATATCGATTTAACCAAAACCTTAAGATTATATATATAATAGTAGTGCACGGATGTGCTATATATATCAGCTAATCGATTTTAATTGCATTAAAATTGTTTCCATCAAAGATTTATTTTGCCTTTCCACTAATTTTTTTCCTTTGTCTTAGAAAGTCAGTAGATTCATCAACACTCCCTATATAATACATATATCTTATTAATATGAGTATTACTGCAATTACGTGTGCATGCTGAATATATGGAGTAATAACTTATAAATTCTCCGTAATTCCTATTTTATTAATCATTTATTCCTCTTTTTGTTATCTTTATTAATCATTTATTATTCAACAAAGAAAACTTTTAAAACAAAATCTTGAGTTTAAAAAATATTGTTTTTAAAATATTTTTTTAAAAAATCGTTTGTTCTGATAATGGTATTGATCGTCGAAATGCCAACAAATTCGTTATTTGTATTGATTATGCTCGAAAATAAAGGCTAAAAAGATATAAAAACATATTTATGGTTTTGTACTATGCATATATACAGCATTAATTACAAAAATGTTTTAGAAATCAAAAATCATTTACAGATCAAATATATGTATTTTTATTATCATTTTCCAAGTACGACTAGAAATTTACTCACTTGAATGTGTGAATTTTCAGAGTTGAATTTCTTTCTTGCAATGGCGTATTTCCGAAAATCATTTCTGATAATAAGGAAAAATCTGCAGGCACTCTCTTAGTAAGCTAATAAATCACATAACGCAACATTTTAATATATTATAAATCGACGCTTATGCACACGGTAAACGATCAAACACAAAAAGTAAATTCACATCAATTAAAGGGTTTATCGTTTAACTCACTAAGTTTTCAAAAAAGTTATACCTTAAAAAAAGATTTATTTAACCGTGGCAAATGCATGCCAGCGCACGCTTACATGACCACAACAAACAAACATGCAAATCATTTGTCGAGAAGGTGTGAATGGAGGAGGTGTTTGAATGTGATAAAAAAGGGAGCGCGGCGGACGTCGAGAGGGAGTTGATTCCAGGCGAGTGAGGCGGCGACGAGGAAGGATCGGAGACCGTAGTTGTTGGAGTAATTAGGAACGTGGAGTAAGAGGGTATGACAGAAACGAAGCGATAGCGAGGTGGGGCGAGTATCGTCTAAGAAAGGAAGGTTGATGAACGATGGGGAGCCGACAGCGATGAAACGAAAAGTTACGAGAAGAAGACGGAGTTTAAAGCGGATGTGGATGATGGACCAGGAGAGTTGGGCAAGATATGTGGATGTGTGATCGAAATGACGGAGACGAAAGAGCACTCGAACAGCGGAGTTAATTATTCGTTATAGGGGTAGAATGATGGATTTGGGGAATTAGCGAAAAGGCTAAGGCAGTAATCGATTTTAGGGAAGAGAAGCGATGAAAGAAGAGACATACAAGAACGGAAGTCGATAAGGGGGCGGATACGGCGGATGTCACGGAGAATTAAGTTAGATGAGCGGACCTTGTCACGGACGAAGGGTTTAAGGGAAAGGTGATCATCGAAATGGAAGCCTAAGAAAGTGAGATTGTGGACTATTGGGATGATCGATGAGGCAAAATATACAGTGGGAGGAGATATGTTTGGTTTACGGGGGAGGATCCACATTATTTTGGACTTTTCGGGGTTTAGAACGAGATGGAGATTGGAGAGACGTTTGTAGATAGAAGAAAGACAGTTGGAGGCAGAAATGCCGATATCGTGTATGCAATATGCGGGTGCAAGAGCATAGATGATGATGTCATCGGCGAATTGCATGACGTTAAAGGAGAAAGGTTTGATAAAACGGAAAGAGATCGCCAAGCAGAAGAGAGAAAAGCAGGAGACCTAGGACTGTACCTTGTTGGAGTCCGCAAAAGATAGGGATGGGAGGGGAGGACGATGAATTAGAACAGACGCGAAAGGAACGGTCGGATAGATATGAGGCAAACCATGCTACGGAGGAGTAAGAAAAGCTGTAATCATAACAAAGGCGAGAAAGGAGGACGGAGTGGTCGACAATGTCTAAGGCGGAGGAGAGGTCGAGGGAGATGATAACACTATATAGAGCCTTGTCTCGAGAAATGCGTAAGTGGTTGTACACTTTTATGTATGCGATTTCTGTCGAGTGATTAGAGCGGAAAGCGGATTGGAAAGGAGGGTACAGATTGGATGAGGAGAGATAAGTGTTGATCTGTATTAAGATGAGGCGTTTTAAGAGCTTAGAAAGAGTAGGGAGTAGTGAAATGGGGCGATAGCTAGAAAAAAGGGAGGGGTCGAGCGATTGTCTCTTAAGTAGTGGACGAACGATTGCGGATTTCCAGTGTGAAGGGAAGATACAACTGCGGATGTACGAGTTAAACAAGGTTGTGAGAAAAGTGGATATCGATGAGCATATGGATTTAAGTATGTAAGTAGGCAGGGGATCGGCAGGTGAGGTTTTGCTGGGCAAGGACATGAGAACAGATGAAACTTCGGTAGATGAGACAGGGATAAGATGACAGAGTTCCGGAAGCATGAGGCTAGGCGGGGCACAGTGGGATAGGATGGAGACCAGGATTTGAGAGAGAGCAACGTGGATACTTTGGTCTGGAGAAATGACGGATAGTTAGATAATCCTTAATCAGGGGTATCTAACAAATTTTCCTTGCATACATCTAACATAAAACCAAACGCTGTTTGGTCTTATGTTGGGACAGCGACAGTTGATTTAGCTGAATATACGCGGAAATATAGTGACAAACGTTTAAAAAATCTTCAATAGTTGGTAGTTTGCTAAAATATCATCGGGAAACGATGATTTATCTAAAATATTTTATGAAAATGACAGCGATTTGTTAATAAATAAAACAATAAAGAGCTTATTGTTCCTTAATTTATTATTTAATAAAATCATATCACATATTTATATATTGACTTTAAGAGCCTTTTATTCTAAATTCTCTTTCTGTCATGTAAATATTATACGTGGATTATATCTGGACTCGTTGATAATGGATCTTGATTCAATCTTAAAAATGTCATTTAATTATCGTTACTAACATAACAGTTACTGTTGTTTGTGAAAATATTAGATGAACTTTCGCAGAAAGTAACTAATACAAATCGAGTTCGAGTAATTTAAATATTAAACATTTTGTTTCACTTCTATCGAATATGACCTTTACAACAATTATTTAGATATTCGACTTTTTCAATCAAATAATACAATTTCGATGACATCGAGTGTCATCGAAATTCTCATAATTTTAATAGGTTGTGATATGATATTTGCATCGTTATGAGCACCTGGACATCAAAAATAATTAAAATAAAAGTGATTATAAAAAATTATCTAATCAGCATATTGTAAGCGTTCCAGCTATAAAAAATAGCTGTCAAGCTTAAAAAATAGATTTCAAAAATTATTAATGTACTTTTGCTAAATAATTATACCGAAAGTTTCAAATGTAAAGGTGGATTCAAAACTTTGGATAGGCTGCCGTCTTCTTGTATTGAAGCATCGCTAGTTGAATCGGGTGAACACTCTGTGCTTGTGAAATTATTAGCAAGAACATTTTCAACGATCTTAATGTAAATATTGTTTGATAATTTATCATAAAATAATGTATTAGAGATCGGCCACAATCTCTTAAAACGATTACGAAAAATGATTCTCTCGATGAAGAGAGAAGGACTACATATTCTCACAAGCATTCAATCACAAAATATCTTCCAAGAGCTGTCAAATTGAACTCATAAAAAGTCTGGATTACGATTTAATATAGTATTTCCATTTTTAAGACCAATTACTTAAAATCTATCTTAAGTTGCTTTTGAAGAGAACTGTTGCATTATTATAATATTCAATTACATGCAAAAAATATCATCAAAAAATTATTTCATAATTATAATCAGCATTTTAAAATAATAAAGGTTAGTAATATATATAGAGTATAGGCAAAACATAATTTTAAATATTCAGAGAGAACAATAGATACAATATATATAGTAACTTATTGATGCAAAAACAAAATACTTTTAGTTCAAACTCTATCAATTTATGATGACGCTATCTAAAGATTGCTGCTGATTTTAACGTAAAATAATATAATAACCAGTATATCATTAAAACGAGTTATCATTTCAACTTGTTGATAAATATTGAAATCATATAGCGGAACATTGCAATGTGTAAATATAATATGTATATTTATATATTACATAGTTGTAACGGTAATTAAAGGTCAATTAATTAGCGATTGAAACCGAAAAAGGCAAACAAAAAAGAGGTATATATAAAATATTAGGTAAATCATATAGAATGACCCAGGTGAAGAACACATTTAACTGACGTTTCGCCCTTCGATCTAGAATACAAAAAAAACAGAATATAAAATAAAATAGTAATGTCAAAATATCACGTCAAATCTCTCCGATAGGAAATATGGTCATCATTTAAACCAAACGGATTTTCGGAGGAATTTAATAAGCATATGATGCGTTGTTCTAGACACTCACTCTCATCGTTACTCGCGATGTTGTTTGCAATAATAGTGTAACGCATGCATTCAACAGTTGTATTATGCTCCAATACATGCTCGATGAAGCTATCGAAAATTTTTGTATGTTTACACTGAGAGCGCCTTAAGTTATAACGTATCGCCATTGTTAACGACGTTTCACCGACATTCTACCGCAGATTGCACAGGTTCCTAGATATACGATTGACATGCTCTTACAGGTTGATTCATTGTCAACATTGAAACTCTGTTTAGTACCAGTACTGTGATAAACATTGGTATTGTGCATTAACCTACATGCTGTGTATCTTTTGTCGTTGCACTGTTTTGATTATTTAAGGTCAATTCTTCGATCGAGCAGTTCTTAAACGTTAGGTTCACGTGTATAGCAAATTCGAATTGACTTGTCTGGAAAATCACGAAAACACGTGCGAAGGTCTCGACCAAATGTCCTTAGTCGGGAATGGTAGATCGTCTGTGAGGATGATCATCCTCGGATTATCATATCTGAGGATGAATTCTGTGCGAATGGAGATACATTTGTGTCGAACTTTCTTTGCTATATACATTCGTTTTTAATTTGCCATTGATATCAATGCTTATTATCATGTCTAGAAACTCTATAATCGTACCAGATTTAAAAATCAGAGTCAGTGTGCTTAACTGATTAAAATCTCTTTGAAACAATTCAAGTGATTCTGGATTGTTAAGTCATATAAAGAAAATATCGTCAATTTATCGTGTATAAAGTAAAAGTTCACATTGCGATCTATTGATCCATTCTCTATCGATTTCTTGCATGTATATTATTGCATAACATAGGCCATAGGTGTTTCCATTTTATAGGCAGATGACTATAACTGCTGGGTGGTTAGGAACGTCTCGGAGTGATACATTGGACTGATGGAGCTGATGATCGAAGTCCAGTTATTTAGCAGCAAATATGGATAAAAAATCAATTGTAGCCAGCTTTGGCTCATGGACCACAGTTTCAAGCGATTTTTCGCAATAACAATTTATAAAATGACGCATTCCTTTTGGAATCATGTGAGAAATTCAGTGCCCTCGTAATCAACGGATACGCATTTGTGCCTTATATAAAGAATAACTAGAAGGTCCACATAGGGCAACAAGTCAGTAAAAACGCTTTCTGCACATGAGCTTCATATAGCATCGTGAGGAATAACTGGTGTCTTTATAGTTATAACAAAAGCAGTCGAAACGTACCCTAACTACTTCATCCGCGACTGACGAAGACTGCTGGGTGGTTAGGAACGTCTCGGAGTGATACATTAGACTGATGGAGCTGATGATCGAAGTCCAGTCACAATGTCACACAGGCAACCGAAACGGCCAGTGAGTACTTCACTCTACTGATAAGTCTTGCCGGGTACTCATTGGTCGTCTAGAATTGACATGGTGACTGAAAGTCGTGAATCGAAGTCCAGTCTATCAAGCAACACCATTTAGTATAAATGCCGTATTTCGTAAGAAATCCTGGACCGTTGTCTACTCAGCACATCCGTGCACTACTATTATACCTGCCGTATCCATTAAGGATCCAACGAGTGCAACGACAATTCAGCAACAACATTTGCCTAGTGCTTAAGGATGGTCCGCACAGCAATTCGATATAGTAAAGAGCGTAAAGCCTCAGTCAATTAAGCAAAGTGTCGGAAACGCCTTTATTCACAATGTCACACAGGCAACCGAAACGACCAGTGTGTACCTCATTCTACTGATGAGTGTTGCCGGGTACTCATCATTTCGATGCTGAAGTGGTCGTCTAGAAGTGACATGGTGACTGAAAGTCGTGAATCGAAGTCCAGTCTATCAAGCAACACCATTTAGTATAAATGCCGTATTTCGTAAGAAATCCTGGACCGTTGTCTACTCAGCACATCCGTGCACTACTATTATACCTGCCGTATCTATTAAGGATCCAACGAGTGCAGCGACAATTCAGCAACAACCTCTGCCTGGTGTTTAAGGATAATCCGCGCAGCAATTCGATCTGGTTAAGAGCGTAAGCCTCAGACCATTAAACAAAGTGTCGGAAACGCTTTTATTCACAATGTCACACAGGCAACCGAAACGACCAGTGAGTACTTCATTCTACTGATGAGTGTTGCCAGGTACTCATTGGTCGTCTAGAAGTGACATGGTGACTGAAAGTCGTGAATCGAAGTCCAGTCTATCAAGCAACACCATTTAGTATAAATGCCGTATTTCGTAAGAAATCCTGGACCGTTTTATACTCAGCACATCCGTGCAATACTATTATATGTATATTTATATTGAAATTTTATATTTGAACAACGGAAAAAGAAGAAATCAAATCAGCTAACTGAGTCTACGTATTTAATATAATTATAAAATAAACAAAACATAATAATGCTAAATCAAAATTTAATAATTAAATAATAAAAAATAATAATTCTTATAAGAATTTATAATTTAAATCAATTTTAAATAAAAAATTGAAATTTAAAATTCTGACTTTATATGAAACACTAATTAAATCAAAATGCCGCAAACTTAGTCGTCTAATCAACAGATATGTCCATTCTGACGAACTCTTAGGATTGGAAGTTAATTCCAATCGACGATTCAGAAGTTGTCGACCACAGGCAACTACGTGCACCGATGTGAAGAATGTGGAAAATATCTCAAAGACTGTCTTTAATGAGAACCAAATAAAACTTCTGTCTTAAGGGAGGACATTCGCCCCTATCCCACGGGAGTCTAAGATGCTTGAACTAATTGACAGTTTACGATATATGTCCAGTATGATGTTTAAAAATATGGACATTCAAGTCGTTCTTGAAGCTAAAAGTCAATTATTGAATAATTCAAGGTTTCAAAAATATGTTAATTTGGCTTGAATAACCATAATGAAGAAAATTTAAGCAAAGCTTACAAATCGGCTATAGATGAGCTTCGACAAAATGACGAGATTATAATACTCCCTGCCGGTAAGGGCAGTAAAACTGTAGTACTGGACAAACAAGACTATATCAATAAAAGCTTATGTCAACTACAAACGGTTTTGTATAGTGAAATAACTAGGGATGATTTTAATAGTATGACACACACTTTCGCGTCGAAGATAAGATATCATGTTCATTATGATGAAGTAGCTAAGTCTCTTACTGTTGCAAATCCTGTACCTGGACACATATCTTCTACCCAAAATTCACAAACAAATTACACCTTGTCCAGGGAGACCGATTGTGAGAAATTATGATACAATGTCTGAGAAAGTATCACGTAATCTTCACAAGAAGTTATATCCAATATTGTCGAATCGTCCTTCTTTCCTATCTAGTACTGATGATTTTTTGCGGAAATATGAGACTGTCAGGACGAAGTTAGGGCATAACACCATCTTATGTACATTGAATATAGAATCGCTATTCACATCTATCAAGCATGAAAACGGTATTAAAGCAATACATTCACATCTAATTAACTACGGGCTACTTAAAAATGATGCCATCAACCTAAAATCTCTACTTGAAGTAGTCTTAAATTCAAATATCTTTGAATTTAACAATCAAATATACAAACAAAATATAGGAGCTGCGATGGGTACTATAGTTGAACCGACGTACGCAGGACTTTATGTATCGACAATCGGGTAAAGATACATTGCCAAATTTGAGTATATGCCGACCGTATGGCTTCGCTATGTGGACGACATATTTTGTGTCTGGGACCACAGTCGTGTGCGCCTAAATCAATTTGTGGATTGCCTCAATTCGGAATCCGAGTTAACTTTCACATGTGACAAACAACAAGACAATAGCGAAATTCAGTTTTTGGATGTGGCCATCAATAATAATAATAAAACACTGGGAAACTACTGTACATCGCAAATTCAAAGAGACAAGATCTCTAATACATACAAGCAGCGCCCATCATCCAAAAATTAAACGCAATTTAATTAGAAATGAGGCAATAAGAGCTAAGAAAATATGCTCAAATACGATCTTATTCGAGAAATGCTTGCAACAATTATCAGCAGAATTTGTCGAACGTGGTTATAAAACGAAAGTCATAAACCGACAATTCCGAGAAGTCAGAATGATGAATAGGGACCAGCTTTTGAAGGGTCGTAATAAAGACAATAAAGATAGTGACAGTGTTTTCAACTTGATATTTGATTATCATCCGGTCTTGATGGGGCTACGGTTATTATCTAATAACTGTAGTCTTACTACTATTATCATCCGGTCTTGATGGGACGTGGATCATGCATATGCGTCTTGGAGCCTAGCATCAAATGTGGAAATTCCAAGTCCGAGAATCGGATTTCACACCACATATAATCTACGAAGATTATTGAATACAAAGAAATCTGAACAAGGTACTAACGCTCAATGTAATGATAAACGGTGCAAATGTTGTTCAAGTATGAATAACCCAAATCATTTCACAAGCACTATAACAGGAATGAAGTACTTGGTGAGTGGCAACCACACATGCAAGTCCAAAAACGTTGTGTACCTTTGCTATTGTATGCAGTGCGACCAATAATATGTTGGTGAAACATCAAATCAGCTAAACGTTCGTATGAACGAAAGACGAGCCGATATAAAGTCAAAGTATATTAGTCGTGATGGCGCGGCAAACCATCAAATAGAAAACCACGATCATGCTATGAATGTCACAATTTTGCGTGGAGGTTTCAAAACGGTAAATGAAAGAAAAAACAACGAACAGCGTTGGATAGCACAATTAATGTGTGATAGCGCACTGAACACATTTCACAGATGTCATATACCGTAAATATAAAAAACGCATGAGTATTGAACAGTTTTAAACAATTGCTGAAGAAGGCATTTTGCCGAAAGCTTCAATTTATTGAATAATAAATATTTCTTTTTCCAAGGTTCAAATATAAAATTTCAATAAATATGAAAGCGTCCCCTAGCGGATCCCGGAGACAGTGCTCTCTATTCACTGACTATATATAGTCAGAAACACTTTATGACTATATATATAGTCATAAACACTTATAAATTTTCTTCAAGAAAATTTCTAAGTGTTCTAGCTAATTACAATTGTAAAAGGCTTCGGCCGAAAAGTCAATAAATCTGTATTGCTAATTGTTGAGTCAATTTGATTACTTTTAAAGTTATATATAAATCGTGGCTGAACCGCACTCTGGGGTCATTTCAAGATATTTTATATATAATTTAAGTGTACATAAGCTGTTATGAGCGATCTAAGTGATTATCTAAAGTAGCGCATAGTTAAGCATATATAGAATTAATAATGTTGTGTCATGTTCATTAATTTTATGTTAAATGATTTTGGAAATGACAAATCTACTTTTGATATATTTTAATAAAATTTTCAATTAGAGTGAATAGAGTTTGCTAACAAACATTTGAATGAGTAATAAGTAATATCTAGCTTAAGCAGATATTTTAAAGAAGCGTTAGTAAAATTAATTAATCTTATATTCGGAAAAAGATATACATATATATGTTATAATAACTATAACGCCTATCTTACAAAAATTAAACCATTAAGTAAATATAAATATATGGATAAAATTGAATTAATAGAATCCTTAAATATTTTAATAAATCAAAATTATTTAAAAGTAGGGACATCTATATTTAGACAAGTAAAAGGTGTTCCAATGGGTGGTAATAGTAGCCCAATTATAGCTGACTTGTTTTTAAGCTTTATAGAATATGAATTTGTTCATAACTGTGTAAAAACTAAATCTAAACAATAAATATATATGAAATATATGTTTCGATACATTTATGATATATGTGTATTTAATTCTAATAATTTTTATTTAATCAACGAACAAATTTATGCAAGTAGCCTCCTTCTTAATAAAACTAATATTAATGATAAAGAAAGTGTATATCTAGATATGAACATTAAATTAACATTAACTAAAACTACTATTAATTTATATCGTAAAGATGACATATTTAAATTTACAAGAAACATATTTTTGCATGAGCATTCATGCATACCATATAATATAAAATATAATACATTAAATAATGAAATTTTAAGAATTGCAACAATATGTAATGATATTATTTTTAGGTCATATTTTAAACTAGAGTAGTGCAAACATAAAATTAGACAAAACCTTTATACATGTAAATCAAAAAATATATATATAAAATATATTTTCGAGAGAACAAATCTGTCAACATCGGGAATATTTAATTGTGATAATTTGATTGTTATTCAGATAGCTATTTAAATAAAAGCTATTTGAATAACGAATAATTGATTACAATTAAATATTCCTGATTATGACAGATTTGTTCTCTCGAAATATTGAAAATCAATTCAATTTTAGTTTGCTCGGTATGACTTTTCATTTTAATAAAATTAAAAAAGACCAGCAGCTTTTCTTCTTATTTAAAAATTTCGAAACTCTTTATTTGAATATGTTTTAGGCTGGTAAATTATCTACTATTAGAAAAGGATGTGACTTTATATGGGCAAATTAAATCATAGGAAATAAGTCATCGTTTTTGTATTTTGTCCTGTTGATATGCTGGCTCGAGGAATAGGGACCAAAACCTGATAACATAGCACTTCCCCTTGGTAACATTAAATCTTAATTATATTATATAATCTACTAATGAGTTCATAAAAATACGAAGTTATAAAAAGTATATTTAAGGTTAAGATAAAAACATTTTAAATTTGTACATAGTATAAAATATGTAGCTTCGGTCAAGTAATATGATTTGTTCAAACATAAAGTAGAAAAATACAACCATGATTGCAACAAATAAAGAAGAATGAATTTTACAGATTTTTTACCTTCTTTTCAATTGTTTTCGAATCAAAAATAAGTTTTCTTTCTTCTGATTGCTTTTCAACGCAAACGATGAGACGTATTCGATCAATACAATTGTTAGGTACTATTTGACTAAATCAAAATTATCAGATTAACAGAAAGAATTATTATAATTTCTAAAAATCTGCTGGTTCATTTAAATAAAATGAGATATGGCCAAAAATAAGTGTTTATTTAAAGAGTTACCCTAATTTCGGTTGTGATCTCTGTGATATATCAATATCACAACGAGAACGCTCTTTTTATCGATTTTCTATTAAATTTAATTTTATAAAAGATAAAATTAAATGTATTGTATTTAATTATATAATATTTTATGTTAATTTAATTGTGTCGTCATTGATACAATTGAAATTTTTGATGACACTGCACTTTGCTTCAATCCTATAAGCCAATAGCAGAATGCTACATTTTAATATTGGTGGGCCTCATTAGCTAATGATCAAATTTCTACATTTCACGTTTCGGCCCTTTTAATGCTGGATGACGATCACTCGACTTGTCTGATATTTTGCATTTAGTTTTAACAAAAGACTTTCGTCTTACATTTTGCAAATTTAATTGAAATCATTTTTGATTGCAAATCAAATCAGCGTTAGTAGGGGAACGATCTAACTTCAATTTAAAAACCTACCTATTTATTTTAATGATTACTATAATCAAACTAGTCATCGATAGTTTGCTTGCTTGTTTTAAGTTAATTAAATTGTGCAGTCATTGTAGCAATTGAAATTTTTGATGACACTGCACTTTGCTTCAATCCAATAAGCTAAAGCAGAACGCTACATTTCATTAGGTCCACCAATACTGAAATGTAGCGTGCTGCTGTTGTTGGCTTATAGGACCGAAGCAAAGTGCAGTGGCATCAAAAATTTCAATAATATTTTATAATATTGATAATATTATAAATGTAGAAAAGATCGTATTTATGCAAATTTTCTACATAGAAGTAATTATCAAGCATATAGAAAAAAAACACAAAATAAAATAAAACAAAAAACTGCTATCGATTCCACAAAATCAGTTGAACTACGGATATTTCAATAAATTAAGAAGTTACTACACCTGTTGATTAAGAATAATGAGCAAATCGATACCATCAAGTAACATGTTGTGTAACAATTAACATGTAGTGGAGTTGGATGTGACTCCAGTCAACCAATATGCATTGGTTGCATAAACCATACATCAGATAATCGGTTTCACAGGTCATCCATGCAAATACAAAAGGACTAAAACCCGATTGTTCAGTCAACAACCTCCG
This sequence comes from Pomphorhynchus laevis, assembly GCA_012934845.2. Classification (NCBI taxonomy): domain Eukaryota; kingdom Metazoa; phylum Acanthocephala; class Palaeacanthocephala; order Echinorhynchida; family Pomphorhynchidae; genus Pomphorhynchus; species Pomphorhynchus laevis. Next base: position 166,661 of record WNNJ02001801.1, read on the forward strand.
AATCTTCAAACCGTTGCTTATTATAAAAGAAATTACTGCCATAAATCGGGAAGATGAAGGGTTCGTTCGAACTCTTCGAATTTTTTGAATGACATTGCAATCTTAGGGGTACGGTTATAAACTATCTAAAGGCGTAGCGAACCTGAGCCCGAGCTACCCATACACTGTCTTTTATATTTTATTTTGTTTGTTTTTTTCTAAATACCTGATAGTGCGACATTAGTTCTATGTAAAATATTTGCATAAATACCATCTCTCTTACATTTAAATGGATGTTGTTCCGTTTATAAAATAATATTATAAATATTAATTATTAATATAATATATATTATTCTTTATATAAATATGTATTATTTAATATAATATATATTAAAAATATATATTATAAATATATATTATTTAATATTAGATTTAATTTTGCAACACTTAAATTGCTGCATTAACGTCGAAATATTCAATCATTCGAATAGAAAATTGAAATAAAATTGCAGAGTGCAAACAGCCTAATAACGAATATAATTCAAAAACCTTACCAAAAATTGCTTTGCATAATAGATTTAGTGGCAAAGTCGTCTACGAAATGAGCCTTACAAAATAGCTAAACCCGCGAAGAACAAAAATAACTTGTCACTACTTTTGATAATAACTCATCCGTACTTTTAATAATTTAAACCTAAATACAGTTAAACGAAAAATACAGTTATGATTGATGAGATTCTTTTTGAATAAGGAGGATATTCGCGTTAAAGTTTATATAAGAAATTGATAACAAATATTTTTATAATTTAAATGCTTCTTTTAACATACTTATTAGACAAATCGACAATAATATACTTGCAATTCAGTTAATAATTTACAAAGTTAAAATAACTAGAATTAGGTAGTTCTAACATCATCGGTAAAATAATGGTGTACTTGACTTTATACAATAATTTACTTGCAATTCAGTTAATAATTTACGAAGTTAAAATAACTAGAATTAGGTAGTTCTAACATCATCAGTAAAATAATGATGTACTTGACTTTATACAAACATAACATTGAATGAATATGGTGGATCAGAATTCCGTTTGCGAAATGAACGGATTAAAATCCAATTTATAATTATTTTAACAAAAATATACTTATTAATAAATGTATCTAAGTAGCAGGATAATGACAGTCCACATGTTTTGTTTCAGTGCCATGCCTTATCCAGCCAAGGTCATAGTCAATTTATTTTCACCGTATAATCCAATAATGCTTCTTTGTTTAATGCAAGAAACCCTTTTGGAAAATTTTATTTTAAAAAAAACTGTAAAATGGTAAGCTTTTAATCTAGAAATATTTTTTAGGATCAATCAGTTAAAGTATTAAAAAATAATTTTAATTATTTTTAAATAAAATTAAACAATTTCACTCATTTAAACAAATATTGCTTGAAATTTTCAGGTTTAAATGATATTATGATTCAGAATATAATTTAAAAACACCAAATTGTTCTGACGAGTATAAATCGTTTGTTAGTTATTATCGAATCGTTGGCTATCGAAGCATCAAGCATCTTCTCAAACACTTCGTCCCCTTTCCCTCGCCATTTTCCCCATAAGGGAAAAATTATACATGAAATATATAATTTTATAGTTTCAAATGTTGCAACCAAGTTAATAGACTTAGCCCCTTTCACTTTAAGGGGGAAATAGGGAGGAGTCTTTGAGATGATTGACGCTTTGATAGCCAGCACTTCGATAGCTAGCACTTTAATTAAGGGTATATTTTAATTGTGCAAAAATAAACACTTAATCCCCCTTTCTATGGAGAAGAGGGATCGATAGTGTTTAAATACTTTCCCCTTAAGGAGGAAAGGGTGCGAAGTCTTTAAGAAGATGCTTGACGCTTTGAAAGCCAGCGCTTCGATAATATTATCGAAGTGATGGCTTACCCCAGAATAACGCTTGATTTCGAATGGCGTTAAACATTCTTAAAGACTTTGCACGCTTTCCCCTTTAAGATCCATTTAATAGGGTATATCGAAGGTTATACCAAGTTTTTTAAAATGTGCGTAATTTCTTCCAGATCAAGTTTCATATTAAGTATTAATTTGTCGTAAATTTAAAATTAAATTACTATTTTGCTAAAAATATTTGAATTCTAATAGAAAACGTTTAAGCTTGTAGGAAAAATTTGGTTTTTGAAAATTATGTTCTTAATCATAATCTTGTCTAAACCTTTAAATTTCAAGCAATATTTGTTTATATAAGTGAAATTATTTAATTTATAATTTTATTTAAAATTAATTAAAATTAATTTTTTTAGTACTTTAACTTATTTCTCCAAAAAATATTTCTAGAGTGAAAGCAAATCGTTACATAATATTTTTAAATACAAAATTTTCAAAACGCTTACTTGCACCATGCAAACAAGACCCTTACAATACCTGTTTATTATTCAATTTATTTTGTTTTTAATTTAAGTGTTTTAACGTACTGCTAATATCTGTAAATAAAAATGAATATTAAATTTGAACATTAAACTATTAAGCTGATAAGTGAAAAATGTTCAATGGTTTAATGAAACTCCGCATCGTACTATTAATGGGTAAACATATCAAAACTATTTATTTATTTTTTCTTTGATAATTTTAAAATTTACTAGAGCGAAAGCGTATGTACGAATTGTTTAATTAAAATTTGTAATCGTGATAAAACAGATTTTATTGAATATTTGTGTTTTAAAGATGTTCAAAATGCGTAGAAATACACTTACTTTGATTTGGGGTTGAAGTTTGAGTTGTAAGGGGTTTTGTTTTCGCTCTTGAATTCTATCTTCCGCTTAAAAATCTTATTAAATAATGCCATCTAATTATGGTAGTAAAAATTCCAATATTAGCGGCAAATTTCGGTAGAAACTTTTATCTTAATTTCGTCAAGAAATAATCAAATCTGAAAAAAAATTAAATATAATAAGGATATATTAGCAATTACATTAGAGGAAAAGTAGTTGAAAAGAAAAATCAAGAGAAATTTAATAACAGCAGAGATACAGCTGTCGTGAAAAAATACACGACTTAAATGATGGCTACATTAAAAAAAACGTTATCTTAATGATTGATTTTATCTTGATCATTTTGTGTTCACATGAAAGAAAATGTGTCGCTACGGATAATTTACCAGATACCACCCCAAGACAACATTTACACTTTACAGTAATATCAGGGCGTCAGCACGACGAAATAAATTCAACAGTGAAATTGTCGCAAATGACAAAGTCACCGTTTCGAGCTAGTTGGCTCTCATCAGTAGCTTGTACTCCCCACAACTGGAGTGAAGTTGGGAGAAAAGCTATACAATGATTTGAAACAACAAAGGCTCCTTGTTTCTGTGCAAAGACTGGGGTTTGCAACTGCAAATATTTACCCGTCTGCATTAAGCGCAGGATAACCAAGCGCGTTGTGCCACAAAGATACATACCAGTTGGCTACTTATAGTACAATATAGCACTAGGATGCACTGCTGCTATGCATCACTATCAATAAATTTCCTCAAATGGAAATACTATTGTTCGTGGAATCATTTGATATCAGGGCGCTTGGTTCTCCAGCGCTTAATGCAGACGGGTAAATATTTGCAGTTGCAAACCCGTCTTTGCAAGGGAACAAGGAGCCTTTTTTACAAATCACCGTATAGCTTTTCTCCCAACTTCAATCCAGCTGTGGGGAGTACAAGCTACTGATGAGAGCCAACTAGCTCGAAACGGTGAATTGGCATTTGCGACAATTTCACTGTTGAATTTATTTCGTGGTGCTGACGCCCTGATATCAAATAATTCCACGAACAATAGTATTTTCATTTGAGGAAATTTATTGATAGTGATGCATAGCAGCAGTACATCGTAGTGCTATGTTGTACTATCCGGTAGCCAACTGGTGTGTATCTTTGTAGCACAACGAGCTTGGTTATCCTGCGCTTAATGCAGACGGGTAAATATTTGCAGTTGCAAACCCCAGTCTTTGCTAGGGAACAAGGAGCCTTTGTTGTTTCAAATCATTGTATAGCTTTTCTCCCAACTTCAATCCAGTTGCGGGGAGTACAAGCTACTGATGAGAGCCAACTAGCTCGAAACGGTGACTTTGTCATTTGCGACAATTTCATTTATTTCGTCGTGCTGACGACCTGATATCAAATGATTCCACGAACAATAGTATTTCCATGTGAGGAAAATTATTGATAGTGATGCATAGCAGCAGTGCATCCTAGTGCTATATTGTACTATCCAGTGGCCAACTGGTGTGTATCTTTGTAGCACAACGCGCTTAGTTCTCCAGCGCTTAATGCAGACGGGTAAATATTTGCAGTTGCAAACCCCAGTTTTTGCAAGGGAACAAGGAGCCTTTGTTGTTTCAAATCACCGTATAGCTTTTCTCCCAACTTCAATCCAGTTTTGGGGAGTACAAGCTACTGATGAGAGCCAACTAGCTCGAAACGGTGACTTTGTCATTTGCGACAGTTTCACTGTTGAATTTATTTCGTCGTGCTGACGCCCTGATATCAAATGATTCCACGAACTTTACAGTAAATGTGTGAAAAAATAAAAAGAACTAAATTTTACTTTATTCCCGACTGTCGTGAAAAATACACGATTTAAATGATATATATGCCAAAATATCCAATAGAAAACTTATTTTTACAATTTTGCGAACTGTTGATTGCATATCTTACACTAGTGTGGATGTCGCTGCGCGTGCCTAACCATCCGTGTAAGCAGCTGTTCTGTCTTCGTGAATCCTCAATGTTACGTGGACACGAGCTATATTTGAAGCATCGCACAAATTGTACGACAGTGATGGATCGCGTCTGTAAACTATGGAATGGATTATCACCTGTTGTGATAAACAGCTCTTCTGCTGCACAATTCAAAGAACGCCTAAAGCTTGACCTCGTGAACTCTTGATGTTTTTTTTTTCGTTTTTTTTGTTTTTTTTATTCGATGTTTTCTGTTTTTTATACGATGTGATGCTTCCTTACGAGCTTCAGCTCCCTTGGAAGTCGACATATAAAAATATAGAGAGAGTTGGGTCAATATAAAACAAAACCAATAGCCAACATTTTATATTTTCTTATTGTGAACATAAGAGAGTTAGCTAAATTCACACAACAAACAGTTGATCTTGTGATTCGATGTTTGATTTGTCCGTCAAAATGCCTTTGCGTATTTTCAAATTGCGATCAAATCACAATGAGCGTGGTTCACATATTCATTAGAAATTAACATATTCTTTGATATCTAACTACTTACAATAATATTGTATAATATTAATATAATATTATAACGTCATTTATTCTTATCATCACTGTTATTACACAACACCGTAAAAAAGGATTTATTCATAAAATAAGGATTCACAAATTCCAAGCTAAGAAATTAATCTATCGAATATTAATTGAACACATGACCAACAAACAGCTAAAAGACAATATTGAAACGTCGTTTGTATCGCAACAAGTTTGTTGCGATGCACCGTACTGTGATATATACAACGATTACCTGGACAGAAAATATTATACGTTCCTTGTCGACCAAAACTTTTTTCTGTGGCTTCTGCTGTGCTCAAATGATAGGTAAGCTACAGATTAATTCACAGACATGCAACCTTTTGGACACTGCTCTAAAGACTCTTGAGCCTGGAACAATGAATGTCAAAGATGCAGATGAAAATGATGAAAATACACAATCTACTGACGAATCGGAGCCAACAATATTAGCTTACTTGGTTATGACCAAGATTCAATGCCTTTGCTTAATGATAATTTTATTGAAAATCATGATATTAGTTACTAGCCAGTATGCCCAAGTATTGATACTTCACCTACTCTTAAATATCATTCGCGAACGTTTTCTCCACGGACCCTCAATAGCAATCAGTTTACTTGCAGCAATCATTACCAATCAATAAATTCGAGGGCAGATATAATCTGATACTACGATAATCCAAGATCTCTTTTGAGATCTGACGATGCTGGGAATCATGCAAACTCTCAACAGATTGATAACGGCATTTCTGCTTGAAAGTCTGAACATGTTCCATATGCACGCCTACTCACATAATGTCACTCTTTCATAATTCTGACGATACTGGGATTCATGCAAACTTTTAACAGATTGATAGCGACATTTCTGGCCGAAAGTCTGAACATGTTCCATCCATATGCCACGCCTACTCACATAATGTCACTCTCTCATAATTCTGCAGACATTCACAGTCGTTTTGTCAAAGGGAGTAAAAGGATTTCGCCGCCGAGTGTAAAAATTATACATAAACGTGTAGCTTATGATCGATCAAGTTGCGTGATATTCGCTAATATACCTGAATCGAGTTTTGTCAATGCTCAAGGTCGCTTAGACGACGATGTTACCTCTGTACGTTCAGTTATCTCAACTATGTTTTGCAAAGGGGAGGAAGAAATTCTTATGCGGCTTTTGTGCCAACAAACTTATACGCAGCCTATCCCATAAGAACATATCAACCTCAAACGTGTCCACTCAAACCACCCCAGTCGTTTCTGATATCCTTTGTCAACCCACTGATCCTGTCACCGCATGCACTTCTAATCCAATGTCTTCACATCCCGACAACCCCGTATCTTCCCTTTTGTCTTGTTTCTCAAACACCTACATCCCTCAATCAAAATCACCTCCACCAACCTACACAATCCTTCCACAGATAACCTTTCATCACCTCGCTTAGCACCCTCTATATTATCCAAATCCACTTTGTCTTACGCTGTTAAACATACTCCCTTAATATCACCAACTCCCAGCTCTCCTATCGTGATCTCTATAGAACAAACATTTAAAGAGCTTAAACACACAATTTAAAACCGAAGGATTCACCTCTCAAGTAAGACGATTCGACCTATTATAAAGGATTATAATTTGAAGAAATACATTATCGATGGATACAAGTTAAAAAAATTTGGTTTCTAATAAACATACAATCTAAAGTAAATACAATTAATATATACAATTGTTTTCGTACTGTTATGAAGAACAAGAAGGTTAAATCTACAAGTTATCAAGTAGAGTGTGACTCTGATGATTGTCGACGCTGGTCGACGATTACAATCGCTACTGATTCAAATGATAATTCTAGTGAGTCATTTATGTATGGATTTTGCGCTTCCCTGCGCATTCAATCACTAGAAGAGGAAATAAGTGTTTTAAGAAAAGCAATTCAAAATATAAAGCATTGCCAGTGCAACATGAATTCTAAAGATACATTAACAAATACATTCAATAACAGCACTCCTGTTTTATCAAATTCAACTGTGCATTCTAGTGGGTCAATTGTAAATGTTCACAAGAGACTCGAAGTAAGCGATTGCATAATGGATCAGCGTACAACAGGGAATGTGAAATTGCAAAATTCCACTAGCAATCATCATATCAATCAAATATCCAATATTACCCCACAAACTCACTCTACACGGGTATGGAAGAATATTAAAGGACGTCATTTTCGAAGTTCATCCAGTATTGGTCAACAAAATTTGCAACTTGATTCCAAACTTGGTGGATCCAACTGTAAAGATCATTCCAAGGATATTAATTCAATGTCTAAATCGTCAGTGATGGTTGCAAATGTCGGAGAATTTTCCGTACATAAAACAGGAAACGGCCAGAATAAAGAACCATTAGCACAACCGCTAGATATTAATGCGCGAATGCGTGGCGAAAACCGAGATCGGTGCGTAATCTTTGCTAATATACCGGAATCTAACTCTTCGGAGCCGCAGTTACGTATTGATCATGACGTGAGTAGAGTTCGGGAAGTATTATCAAAAATATTTACTTCAGGTGAGGAATCTATAGCCTCATCTCTTCTAGTGAAATCATTGTTCAGGTTAGGTAAGAAAAATGAAGAACGTCCACGCTTATTGAAAGTGGTATGTAAATCGTCCGACAATGTTAACGAGATCTTACGCAGAGGGTATAAATTAAAAGGTCAAACTACTAAAATCTTTAAGGATCTCAACATTCAGGATCGTAAGATGCGACATCAAGCTTGGGAAGAGCTAAAGACCAGGAATGCTTCTGGTGAAAAGGACTTGACAATAAGAAATTTTCGTGTGGTTCGAAGAAAGCCATTTGTACGTTGGAATCCAATCGGTTCGTTAATTGCTTAGGTATTGATCCATCCTCGTTAGATATATTTCCTACTGGACTATCTATAAACGCAGGAACCAGTAAATGTTCAACTCCAATTATTAACGTCGCTTACACAAATATTCGTAGTATAGTATCGAAGATTGACGAATTTCGGAACAGATTCTTTACATATAAACCTCAAATAATCGCAGTTACCGAAACTTGGCTAAATCATGATATTGCTGATAGTATGGTAGCTGTGGATGGGTATTCGATCATCAGGGTTGATCGTAAAGTACGACGAGGAGGCGGTGTTGCACTTTATGTCGATCAATGTATAGGTGTTGACGATTTTGAATGTTATACTGACACATATGGTACTTGTGAACTGATGGTGGCGAGTCTATCCCATGTAAGAAATAAAGTTACTATTGCACTATGTTATAGATCTCCATGTAGCTTCGTTCGCACTCAGGAATTCCTAGATATTTTGACAAAGGCAGCAATGGGTGACCGATACTTGCGATTATCTCACAGAGCGGTAAACCTATGGAACCGATTGCCGAATTCGATCGTGTCTATGGCACAGTACAAATCTTTCCAGAATGCGCTGTGCATGTGGATAAAAAGAGAAGATTCTTTGCAGGAAATATATAACTATATGTGACAATTTATTATTGCTGAACTACTTTTTTTTATTTCTTTTTTTCTTTTCTTAATATTGTGATCAAAAAATTCAGCAAAAATGAGTAAATTTAGCATGTCGGAGCGTTCAAAGAACTCAATGAAAACTAATTTTCCTGCCAATGCAATAAACGAGGTAAGTGGAGATTTAGGTTCTCTTGAATATATTCAGGAGGGTGAACTTCCCCCGGTACCAAAATTATCCAACCTGGTGATTATCAGACTTTTGGTGCCTCTGGAAAGGCAGAACATGTTCAATGTTTTTATAAGAGGCTTTGCTCATCAATTTAAAAAAAGGATATTGTTCAATGCGATTAAATATTATGAATCTGAGATTAAAATCTCATTCTGCACTCCTGATCTCGCAATGTCGTACGTAGACTACTTTAAAAAAGAGCATTCGGAACAAGGCATAATTGCTTCCAAACCAATCCTGGCAACAATAAAGATAAATAATATGCCCACATTCATTTCAGAAGAAGATATATCAGCCCTAGAAACTGATTACAAAATCTCTAACGTGCGCTTTATAAAAGGGATTAAAGGCTTCCCCATTCCCGTTGCGTTCTGCAATGCCCCGGTTGATGAAGCTCAAAAACTATCGATTTCAACATGCAATCCTTTTATGGGGTATAATTTGAGATTTTCAATAATCGAAACCGACTCACTAACGTACCCTCACTGCAACAATTGTCATCAGTGGGGGCATTGGTCCACTGGATGTTCTTTACCACATAAGTGCGGCGTGTGTGGTACAACTGCTATACATCCTGAGAAGTGTGAAAGTAAGCCATTTTGCGCAAACTGCGGTGGTGAGCACCCCGCATGGTCAAAAAAATGTAAAATCTTTAAGGCGTACCAAAAGAGACACAGGGGTGTAACAGCAAAACCGACTAGCTTCGTGGAAGCTGTATCGTCTAACAAGAATGACGACAGGATGCCGGACACAGAAATTCTTAAACTTATTGAAAAGCAGCATCAGGCATCAATGATTCAACTTGAAAAATTGGTCCAAAAATTGGTGGGTCAATTAGCGGAATCCTTCCGTTCTCCTCCTTCTGGGAAGACCAACAATATTAAGAAGCCACCAAAATCTAAGAAACGAAACGGGTCAGCGCTAAGCATAGCCGCTCTAAAGCTTGCTCGGAAGGATTCGATCTGGGCTATGGCTAACGAGGGAAATGAAGATATCGCCCGTGGGCAAGCGACTCCATTTGTCGTGACGGGAAGCGGTAAAGGCGACTTTTCCGCCTCTAGTTGCGACTAGGTGGAGGGCGTCCCACTTCGGTAACACTTACGCAATGGGAAGTAATCAAGGACCTTTTTCACTGAATATCCTTCAGTGGAATTCGGGAGGTGCTTCCGCCCTTAGCCTTCTATCTGGTAGAGATGCAGATGTTATAGTCCTTCAGGAGACGCGGTCTATCCGTCTCCCCCAGGATATTACTCGATTTATCCCTAAGCACATATACACCCACTTTACTCCTTACATAACCCCCCCCTCACTCCTCTTCATCACAAGGTCTTTTAACCCTAGTAAAAAGCTCCTTAAGATCATCCCTCCTATTAAACTACTCTTGTCCAGCCCTATCTTGTTTAGCTATATCACTTTGTAAGAACGGTAAGCGTATAAGCATAGCCAATGTCTATATTCGGCCAGGAGAAATTCACAAAAACCGTGACCTCCTGGATCAAATATTGGGGAGCGGTTATGACATGTTACTTGGTGACTTCAACGACAGAACTGGTCGTTGGATTAATGCAGCACTCCGCAGAGCAAGGATCGACTATCTTATTCATAAACCACCTTCCCCAACCTTTCATTGCTCTACAACAAATTCTCTCCTCGACATATTACTGCTACATAAGATGTGGTTGTTGAAACCCATTTGCACCGAGCAGTCGCGTCAACAACAGACCACCTCTCATGACCTAATTCGCTGGCGGCTAGAGGACGATACTTTGCTTAGAAGAAGGTTTCACTTTGATCCTATTAGAGTGGCCTTCTTTCAGGCAGCTATCCAACTCTTCCCCAGAATTGGAATTGAGAGTTTGACCGAATTTAATTCCTACCTCTCATCGCAAGCTACCGCGATCCTTTCGACTACCTATAAAGGTCGAATATACAATCCTACTCCAACAAAGCTCAAGGTCCTAGCTAAAATGTTGCACCTTCCCAATCTCTCTGTTTCCGCCAGACATATCCTCTCGAATGAATATTGGAGCTCTAGATATAGGCTCCAGCTGAGCAGGGATAGGGCAAGCATTGCTCACCAAAACCCTTCTCAGGCTTCCTTCTGGAAGATATTCAAGAAAGAGAAATTTGTTTGCTGGAAGGATAGAGCCTTGGTTTGGATTGGTAGCATAGGCCTTGACAAAGTTTTAGAGGAGTCACTTTCCTTACATAATTATGGAGCCACTCAATCTCCCCAACCAATCCCGCCTTGGTGTGACTTCAGGAGTAGGGACTTATCTGTTACAGATATCCTTAACTCCTGGGGACCACTCCCGGGCACCTCCAAATCCCACGCGCCACTCACCACTCGTGTCTGTCAGCTTTTGACATACAGTCAGAGAAAGGAGGTCGCTATCACAATGCTATTAGCCTCCCCGTCTGACATAGCGGAAATCAACATCAGCCGTCGAGTTTTTTTACCTAAAAAGAGATTAATCACTTGTCCTAAAGATCTGCGGCCCATCTCGATTCAAAACGCCCTCATATCCATCTACGAGAAAGCGCTTGCGCGTAGAATCCGCGTTCATTTATGTAGGCGTAATTTGATCCCACCGAGTTTTCATGGGTTTGTCAAAGGGCGCTCGGTCCATTCAGCAATTGGTGAAGTGCATCAGTTTTGTCAGGATAATAGTCATCAGCTTGCTGTGGCTGTTTTTCTTGATTTTTCAGCTGCATTTGACCGGATCTCCATTCCCTTCGTTATCTCCTCTCTCAGGTCCCTCGGGTTGCCTGCGAGAATTGTTAACAGGGTGGAGATATTGTTGTACACCAAGCGGTTCTACTATGAAGACGACCCTGATGCGCGTCAGTTCTACCCTATTACAGGTGTACCTCAAGGATCCCCACTTTCTCCTATCTTATATCTTGCTGCATCCATTGTATTATTCAAGAATTTTAAACGTGATCAACATCTAGTGGTATATGCTGATGATACGACAGCCTTGTTCTCTGGACGCAGGTGCAAAGATGTAATCTCTGACATCAGCCGTTTCTTTTTAAGATTAAAAGATCAGTTGCCCCCATCCAATCTTATTTTAAACTCCTCAAAATCACAGGTGGTAGTCTTTAATGGCGTTCCTGCCACCAAAAAGAAACTTAAGAGACTAGCACTCTCTACACTCTCCTCCATTTTGCAGCATCAACCACTCCCCATCTTCACGAGTCGAGTAAAATATCTGGGGTTCACCGTTACGGTGAATTGGTCGGCGAAAGCTGACCTGGATAGACTTAAACGTATCCTGAAGAAAGCTAGGTGGGCTCTGAAACGGGCCCAGCATCTGTCATTGAATGGGATAACCCAAGTGCGCCTCTGGGGTACTTGGGCTATCTCGGGATTAGTCTTCTTCTCACGAGGACGTCCCCCAGAACAAAGACTAAGGTTTCTCAAGCTCCTCATCTCGAGATTACCAACCATAGTCCGCCTTGACTGGACTCTTAGGTGTGTGAGAGACCCCGAATTGTTCAGTCAGAGGGCGGTGCGCTGGTGCGGCCGAGGGGCTCAGATCCCTCTGGACCTGAGGCCGTGAATATAAGTTGAAGATTCCAAAATACACGTCGTGAACAGTTTCTATTTTAAGTTGTCTTTTGCATGTTTTTGTTTCTTAAGTTTTTATCAGTTATATAGTTATTAATAAAACCCTTACTTACTTACTTACTTAATATTGTGATCAGACAAAATGACTCTTTTATGTGTCAAAGTCTTATAATAAATAATAATAATCTCACCAACTCACGTTACTCGTCCTCCTTTACGGAAACAATAATACAAATTAATACAAATTTATTTAATGTGGCAAATGCATACAAGGTGTACGCTTACAAGTCCACAAACAAAAATGAAAAAGTCAAGCAGATAAAATGTTTAAATGGGATCGGATTTGTCGTTTGAAGCACGGCAGGGAAGTTGACGCCTCGAGGCGTCGAGGTAGGATCTACATAATTTTGGATTTATCAGGATTCAGAGAAAGGCGAAGGGAAGAAAGATGATTGGAAATTGAGACAAGACAGTCCGAAGCAGAAACACTAAGATCGTGAATACGATAAACAGGTGCATGAGCATAGATGAGAATGTCATCATCATATTGCATAACATGGAAGTTAAATTTATGAGAAATCGAAGACAAATCACCGAGAAGAATAGAAAAAAGCATAGGGCCTAATACGGAGCCTTGTGAAACACCAGACCAATCATTGATTATGCTTTGCCGGCGACTTTTCCTTCTACGCGTGGTGAAATAAACCAATTAGAAAAGATTAAATCAGCTAACTGAATCTACGTATTGTTATATAATTATAAAATAAACAAAACATAATAATGCTAAATCAAAATTTAATAATTAAATAATAAAATTAATAATTGTTTTTAGATTTTCTATAATTTTAATCAAGTTAAAAAAAATAAAAATAAAAAATAAAAAATAAAATTTAAAATAAACGTCATTTTTATGAATTGACTAATAAATAACAGACGTTGTATCAGAATAAGAATTAGAGGTCATCAGGAGGAACTGCTATGCTATCAGGTTTCGGCCTCTAACTCCTCTACCCAACATAGCAGCGGGGCCAAATACATGCTAATGATGTATTTCCTCTGAAATAACTATCTAGTATCTTATTCTAATACAAAGTATATTATTTATTATCCATCCATAAAAATTTGCCACTTAAGAGTTTAAATTTATTCTTTATATTATTGTGTTGATTTATATATTTTACTATTTTCTGCTTGATGTTATTTTTATAGTAACCTAGTTTAAAATATGTATCTATTAAATTATTTAAATGATTTTGAAGAAAGCCAATATCATTACATATTGTTGCAATTCTTAAAATTTCATTATTTAATGTATTATATTTTATATTATATGGTATGCATGAATGCTCATGCAAAAATATGTTTCTTGTAAATTTAAATATGTCATCTTTACGATATAAATTAATAGTAGTTTTAGTTAATGTTAATTTAATGTTCATATCTAGATATACACCTTCTTTATCATTAATATTGGTTTTGTTAAGAATAAGGCTTTCTGGATAAATGTGCTCACTAATTGAATAAAAATTATTAGAATTAAATACACATATATCATCAATGTATCGAAACATGTATTTCATATATTTATATTGTTTAGATTTAGTTTTTACACAGTTATGAACAAATTCATATTCTATAAGCTTAAAAACAAGTCAGCTATAATTGGGCTACTATTACCACCCATTGGAACACCTTTAACTAGTCTAAATATAGATGTCCCTACTTTTAAATAATTTTGATTTATCAAAATATTTAAGGATTCTATTAATTCAATTTTATCCATATATTTATATTTACTTGATGGTTTAATTTTTGTTAGATAGTCGTTATAATTATTATAACATATATATGTATATCTTTTCCGAATATAAGATCAATTAATTTTACTAACGCTTCTTTAATATCTACTGAATCTAGATTTGTATAAAGCGTACTAAAATCGTATGTATTTATATTTTGAAAATTTATTCCTTTTGTCTCTTCTAAAAATTCTTTTGTAGAATTAATACTGAAATAGTGTTTTATACCAGTATTAATTTCGATTACCTTGCAATATTTTGTAAAGTGTGCTTCAGTCTCTGTCAATAGCCATCAATTATATTTAATATTTCTTCAAGATAATACTTATAGCTAATTCCGGTAGGCACAAATAAATAAACAAATACCGTGAAATTCTAACATACAGGATAAACTTTGAGACTCGAGCAAATAATTTTGCAAATATAAATAATAGTTTTTTATTTAAAGATAAGATTTTTAAAGTGCATAGTCATGTGTGTAGAATTCGAACGAAATTATTAAATTAAAATTGCGTGAGTGTCCACATAAATTTATTAGAAGTAAACTAATAATTAATAGATAATAAACAATATAATAAATTAACAAGAGGTAATTAAACAATTACACTTTGGATGCGTATTAATCAAATCATTACATAACAAAGTAAGTCGTACGAATGAAATAATCATGAGAATTATCACATGCACAAATAAATAGTACAATACATTCACAGAAAAATGTACTATTTACAGTTCCTTATTCATTAATTAATGTATCAAATATTTTACAAATATTATTTGCTTTTAAGCAAGATATAATAAAATACCAACAAAATTACAATGTAGGCAAAAAAAACCTAAATCTATAATCCATAAATAATAAAAATATTAATTAATATAATCAATAATTAATAACTAAATCTATTTATTTAATCTTGATTGAAAAATTCCTGTCAGATTGTTATAAAATACGTTAAAACAAGTCTTAATTATTCAAATTCTTACATAAATACATCATTATAATCTTCGACGACAACCAACGACAACCTTCGACGACAACCATCGACGACCATCCGCTTGACAATTATCGACAACCATCGACGACATCCGCTCGCTACTTACAACTTACGACTACTTACAACTCACGCGAACTACTTACAACTAACGACTTGCAGACTAACGGAGTTTAAACATTCTTGGTTATAACTAACTAATTAACATTTTATTATGGCAAAGAGAAAGCTAACGAAAAATGTCGGCCAGCAACTCAAGTCCGTCAAGGAAGCTTACATCGAAAAGCAAATTGGATGCGACAACAAGAACTGCAATGTTTGGATTCACGTTGCCATTCCTTTCACTGACGAGGACAACGTTTTAAATCGGAATTTCCTCTGCGGCTTCTGTTGTGCTGCCCTCGTAGGTAAGCTAATGAAGAATGACCACTCAAACGGTGGAGACGTTCTGAACGCTAACAAAACAGATTTCTGCTCAATAAATAAACTTGATGATATCTCTCAGTCGACTCAGACCGCTGTTATACATGGAACATCAACAAACGACAACATATCTTCCAATCTATCGTCGTCATCCGTTTGCTTACTAACTCCTTCGTCATCTATGAAACCCGTTCTTGAAACTTCTCTCACACACACTCCTCCTTTAACTACGGATAAAACTTCCCTTAATCTTCATCTTCCTAACAATGCAAATAGTAAAGGCCTTCATCTCGTACCTCATTTTTTCTATTCATCTTCACATCGAAATGCATCTCATACTTCCTTCTTCTCTTCACGTACTCCTTACTCTACCGTATCACTTCTCAATAATTTACATCCTTCTGTCAAAATTATATCCAGTAACATCTCTGTTCAACCTATTCAACAATCCACTTCTGTCACACATGCTCCAACCGTATCACCTATCAATAATTTACATCCTTCCGTCAAAATCATCTCCAGTAACATCTCCGATCAACCTATTCAACACTCCACTCCTGTCACACATGCTCCAAACTATCTTAAATATTCACTTAGCACCCCTGTCATTCCCACGTTTATCTGCTCTTCTGCCTCTACTATTACCAGGTCTGTCCGTCCACCACTACGTAATCGTTTTCCTTCGCGCGATCGATGCATTATCATATCTAATTTAAAGGTTTCCGAATCTGCTTCTCCTCAATGTCGCCTCGATGATGATGTATCTGCTTTCAGGTCTATCCTAGCAACCATTCTTCCTGATAATAATCCATCCCTCTTCAATAATATCGCTCCTGTATCTTTGATCCGTTTAAACAAATCCACTAAATCCAATCATCTCAGTCCTCCACTCCAAAAAATCGTTTTCCGACATAGTTCACATGCATCTTTGGTACTTTCCCAACGCTTTAAACTTCTTACCACTTCATCTACTTGCCGTATCTTTCCTGACCGCTCCCCTTCTGATATTGCCCAGCTCAATTTAGCTCGCATTGAGAAACATCGACGTGAAACAAACGGCGAGTCATCCTTATCTATACGTCAAATCAATGGAAATTTTCACGTTGTACACACAAGGCCAAAAATTCGATGGCGTCCCATCTCTCCCCTTGTCTTCTTCGCTAGTCGATCTCGCTCCTAAGCATACTTTTCGTCTTAGTCTATTCAACACTCGCTCCATTCTTCATAAAGCTAATATGCTCCTTGATATCTTCGATCAATTATCTATCGATATTCTCTGCATTACCGAATCCTGGCATTGTGACTCCGACGATCTTGCTATTCGTCGTCTATGTCGCTCTGGTTGTTCTTTAGTTGAATCAGCTCGTCCAATTGCCTCTCATACATCTACTGCTTTTAACCATGGCGGTATAGTTGCCATTGCTCGTCACCCAATGTCTTTACGTAAAATTAACGTTAACATCCGTTACACCTCGTTCGAATTACTCATATGCAGATTATCAACTCTTTTCCCTCTGGAACTTGTGATTGTATACCGTCCAGGTTCAGTTGCCCCTCACGTATCTTCTTTAACGACCTTGCAGATCTTATGTCTCACTGTTCATTGTCTTATACTCCTTCTTTTGTTCTCGGTGACTTTAACATTCGTCTTGATCGCCCGTCTGACTCTGACTCTATCACTTTAACTAATCTTTTTTCTGATTTTAACTATAAATTACTTTCAACAAGCCCAACTCATATTCTCGGCGGTGCTCTCGACATCATTGCTGTTCCTAACTGCTTCAATGACTATACCTCCATGTCAATTACTGATCCTGGTTTGTCCGATCATTTCCTTGTCACTCTTACTCTTACTCGTCCCCTGCTCCTTCTCCGCCTCCACCAATATCAACACCAAGTCGACCCTGGAAACTTCTCGATATCCCTGTTCTCTGCACAGCCTTACTCAATTCTTCACTCTTTTCACTTCCTCTTAACTATCTCTCTCCCGATGATCTCTGCATTCTGTTTGATTCTGAACTTACGTCGATCCTCAATAACCTTCTGCCTAGTCGACTTCGACGTTCCCAGCGCTTGCGCCATTCTCCCTGGTTCAATTCTGACTGTAGTCTTTCTAAGCGTCGACTCCGTCACTCTTTTCGTATGTATAAACGCTTTCTTAAACGTTCACCCAACTCACTCCCTCCAAATCTTCGTGATTCCTACTTTTCTCAACGCCGTTCACATCTTATTCTTATACGTACTAAACGTACTATCTTTTGGCGAAATCAACTCGAGTCATCTTCCAACTCTAAATCTCATTGGAAAATCTTAAACTCAATTCTTTCACGATCATCATCCCCTTGTAATATAAATCCTGATGAATTTTCTTCTTACCTACAAACTAAGCTATTTAATTTACTTTCCCTACTACCCGTGGCCCCCTTGTACCCACTCTTCTCTTTAAATACTTCCCTCCCAGAACTATTCCACCTTCTTCCCGTTTCGTCTGATGAAGTTTCTTCGGTTCTGATGTCATTACCTAATAAAACCTCTCCTTCTGACCCAATTCCCACTCACTTGCTTAAAAATATCTGCTCCGTTATCTTACCCTTCCTAACCACATTGTTCAACTCGTCCATCCGTAGCCGTACATTTCCTGCCATCTGGAAATGCGCCACTGTTCGTCCTCTCATCAAAAAGCAATCTCTCGACTCCTCACTACCATCTTCGTACCGTCCTATTTCACTTCTCTCAACCCTCTCTAAACTCCTTGAGCGTCTCGTTCTTAAGCAAGTTAATACATATCTCTATTCATCTAACTTATTTCCTCCCTTCCAAGCCGCTTTTCGCTCTAATTACTCTACCGAAATTGCATGTCTTAAAGTTTATAACGACTTACTCATATCGCGCGATCATAAATTATGTAGTCTCATAGTTTTTCTTGATCTATCTTCTGCTTTTGACATCGTCGATCACTCGATTCTTCTCCATCGCCTTCGTCATGATTATGGCTTCTCTTTACCCACTGTGTCATGGTTTTCTTCATATCTATCAAACCGTACATTTCGCGTATATTCTAACTCTTCTCTCTCCCATCCTTCGTCCATTCCGTCCGGTGTTCCACAAGGCTCCGTATTAGGCCCTATACTTTTCTCTCTTCTTCTTGGTGATTTGTCTTCGATTTCTCATAAATTTAACTTCCATGTTATGCAATATGCTGATGACATTCTCATCTATGCTCATGCACCTGTTTATCGTATTCACGATCTTAGTGTTTCCGCTTCGGACTGTCTTGTCTCAATTTCCAATCATCTTTCTTCCCTTCGCCTTTCTCTGAATCCTGATAAATCCAAAATTATGTGGATCATACCTCGACGCCTCGGCTTCGAACCTCCCTCCGTATCATTAAATTCTACAATTCTTCCTATCGTTGATAATCTCGTTTTCCTAGGCTTCCATTTTGACAACCGACTTTCACTTAAACCTTTCGTTAGAGAAAAAGTACTCTCATCTACCTTGATACTCCGCAATCTTCGTCAAGTTCGTAGATTGATCGATTTCCCTTCTTGTATGACTCTCATATCTTCTCTTCTTTTCTCAAGACTTTATTACTGTCTTAGTATATTTTCCAACTCACCTAAATCCACTCTTCTTCCTTTACAACGCATCATCAACGCTGCCGTCCGAGTTCTCCTCCGTCTTCATTTGTATTATTATTGATAGAATTTCCCTCGGAGTTTATTAAGCTAAACGAATCCTATTGAGAATATCTCTGACCACGGATAAAACTAAATATATTTCGAGAATTCTGATTAAAGGATGATTAAAGAATTCTGATTACATGCTAGTAATATAGGTATAAAGTTTTCTTCGTTTAATTCCGATTAAAGAATTCTGATTAAAGAATTCTGATTACATGCTAGTAATATCGGTGACTCTATTTCTAATACCCTTGTATGAGGAGAAAGATCTAATACCCCGTTTGAAATCCAGGAAGGCGCGATCTCGTTTTACTAGAGGAGATCGTAGGGACGCATCCACCCATACAGGATGCTTCAGTCTTTTTCGAGTAGAGCATACAGGTGTATGTGCCAACAATATTGAGAGTAAAGTATTTCGGAAAAAGTCCCACGCTGACTATATTCCTAAAATATAAGGGTTGGGCTATTGAATATTTGAGAGAAGAGTTATAATAGTGGAATAATCGGCTTTCTTGAAATTCGGAAATTTATTACAATTAGAAGATACCTTGAGATCAAGGTTAATAAGAAAATCGATGGTAGCATGATCACTTGAACCGATTGGATGACCGTACTTAATATTGCCAATAGCATTCTTCTTAACAGTAAGACAAATGTCGAGCAAAGAAGACTTATCCTTCCTATATCGCGTATGCTCATGGACATGCTGAAATAAGTTTAAAGTATTAAAAACTTCTAAGAGTTCACAAGAACCATGATCACATCCACTAATGGGAACATAATCCTTCCAGTTTACTTTTGGCATATTAAAGTCTCCTACGATAACCAAATCTCCCTCTTTAGACATTTTTACATGACTAAGCAGAAAGGATTGAATAGAGGCAGTTGACGAACACGGAGGTCGGTAAAATTTACCGAACTTTAGGTTCCTAATCCCTTGGTTAATACATACCCACAAATAATCACATTCAGACGAAGAATTACTAGATTCGACTATTTTTACAGATAATGAGTCTCTTATATTAAGAGCAACACCACCACCCCTGCGTCATTGTCTATCCCCACAAATGAGACTATATCCCTCGATACTTATTTCAGAATCAAGTATGTATATACTTAGCCAGGTCTCAGTGAGAGCTATTATATCGTAACGCGTCTTCGACAAACGCACCGTCAATTCATCGAATTTATGGTAAATGCTAAGTATGTTTGTGTAATATATGCGCAAATTGGGGAAGATGTTCGTAGACTGAGCTACGACGGGAACAACCCCGTAGTAACGGAGGTATAATTTTTCATATAAAAAACCTAGAGGGAGCTTATAGGTGGTGCGATACAGAATAGACGAAGAGCATCCTTGCTCACTTCTGAAGGTTTGGAAGGGATCCAAAAACGTGTAGAGATTCTGCGCCGCACTACGCGAAAAATTTTAATAATCAAATTACTTTCACCGTTCGCTTTACAATCCTTAAGTTCAGTGAGTGCCGCTTTCTGTAATTTTCTTTCCTCTGGTAAGAGATCTTTTATCATAAAGATGTTGGTCCCTGCTAGACGAAACCCGTTACGTAAAGCTAAGGAACACATCACATATGAATTCAGAACAAGTTTTAAAAGTCGCGTGTTTCCAATATTATCCCTTTTACCCAACCTAAAAATATTCATCACCCTGAATGAATTTCTCTCGTTGTCTGTGCATGTCTGAAGTAAATACGAAAATAACATTCCAATGGCATTAATGTCATGACGTACACGTTCAATGTTATCCGATGAAGATGACTCCATCACATTTCCAATTATTAGACAAAATGATCGGTCAGCAATTTTTGATCTAGACTTATGAGGATTAGAAGAGCTAGTATGGGAACCCGAAGAGGAGCATGCATGATTTGGTGTTGGTATGCTTAGACAGACTGATTTATCACAATTGGTAAAAGATACTGCATTATTCATTGGGGGTACTGTTTAGATGCTCGATTTTGCTTCCACAGAGGGAGATATGAAGTTCAGATATTGATATCGAAGGCGCATGATTAATTTGTTTTTCCGCAGAAGGAAACTCAGGGTTGTCCGTGCTGTCCTCGACAGAGACTGCATAATTATCGCATAATGATAATAATCTTACTTGATAATTCATATCGTTCGAATGAATGATATTGCTAAACAAGCGACTGCTGGTACCTTGACACGATTTCGTCATATGACTGTTTCTATTACAGGTACTAGAGACTGATAGCTGGTATGCATGTGAATCATCCACAATGACGGTTGAAGTTTGCTCAGAATGATTGCAATTTGTGGCCAACTGTAGTAATTCGGAAGCACAGAATCCACAGAGAAATTCCTTTGACAATATGTGCTTAGATCGGCTTGACGGCACTGCGACGGTTGTCCATACATCGCATCCAGATTTACTACACGCAACCTCGTGTCGTTCATAGGCAGGATCAGCGTTCACTGAATCAGAACTACACTTAGCGCTATTGTTGTGGGTTTGTTTCTTAGCTCTCGTCAAAATTGTCTTTGCCATTATCTTTTTTCCAACAAATATAGTTGCTTGTTTGTATGTAGTTTCTTGTTAAGGCGAAATATAGATGCTTGAAAAGTTTCGGCTTAAGCTTTGCAAATGTATTCTTTATACAATACAGAGACATTATTGCTTTACCATGGATATAATCGGTATTCAGTCGAGTTTTGAGATCGTTATTCAAAACGATTCCAAGGTCTATGTGCTCAGATATAATGCGAAGATTCTGACATCCTAAATAAAAGTCACGATCAGGTTTACCGTTGTAGACAACGGTAAAATTGTACAACACATTTGTAATTGTACAAATTTTTTGTATAAAATTTTTTATAATACAAAATTAATTATATAATAAAATTAATGAAAATTAATTAAAAATTAATTAATTAATTTTTATTAATTAATTAATAATTTTTATAAATTAATTAATTAAATTAATTAATAAATTAATTAATTTTTAATTAATTAATAAAATTACTTATAAAAAATTAATTATATAATAAAAAAATTTTATAATATTTTTTGTATAAAATTGTACAACACATTTGTCTACATGCATGATCATACTGGTAGCAGTACTCCAGTTATTTATTGTGTGAAGATCGTGCTGTAGGCGCTGGTCCTGTGGGTCGAAAATTCTGTAGCACCAGACTTTCACATCGTCAGCAAATGGCAAGCAGGAGCTATTTATGCGTAAGAGCAGATCATTTAGAAATATAATGAAAAGCAAGAGACCAAGGACTGTACCTTGTAGAACGTTACAATTAACAGGCCTAGCAGAAGACAGGCTACTGCCAACCCTCACTCGAAATGATCTGTTGCAAAGAAAATCACGAATCCGATTGCGCAATGTTGTAGAAACACCGTAGTTAGCTAACAAGCTGATCAGGCTCTCATGTGAAACCCGGTTGAAGGCTTTCGAGAGATCAATAAAGATTATATCGACCGATCTGCCAACACTCAACGATTGTGTCTACATTTCGCGCGCAGTAAGTTCGTCAAACACGAACTTTGAGGGAACCTTGTTTTGTGAAAAATTTTGAAATAAATTATTATAATTTAAAAAATACGGATAATGAAGTTTAGAAAATTTCATTTTTATTGACGATTATTATAAATTTACTAGACAAAATCTTAAGGCTCTTCAGTCTGCTCAACAAAAGATAAGAAAAACAGAATTAAAAATAACTAAGGTTAAAATGTTGAAATTGTAGTCAATCTGTCGGGTATACCATTCGAATAGTTTCTTGGTCAGGATGGTGCATCCATGTCAAAAGTATTTTTTTGAATGTAGCAATACTGTCTATACGTACTAAAGTATCCGGCAACATTTTCCAAACACTAACATCACGATGCGAAATAAGATATAGACCAGTGTTTCTCAACCTTTTTTCAATCATCGCCCACTTTTGAACATTTTTTTTAAATTTCGCCCACCGTGACAGAAAAACTGTTTTAAATTTTATATAAATCTTAATATTCATGTAATAATAACAGTAGATATACGGATGCTAAAAATATAATATGTAGATCTGTATTATAAAGTTACAAGCCTCAGTTAGATTATCGATGAATGATAAATAAACCGAATTTGAAAAAAATATAAATAAAGATATTTAATGTGATCCTTGGTTTTGATGTTTTTTTACTATTTCCTCAAATTTAGGCTTAAAGTTTGTAAGCTTTATTCTCACGTCACCTCTCGAACATATCTATTATATTTCTTTCTTTAGTTATTTTATTTACTGTACTAAAACCACATTCCATTAAATAAGAAGACGGAAAACACAGCAAAATATTGGTCATTTCAGTCCAAATCGTAGGATATAAAAACTTCGCCGACTGTGTCATCCATAATCCAAATTGTCTGTCATTTTCATATTTATATTTCAATTCTTCATTGCATTAAAGATCGATAAGTTCTTCTTGAATGTTTTTTTTAACACATTCAATATCACAGCCAAAGGGGTCAATCATCCATGGCTTAATATGCAAAGAAAATAAATCCGAAAACTACTAAGAAATTCCTGCTTTAGAGTAGACAAGTATTCAGAATAATTGAATTAGTCTTGATCAGAAAGAAAAGACTATATTTTTCACCTCCTGCATATTTTTAAAGTTTCTCTTCAATAAGTTGTTCTTAAAAACTTCTATGTTCTCTGTAAAGGCCTTAATATTACGCTTACAGTCGATCAGAGTAACAAGTTTTCCTTGCAATTTCAGCGATATTTCATTAAGCTTTCTGAAAATAAATGACATAAGGTCTATATTGTTTTTATGGGCATTCAGCTCGTCTCTTCTATTGAATTCCTTTTCTTCTTCCAGGAAATCAATAATTGTGTCAAATAAGCAAACAAATCTTGCAAGGCAATTACCTTTAGATAACCATCGTATTTCAGTGTGGAGAAGTAATCTATTGTATTGCTCATTATTGTCTTTACAGAAAATCTGAAACAATCTGTCACACTTTGAATTTGTCTTTATCTTGTTTACTACTTGGATGACAAGCCTTAAAGAAAAATGAAGAATATGACTTATGTTCTTTGCCACCAAGTTATGTTCGAGGAGCCTTGAAGGTTTCATAGCTTCATTAGAGAACGATTTGCGACATAAAAGATAGAATGAAATATCTTTCTCATAGGGACTTTCGATGTATAATACAGTGGATAGTTAATATTTTTGGATAAATGTTCTTTAAAAATGAAATAAACCCCTTATATCTTCCAATCATAGCAGGGGCTCCGTCAGTAGCACATGATATCAAATTTTCAGATGGTATTTGTTTTTCTTCGAACCAAGATTCAACAACCACGAATATTGATAACTTCGAATATTGATATTTAACAACTTCGAATAACCTTAACATAAGTCTTGCAATTATTCCTGTCAGTTCCAGATTATTCCTGTCAGTTCCAGATTATTCCTGTCAGTTCCAGATTATTCCTGTCAGTTCCAGATTATTCCTGTCAGTTCCAGATTATTCCTGTCAGTTCCAGATTATTCCTGTCAGTTCCAGATTATTCCTGTCAGTTCCAGATTATTCCTGTCAGTTCCAGATTATTCCTGTCAGTTCCAGATTATTCCTGTCAGTTCCAGATTATTCCTGTCAGTTCCAGATTATTCCTGTCAGTTCCGCTCGCTACGCTCGCGAATTGAGCTCAATCTATCGATAAAAGGTCATGCCTAAAAAAGCGCGATCTCAGATCCCTGTTCCTGATCAAGAATCTTCCACATCAGAATGCAATGATGGTTATACCAGCTTTGAAGTTGGATGCGATTCCAAAGATTGCGATGTATGGACACTTGTTCGTGTTAAAATATCCGACCACTCGGTGTATAAACGTAAACATTTCACTTGCGGTTTTTGTACATCAGTACGACTACTACAGTTATCCTGCTCATCTACTCCTGTATCACACACGACCACTCAAACCAATGCTGTTTTAGATGTTTCCCTCGCATCAACACCTGACTTCGCATCATATAATCCCATTATTAAACCTACTCTCTCACACACTCCTCGTTCAACTACGTACCAAACTTCCATTAATCTTTCTCATTCTAACAATGCTAACGGTAAAGCTTTTCATCTCGTACCTCCTATGTCCTATTCCTCCCCCAATCTAAATACATCTCAAACTTATTTATTCTCCTCACGTACTCCTTACTCGACCTCCCCTGTATCACCTCTCAATAATTTACACCCTTCCATCAAAATCATTTCCAGTAACATTTCCGATCAACTGATTCAACACTCCATTCCTGTCACTCATGCCCCAACCTATTTTAATTCTCCTTACTCTACCTTCCACGTAACACTTCCAAATAATTTACATCCTTCATTTAAAATCATATCCAGTCACATCTCTGATCAACCGACTCAACACCCCGCTCATGTCACACTTGCCCCAACCAATATTAATTCTTTATCAAGCACCCCTGTCATTTCCACTTCTATCTGCTCATCTACCTCGACTCCTACCAGCTCTGTCCGTCCACCACTTTCACGAAATCGTTTTCCTTCGCGCGATCGCTGTATAATCATATCAAACTTAAAGCTTTCCAAATCTGCTTCTCCACAATCTCGCCTCGATGATGATGTATCTGCTGTCAGGTCTATCCTAGCAACCAAACTTCCTGATGATAACCCATCACTCTTCAATAATATCGCTCCTGTATCCTTTATTCGTTTAAACAAATCCACTAAATCCAATCATCTCAGTAATCCACTCTTAAAAATTGTTTTCCGACATAGTTCACATGCCTCTTCGGTACTCTCCCAACGTTTTAAACTTCTTACCACTTCATCTACTTGCCGTATCTTTCCTGACCGCTCCCCTTCTGATATTGCCCAGCTCAATTTAGCTCGCATTGAAAAACATCGACGTGAAACAAACGGCGAGTCATCCTTATCTATACGTAAAATCAACGGAAATTTTCACGTTCTTCACACAAGGCCAAAAATTCGATGGCGTCCCATCTCTCCCCCTTGTCTTCTTTGCTAATCGATCTCGCTCCTAAGCATACTTTTCGTCTTAGTCTATTCAATACTCGCTCCATTCTTCATAAAGCTGATATGCTTCTCGATATCTTCGATCAATTATCTATCGATATTCTCTGCATTACCGAATCCTGGCACTCTGACTCCGACGATCTTGCTATTCGTCGTCTATGTCGCTCTGGTTGTTCGCTAGTTGAATCAGCTCGTCAAATTACATCTCATACATCTACTGCGTTTAACCATGGCGGTATAGTTGCCATTGCTCGTCACCACATGTCTTTACGTAAAATCAACGTTAACATCCGTTACACCTCGTTCGAATTACTCATATGCAGATTATCAACGCATTTCCCTCTGGAACTTGTGATTGTATACCGTCCAGGTTCAGTTGCCCCCTCACGTATCTTCTTTAACGACCTTGCAGATCTAATGTATCACTGTTCATTGTCTTATACTCCTTCTTTTGTTCTCGGTGACTTTAACATTCGTCTTGATCGCCCGTCTGACTCTGACTCTATCACTTTAACTAATCTTTTTTCTGATTTTAACTATAAATTACTTTCAACAAGCCCAACTCATATTCTCGGCGGTGCTCTCGACATCATTGCTGTTCCTAACTGCTTCAATGACTATACCTCCATGTCAATTACTGATCCTGGTTTGTCCGATCATTTCCTTGTCACTCTTACTCTTACTCGTCCCCATCCTCCTTCTCCGCCTTTACCTTCATCTACACCAAGTCGACCCTGGAAGCTTCTCGATATCCCTGTTCTCTGCACAGCCTTACTTAATTCTTCACTCTTTTCACTTCCTCTTAACTATCTCTCTCCCGATGATCTCTGCATTCTGTTTGATTCTGAACTTACGTCGATCCTCAATAACCTTCTGCCTAGTCGACTTCGACGTTCCCAGCGCTTGCGCCATGCTCACTGGTTCGATTCTGACTGTAGTCTTTCTAAGCGTCGACTCCGTCACTCTTTTCGTACGTATAAACGCTTTCTTAAACGTTCACCCAACTCACTCCCTCCAAATCTCCGTGATTCCTACTTTTCTCAACGCCGTTCACATCTTATTCTTATACGTACTAAACGTACTGTCTTTTGGCGAAATCAACTCGAGTCATCTTCCAACTCTAAATCTCATTGGAAAATCTTAAACTCAATTCTTTCACGAACATCTACTTCTTGTAATATAAATTTTGATGAATTTTCTTCTTATCTACAAACTAAGCTATCTAATTTACTTTCCCTACTACCCGTGGCCCCCTTGTACCCACTCTTCTCTTTAAATACTTCCCTCCCAGAACTATTCCACCTTCTTCCCGTTTCGTCTGATGAAGTTTCTTCGGTTCTGCTGTCATTACCTAATAAAACCTCTTCTTCTGACCAAATTCCCACTTACTTGCTTAAAAATATCTGCTCTTTTATCTTACCCTTCCTAACCACATTGTTCAATTCGTCCATCCGTAGCCGTTCATTTCCTTCCATCTGGAAATGCGCCACTGTTCGTCCTCTCATCAAAAAGCAATCTCTCGACTCCTCACTACCATCTTCGTACCGTCCTATTTCACTTCTCCCAACCCTCTCTTAACTCCTTGAGCGTCTCGTTCTTAAGCAAGTTAATACATATCTCTATTCATCTAACTTATTTCCTCCCTTCCAAGCCGCTTTTCGCTCTAATTACTCTACCGAAATCGCATGTCTTAAAGTTTATAACGACTTACTCATATCGCGCGATCATAAATTATGCAGTGTCATAGTTTCTCTTGATCTTTCGTCTGCTTTTGACATCGTCGATCACTCGATTCTTCTCCATCGCCTTCGTCATGATTATGGCTTCTCTTTACCCACTGTATCATGGTTTTCTTCATATCTATCAAACCGTACATTTCGCGTATATTCTAACTCTTCTCTCTCCAATCCTTCGTTCATTCCGCCCGGTGTTCCACAAGGCTCCGTATTTGGCCCTATACTTTTCTCTCTTCTTCTTGGTGATTTGTCTTCGATTTCTCATAAATTTAACTTCCATGTTATGCAATATGCTGATGACATTCTCATCTATGCTCATGCACCTGTTTATCGTATTCACGATCTTAGTGTTTCCGCTTCGGACTGTCTTGTCTCAATTTCCAATCATCTTTCTTCCCTTCGCCTTTCTCTGAATCCTGATAAATCCAAAATTATGTGGATCCTACCTCGATGCCTCGTCTTCGAACCTCCCTCCGTATCATTAAATTCTACAATTCTTCCTATCGTTGATAATCTCGTTTTCCTAGGCTTCCATTTTGACAACCGACTTTCACTTAAACCTTTCGTTAGTGATAAAGTACGCTCATCTACCTTGATACTCCGCAATCTCCGTCAAGTTCGTAGATTGATCGATTTCCCTTCTTGTATGAATCTCATATCTTCTCTGCTTTTTTCTAGTCTCGATTATTGTCTTTGTCTATTTTCCAACTCACCTAAATCCACTCTTCTTCCCCTACAACGCATCGTCAACGCAGCTGTCCGAATTCTCCTCCGTCTTCGTCGTTTTGATCATACATCCTACCATCTTGCTTCTCTCGATTTGTCTACAATTTATTGTCGTGTTCAAATTCGTCTTATCGTTGCTTTCCGCCTTGTAACTTTTCATACCCCTTCATTTCTCAACCTTCCTTTTCTTGATAATTCTCGTCCTGTTTACTGTTCCTTGCGTTCCTGTAATTCCCTTCTTTTACATGTCCCAAACTACTCTACCTCCTTTAAACTCCGCTCCTTCCTGGTGGCTGCTCCTCTATCGTGGAATCATCTGCCCATTCATATACGCCAATCAACTTCCCTGCAGTGCTTCAAACGACAAATCCGATCCCATTTTAACAATTTAACTGCTTGACTTTCTCATTTTTGTTTGTGGACTTGTAAGCGTACAGCTTGTACGCATTTGCCACATTAAAATAAAATTTGTATTATTGATGCTTCTGTTGTGTCTGTTTTTAAATACTTCATAAATAACATTTTTTCGTGTATTTGAAAATCGTCATCAATAAAACGGACATGACATCAGCATGGCTCTACTATCGCTAACAGTTGATTCGTCAACTTGAATAGAAAATTTTCTAGTTTTTAGTTTTTCAATTAGCTGTCCTTCAACATATTCAGCCATTTCGTCTATTCTTCTTCTAATTAAATTGTTGCTTAGTGGAATTGTATTAATAATTGTTTCGTTATCTTCTATTTTTAAAACTGTTTTGAGAATAATCTCAAATACGAGTTTTAAAAGTGTTTCAGCAACGGAATGCGAGTTACAGGTTTTAGAGATGAGTGCAGCAAATTCATAGGAAGAAATCAGTCCTTTTGAACTTTCAAGTATTTGTTTTTTAAACATACCAGTAAGAGTTGGACGTTTTTCAAAAATTTCTTTTTCTTTTTGAAAATATTCAATTCCTTTATCTAATTATTCGGCATGGACTCTTTTCTGGTGTTTGAGGAGCCTTGAAGGTATCATAGCTTCATTAGAGAACGGTTTGCGACATAAAAGATAGAATGGAATATCTTTCTCATATGGACTTTTGATGAATCCAAAAGCTAAATACTCTGCACTGTATTTGCGCCATATATTTTTTCTTCTGTTATAGTAAGGGATAATTTTAAAAAAAACTAGAAAGAAATATATAAACTGTAATAAAAATCAATATGGTGCCAAAAATAGTTTTTTACCATGCAATTAATAACAAATTCGACTTTTTTTATTAAAAAATGACTAACACATTTAAAAGTTAAAGTTTCATGCATGTTAACATTAAAATCTTGTGTAGATTTAAAAATAAATGTTTAAGAAATAAATTTTAACTTTTAAATCAAAAAATTTATAAGATTTTTCTTCTATGCTTTTACCAATTTTCAAACAAAATCGCCCACCTGGAAAATATTTTCGCCCACTAGTGGGCGATATCGCCCAGGTTGAGAATCCCTGATATAGACAAACGCATTCCATGATATTGTGTTCTAAGATGCAATCTATGTCCTCGATGACAAGTGCGGTGCTTTAAACCTACATAAGCTGAGGTGAATCTGTCCCAGCCTTTAGCGATCTTATGCACGACTATTAAATCTAAATACATCAAACGAGGCCGAATAGAACACATGCCTAATATTTTAAGTCTTTCTGTGAAAGGAGAATGCGAAATTGTTGCACATAATCGATACCCTCGTCTGAATATATTATCGAGTGAATTTATCTCCTCGTTAGTACATGGAAACATTGATTGAATGCTCTTCATTGATTTAAATGCAATTTATTTATAGCTGAAAAGGAAAAAATTCGTTAAGATTTAAATCCAAATTTAGTCATATCATATTTTGAGGCTTCAGGTATTGGTCTGCTATAAACTCTCGGATCAATCGTCCGTCCTGAAATTGTTCCCCAAGCGGCGATTCCGGAGTCCCTTTAACTCTTCGGTTGTGAATCCTGCATTTCTGGTAGACCGAATAATGCAAATTGATGCTGACTTTGCGATTCGAATACTGATTGTCAGTCTGAGTTTTATATGATAATAATAAATGATACGCAAAGATAAACTCGAACAGAAGTAATGAAAAGCTTAAACACATAATTTAAACAACTACAATTGCAATTATATCTTGAACGAGCAAAGTTCCAAACCACAAGTCGATTATGACGAGGGGTAAGCCAAGTAATATTGCCCCGTGCTGTACATGCAATGGTAACGTTGCCAGATGCAAAGGATGTCGGTGTGCTGAAAATAAAACAGCCTGTGTTAACTGCAGGGCAACTTGTTTCCAAGTTGCCCTGCAGTCATAATAATAAATCATCTAACTTGACGTCACATATTTCTATCGCTCATGTATATGAGCAACTTCGACGATTAAAACGGTGTCATTCTGCTGGCCCTGACGGATTGCCATCCATCCTACTTAGAGAATTAGCATCCCACATTTGCGGTCCACTACATCGAATATTCATATTTTCCTTATGCAAATCAAAGATCCCCTCGACTG
Source organism: Pomphorhynchus laevis (assembly GCA_012934845.2). Taxonomy (NCBI): domain Eukaryota; kingdom Metazoa; phylum Acanthocephala; class Palaeacanthocephala; order Echinorhynchida; family Pomphorhynchidae; genus Pomphorhynchus; species Pomphorhynchus laevis. The sequence continues at coordinate 198,161 of WNNJ02001801.1, forward strand.
GCTAAAATTGATAGTTTGCCCTGTATATAAAAAAGGTGATAGGTCATGCGCAAGCAATTTTAGACCAGTTAGTTTGACATGTATTTGCTGTAAGGTACTAGAGCGTTTGATTTTGTTTCACATCAACCGCCATGTTTCGATAAATAACCTTTTACATCCTGCCCAACATGGATTCCGTTCGAGTAGATCAACATGTTCAAATCTTCTAATTGCTAGAGATGATTGGTCCAGTGCTTTTGATGCAGGTGTCGACACCGACGTGGTATTCGTGGACTTCTCGCGTGCTTTCGATACAATCAATCATAATATACTTATTGGCAAACTTATAGGACTTCACTTTGATTCTGTAATTGTTAATTGGATTCGTGTGTATTTATTAGATAGAACTGCAGCAGTCAGAGTAAGTGGGACTTTATCAGATTGGACTTCTATATGTAGTGGTTTACCACAAGGATCGATTTTAGGACCAATTTTATTTAATATATATATTAACGAACTCCCATCATTACTGCTGTCAAAAACGTTGTTGTACGCCGATGATCTTAAGGTCTATCGCTGTGTTGTTAATGACCTTGACCGACAAATGTTACAGTCTGATCTCGATACATTGACATATTGGTCAGCTGAGAACTGTTTAAGTATTAATGGGACAAAATGTGCATACATGTACATAGGGAATAAGTTTTCGACAACCAGCTTCTCAATTAACTTACAACCAATTCCTATGGTTCGTCAATATAGAGACTTGGGCGTCGTCGTTTCGGATGATCTAGGCACTAGGAAAAATACGGAGCAAATATGTGCTAGAGCAACTCGAATTTCCGGTATGATTTTCAGATGTTTTAGTAAATTAGAAATTGAGTCATGTAAACTTTTATTCACTACTCTCTGTTCAAGTGTTCTTAATTATTGTTCTCCAGCATCATACCCAGTTAACAAATCGGGAGAGTTTCGTATTGAACAGGTATTGCGACGTTCTTCTAAACGGGTAGCGGGCCTTTATAACCTTACTTATAAGGAACGGCTAAGTCGCCTTAATATGCCTTCGTTATCTTCACTTCGAGCACTAAATGACCTGGTTGTAGTGTGGCGGGCGATGAGCAATCCTGATAATCCCGTTAGAAGTCTATTTCGTATGCGAAATGACTCAAGATTACGTGGTCATCCACTTATGTTACAACGTAAACACTGGTGTAAAAAAAGAAGCATTAATTTTGCCGTGTGTGTCATTCCAGCTTGGAACAGTTTGCCGGCGGAAGTGGTAAAGCGAACAAGTAGACGTGGATTTGTATCTACTTTGAAAAAACTGACTAATTTTTAATTACTTTGTTGTTAGTTTCCTTTTTATATTTTAAATTGTGAAAGTGTCTTTTGAGCTACGCTCGCTGACATTCTAGAAATAATTTTTTTTTATTTTTTATTTAAAAAACAAAATACTAATAATCACAACTGTAGGTTCCCGCAAATGGGCCGATAGCTCACAAAGTCAAAACATTGATCCGTGTTTATATTGTTTTATTAAATATCAATCAAATTCTTGGCTTCCGAAAGATCCGAATTCCCGCGATTGTATATTTGTGTGTTGAGCTCTTCTACTATGTAGTTGCTCACGTATAGGCATTCGGGTAGCGCGTACACACATCGAAGCTGCTTGAGCCAGTGCAATGCTCACTCTAGACCTAATTATCGAGATAGAGGCCGAATAACTGGTTTTGTACCTTATTGTAGTGGCTCTTTGAGTGGCTTTTTCTGCCTTACATGTAGTGGCTCTTTGAAACAATATAGAGGAATCTATTGGCTGTAATTTGGGTTCGATTTCAACACTAGAGCACACGGATGATAGCTCATGTCCAAGAAGATCTCTCACTGCATTGTCTTAATTCTTTTTTTTAATAAAGATAATTTATTTACAAAGCCAGCGCAATTGAGTCACAAATAAAAAATAAAAAATATTACTCTTCAACAATGTTTATTATATTCTTCTTGATTTTGTATCACCATAGTTCACGTGGAACAAAAATTTCACTCTTGGTGAACGAAAGCAGCGTGAAACCATTTTTGCTGTGCAGATGCTCAAATTATTTCGCAACTCAGAAATCATATCAGCGTAGGATTCGCCACTATTGACAGATAGTTTGTGTGCTAGTGTTTGTAGCAAACCAGAAGCAGATGGCCCAATTTCACCATTGGTCGCTATTATAAAGGGACATAAATTACTACGCTCAATGTCAATTATTCTTTCCTCGTATTTTGAACGTTTTCTCTTCTCATGGTAATGAAATACCGACTCTATTGATTTTGATTGAGAGGATGAAGCATGATTATTAAATAAACTGACGTCAACAAACGTCCGCTCCATCCTTTCTCCGAACAAGTCACTGCATACTATATCTGCACGCGCTGCATCATCACGTGTTGTCACTGCTGATGTAAATATATGATTTGTAGGAACGGGGTTCAACTGTGGTTCTACTCCAACACTTTTGCACACCTGCGTGAGTTTTGCAGTCAAAATGTCACGAATCTCGTTATGTCGTATGATCGGAATAGCGCCTCTTCTACACGATAACGCATGTGTTGTCGTTAAGTCCTCCTCACACGCACACTTCGTGGGAAGGTTGTCTGGAGTCCAGTTATAGCGAGCTGCTAAAGCATCGTGGAATTCATCATTAGATAGGTGCCAACCCTTTGAACTAATCGGTCTTGTTGTTAACCAATTTGATGCCCCTTTCACACTCGCTTAATCCAGCAACATCTCCAATTATGGTAATGTGTCTGTTATCCTTTGTTTCAATTTATTCAATTTTCTTTCATTTACTATCTTTATGTTTTCCCAAATATCAAGTTCAGGTTCTGAATGGCTGGACAACTCCATATTGACTGATAGCTGTAGTGAACACTTGTACTGATCCTCACTATCCTCAACCGGATTTCGAATTCCTAACCATCCACTCGATATGGGTAGCGCATATACCATTTCAAAAACATGTGACATATTCTTATTGATTAATGCTTTCACTAATGTCTGGAATATCTCTGTTCGCAATTTCTCCAACGAGAAGCGAGTGCATTTAGTTGTCCTCAATAAATGCAGCCATTTAAATTGCGCTCCATATATAAATGCACAATATGCCGAATGAACATCAACCGATGCAACATCAACCAAACTGTGAATCAATCTTACCCAATCCAAAATTCGCTTGTTGAGTGTCAAGTCCATAAAATCCGATGAACCTAGCATTGATCCCAGAACGACCAATCCGTTATACACCGTTTCTACGTGCATAATAGGACAACCTTGCACTAAGTTCGTTTGCGCACCTTGATGAAGTAAAAGCTTTGACTTTTCTGCATTTATGAAATAGCCATATTCTGGTCCATGTACTTCTAGCCAGTCCCAAACCCCCTTCAATTCATCGACACTTCCCACAAATGACGCGTCATCTGCATACCACCTTTGAAATATACCTGGTATCATGGTTTTTATTCGAGAAATCATTGCAAGTGATGACACTGCAAATGCAGCCATGGCAAGTGGGTCTCCCTGTGTCAGACCCTCATTCGCCTTCAAAACCACACCATCACCTATAAGCAAAGTCTGTCCAGTATACGTGTTCTGTAGAATGACAGATAACGCAGGACATATTCTTTTAACGTTTTGAAGTAATACGTTTCTGTTCACAAGATTAAATGCATTCTTTGCATCGAAGGCTAGTAATCCAAATGACTGATTCGAAAAGAATTTGCTTCTAATACTATGTATCGCGAATTCAATGCCTGCTTTTTGACCTGCACATAACTGTTCCACTCCTGCTACAGATTTCAAACTCTCATTTGCCACTTGGAGGATAACTTTTCCAACTAGTCTTCTCACCACTTCACCTACCCCGATCGGCCGTATTCCAGGATTTTTGTTTAGCGCAACAACTCGACACGTAGTAAAGGCTTCCATATGTTCAGGCAAAATACGTTCCGTCGCTATTCTTATTGCAAGATCAGCTAAGACATTTGCAAATTTTTCGGAATGACTCTTAAATGATGTTAGCATCAGTCGTAGCATTGTTGAAGTCATACCAGAGGGGCCTCCCCCTCCGTGAATTTTCTTTGCGTTCGAAAGGATGTGTGCATTGTCAATCACTGTGAACTCAACAGGGTGATGCGGGACACAACCCAACAGGTTTTCTGTCAAACATGCTTCCGCATGTATACCGCTTGCAGGAGGGTGCAATTTAGAAATATGATCCTTAACTAGGATACCATCAACGCAATCATCCATGGAATATATTGGTTTCTGCGTTTCACTTTGCATAAGGAGTTTCAAAGCACTTTTTGTGTTACCAACCTTCATTCGAGAAGAAAATAGTTTTTTTTTGATAGCATGCCTCCCAGCAACTTTTGATCTTTTTGTAATCGCAATTTGTTTTGTAGGCACACCCCTTCTTTGATGAGATCTGTAAATTTGTATTGATCTGTAAATTTGTATTGATCTGTAAATTTGTATCTGTAAATTTGTAAATCTGTAAATTTGCAATCAATATTGTTTTTATTGGCTATCTTGCGAGATATTTTTTAAGGACTCGATTGGCATCCATTCCCATTCCTCCACTAGTTGTTAGTACGAAAGGATAAAATACAGCTCTTTCAATCCTTGTTACTCGTTCGGCATATTTTGCTAGTTTCCTTGAACGATGGTAATTATAGCTAGCAGTAGGACCTGAGATATAGGAAGGAGTATGACAGTTATAGATACAGATGTCTATAAAGGACCGCTTTATATTTACATTCTCAGTAATGTTATAAGCAACATCCAATCGAGCCTCGTCAGCACGAGTGGTTGCACGGTTCTCAAATGAAACATCATCACTTAGTGGAGGCAATTTTGGTTCTGAAACGACCAAGTATGACACTTGCTTAATTGTACTAGCGACGATGTCTCGCACAATATTGTGCCTGATGGATGGTATACCCTCAGTTTGACAGGAAAGTGCATGCGTATTGGTCAATGGCTCTCCACAACAACACTTCGTAATCACCCCATCCAAATCTATTCCATACCTCACAACTAGAGCGTCTTTAAACGTCTCCTTGGATATCCTGAAATCTTGTCTGCTAAAGACACGATTCGAAAGCCATAAAGAAGCTCCATTGTCAGCGGGGTACTCTAGAGTATTTCTCCATCTTTCATCAACAGACTGTAAAAATTGAAGTCTCTTATTCATGTGGTATTCTAATTTTCCCAATTTTATTTTTTCTAATCTTTTTTTTTCATATTTATAAGTTCCTCGCCCATTATCCCGTCTAAGTACGGCAAGCTCCATCGGATTCGATATTCCAAGCCCACCTTGGCAAATTGGAAAAAAGCGACACCGTCCTGAATTATTCCAACTGTTTAACAGATCCAAACATCTTTGGTATGAAATGCTCCCGTAAAGAATCCGCCAGTGGTTTCCATATAATAGTGTCAACTGGTGTTGTTCTTAGGATATGAGTTCAACGAAACTGCAGAGCCTGAGTTAACGCCGCGTATGCGACTTGGGCATCCACCGACATTACCTGCCCAAGCTTGTGAATCTCCTCTATCCAATTAGTGATTTTTTCTTTAACGAAAAGTTCGGCGTATTCAGGCTCACCAATAAACGAACCCAAAAGCATCGCACCTTCTGCACAAACTTCAACACCGATACCATCAAATATTTTCCTTGCTTCGTCAATAAATTCAGAGTGCACTAGGATTTTACATTTTTGGGTATTTACTATATATCCATACGCCGGCCCAATCTCAACGAGAAGATGCCAAAGCTCGAAGACGTCACTATAGTTCCCAACACACGTAGCGTCGTCAGCATACCAGCGGTGTAATACACCCGGAAGGTGAGACTTAAGTTCTGATATCATTGGCAAAGTCGCAGCTCCAAAAGCTGTCATGGCGAGGAGATCGCCTTGTGTGAATCCTTCTTTTTAAAATATGATGTCGTCTTGAATTATTAGCTCAGAGTGGGAACTGTGGCAATTTTGTAATATAAGTGAAAGAGCTGGGCATACTTTATTCATGTTTATCAATGATAAAGCGCGGTTGACATTATTAATCGAATCAGCTAACTGAGTCTACGTATTTAATATAATTATAAACTAAACAAAACATAATAATGCTAAATCAAAATTTAATAATTAAATAATAAAATTAATAATTGTTTTTTTAATTTAAAATAAAAATGAAATTTAAAATAAACGTCATTTTTATGAATTGACTAATAAATAACAGACGTTGTATCAGAATAAGAATTAGATGTCATCAGGAGGAACTGCTATGCTATCAGGTTTCGGCCCCTAACTCCTCTACCCAACATAGCAGCGGGGCCAAATACATGCTAATGATGTATTTCCTCTGATAAAACTATAGTTTCTTATTATAATACAAAGTATATTATTTATTATCCATCCATAAAAATTTGGCACTTAAGAGTTTAAATTTATTCTTTATATTATTGTGTTGATTTATATATTTTACTATTTTCTGCTTGATGCTATTTTTATAGTAACCTAGTTTAAAATATGTATCTATTAAATTATTTTAATGATTTTGAAGAAAGCCAATATCATTACATATTGTTGCAATTCTTAAAATTTCATTATTTAATGTATTATATTTTATATATATGGTATGCATGAATGCTCATGCAAAAATATGTTTCTTGTAAATTTAAATATGTCATCTTTACGATATAAATTAATAGTAGTTTTAGTTAATGTTAATTTAATGTTCATATCTAGATATACACCTTCTTTATCATTAATATTGGTTTTGTTAAGAATAAGGCTTTCTGGATAAATTTGTTCACTTATTGAATAAAAATTATTAGAATTAAATACACATATATCATCAATGTATCGAAACATATATTTCATATATTTATACAGTTTAGATTTAGTTTTTGTTTTAGACACAGTTATGAACAAATTCATATTCTATTAAGCTTAAAAACAAGTCAGCTATAATTGGGCTACTATTACCACCCATTGGAACACCTTTTACTTGTCTAAATATAGATGTCCCTACTTTTAAATAATTTTGATTTATCAAAATATTTAAGGATTCTATTAATTCAATTTTATCCATATATTTATATTTACTTGATGGTTTAATTTTTGTTAGATAGGCGTTATAGTTATTATAACATATATATGTATATCTTTTTCCGAATATAAGATTAATTAATTTTACTAACGCTTCTTTAATATCTACTAAATCTAGATTTGTATAAAGCGTACTAAAATCGTATGTATTTATATTTTGAAAATTTATTCCTTTTGTCTGTTCTAAAAATTCTTTTATATTTATTTGATGGTTTAATTTTTGTTAGATAGGCGTTATAATTATTATAACATATATATGTATATATGTTATACATATATAAAAAAATTTTATATATGCATAACATATATAAAATTTTGGTTTCTTATAAACATACAATAAAATAACATTCAATAATATACGATTAATACAGCGAATCTACAAAATTGAAAAGAATTACTTACTAAAAGAACTACTTACAAATCTTAAACACACAATCGACTTTCCAGCAGTCATCCCGAGATACAAGGGCTCTGACTAGTGCGCATATCATATTTGTGATTTTTCTTCACAAATGGTAAAAAAGGTCAAAATAAAAACGATACTTATAGGAATGGGCGGACTAAGGCTGATAGCAAACATGATGCATCACATATCACTGGTAGCGAAGAGGAATACGGTAGTCTGCAGGTGGCTTGTGATGTTCCCGGCTGCAGTGTTTGGACGACAGTTTCTCTGTTAACTTCGTTGCGTAACAGCTACACTATCAAGAAATATATATGTGGATTTTGCTGTGCGTCTAGGTTCATGCAAATGGGATGCGTTAGTGGACAGGCAAATATATCACATGTTGGTGTTCACGGTGATGAACACACTATGGAAGTATGTGAATTTGATGTGGATGATTCCGTTCACGAATCGCAGCATTTCAAGGAAATAACTAACTTACCCGTTGATCTTGAATCTGGTATCGCATCTTCAAATGTAACCTGTGATAGAACGGTAAGTCCTAGAAACAACGTTCGTATATTGCGAAAAACAAAATCGGCATTGGAAGAACGGTTGATTGAAAACAGCATCACGGCAAGCTCAGTGCGTGTACATGAGAATTCACTTAAGCTCAATGAACCTACTGATAATCTTTCACAGGACGAGTTACCCAGTTCTGTGTCTTCTAAGTTCAAAAGTTCTCACAGAGTGTATAAGAAAAATCGAAGCGCTTCATGGGACATGTGCATTCTTTTCGCCAATCTATCTGAATCAAATTCTTCTGTGTCACAGGAGCGAGTAAACGATGATGTTAGTGCGATAAGAGGAGTTCTGAATAAAATATTCCATGCTAACGATAAAGATATAGCTAAGGAGATTGTGGTTAGAAGTTTGTTCCGGCTGGGAAGGCGAACAAACAGTTCAAACATACCGCGATTGTTAAAGGTTGTGGTAGATTCGTCAACTCATGCAAATTATATATTTAGTCGGGCTCATCGTCTCGAAAAAACTCAATACGTATTTTGAGAGATCTATCTTTTGACGATCGTTCAAAACTGAAAAATGCGAGGAACGAGCTTCACAAGCGTTTACTATTAGGCGAGAAAGATCTATGCATTAGAAATTTTCGAGTTGTTCGTCGAAAGCCATTTGTCCGTTGGAAACCATTAGAACTGTAGATAGATCGGTATCCTCTAGCATGTGTGGATCTTTGATTACCGTACTAGCAACAGCTAGTCCATGTCGAGATGTTTCGTCTTCCATGAAAATTGCATTTACAAATGCACGTAGCGCAGTTAATAAGTTGGATGAGATTAGGTATTGGATACGTTGTCATGATGTCAATGTCTTTGGAGTTTGTGAAAGTTGGTTTCATCCTGACATATCTGATGATATGGTTCACATACCTGAATTCGCTCTTTATAGATCTGATCGAGCCCATGGACGCGGTGGTGGAGTTGCCTTCTATGTGCATGTGAGTTTGATTGTTAGTTCAGCCGTAAAATTCATTGATGATTCATGCTCTGCCGAGGCTCTACAGTTGAGTATTACGCAATCTGGGAGTGCTATTATTACTTTATGTATAGTATATCGTGCTCCGGGCGCAATATCGTTCGCTCTTATTGATTTCCTTAAGAATATACCCAAGTGCCATAAATTTTTTATCTTTGGTGATTTTAACATGCATTCATACAATTCCGCCCTCTCCAGTATTGCAACTTATGATAAATATACTATGTCGTTATGTAATTTATTGTATGATGAAATGTTGCTTATTCAACATGTTCATTTTGATACTCGTTTCTCCGCAGAATCATCCTCGAAGATTGACCTGCTGTTTACTAGACTTGAATATGATATTTCTTCAATTGACAAAGAACCCCCAATTAGTTCAAGCGATCATGTGGTGGTCAAGTTTCTGATTCCTACTAATTCGACCGGATCAGACAGTGTAGAGATTGTTGAGAAGCGAGTACGGAAAGTTATCCCAGATAATGAGATAATTGAATATGCTAAAAGGATTTCTTTTGTAAGTAATGATGGTGATGTGGAGAGCATGTGGCAGTCTATCAAAAGTGGGGTAATTCAAGTCCTAGACGAATTTGCTCCCATGCGTGTATTTTCCAAGCGTAAGAGGTCTGATAAACCTCCGTGGTTTGATAGCGAACTAAAGCGTTGTGTAAGGTTGAGAAATAAGGCGTGGAGTCTCTGTAGTAAGAGTGATGCTTTATATAGTGAGTACAAACTAATACGCAATAAATGCAATCGCTTAAAATCAAAAAAGAGATACTTGTACGAGAATGTTGTTGCTATGTCTTTAGGACACACACCCAAGCGATTTTGGAATTATGTTTGTCGATCAAGAGTATCTAATTCTAGTGTCCGACGCATTCATATCGGAAACGAATTAGTTGAAGACCCTATGAAAATTTCTGAGGCGTTCGCTTATGTGTTTGCACTATCGTTAAATAGGGATGATGCTTATAAAGTCAATATTTGTAATGGTTCATCAATCTGTCAGAGTCCATATATAATTATCACGATGGAGGAAGTTGAGATAGAGCTATCAAGGTTAGCTAAATGCGTGTCAGCTGGTCCTGACGATATCCCCACTTATATCCTTAAGCTCTTGAAATGTATCCTGTCATATCCGCTTTCCAAATTATTCAACGTTTCTCTCAATACGTCGATAATTCCAAATGATTGGAAATCGGCGATTGTGGTACCACTTCCGAAAACGAAAAATGCTTGCGATGTTAGTGATTTTAGGCCCATAAGTTTAACATCTACTGTAAGTAAGGTACTTGAGAGAATTGTTCACAAAAGATTAATAAATGTATTGGGTTCAATAAACTATTTGAGCGACTCTCAACACGGTTTTCGGCATGGCCGCTCATGTCTAACGAATACTTTATGTGCTCGTGAACAATGGGCTGACGCAATTTCATGTGGATTGGTTGTCGATGTCGTCTATTTGGGTTTCTCCAAGGCATTTGATCGCGTTCCACATGCTGAATTAATAAGTATTCTCGAATCTATTGGTGTAGATTACTATCTGACTCGTTGGATTGAGAACTTCTTGAGTGGTCGACAATTTTGTGTAAGAGTAGGTAATGCTTTTTCATCTAAACGCAGTGTTATACGTGGTGTACCTCAAGGAACGGTTCTCGGGCCATTATTATTTTGCATTTTTATCAACGAGTTGTTGAGATCGCTTAATGTACCACACTTAGCCTATGCTGACGATTTGAAGTTATGGAATGTGATCTCGACTGAACGAGACTGTTTGTCATTGCAGCGTGACCTGGATTTAGTGTATGAATGGAGTCTTACTACAGGAGTATCATTAAACCTGGAAAAGTGTAAGAATATGAGATTGGGTCGTGGACGCAAAGGATGTCATACCTACTTCATTGGTGTAAAAGAACTTGAGATAGTTTCGACTCATCGTGATCTTGGTATTTTGATCGATTCATCTTTAAAGACACGACATCATTACAACATTCAATTAGGCAAAGCTAGAAAAATGATGCACACTATCAAAAATTGCTTTCTGAAAATAAATCCATCGTCGTTCAGGGTGCTGTTTAACTCGTTATTGAGACCAATACTTGAGTATTGCTCTCCATCTTGCTTCCCATGTACACGGACTGAACTGAATGCTGTCGATGGAGTTCTTCGCCGTATTACCCGTTTATGTCCAGACTGTAAGTATTTACCTTATCGTGAGAGACTTAAAGTGATTGGCATATTTGACATGAAGGTGAGGTTAATGTTTATCGACTTGGTTGCAACGTGGAAATTATTGCACAAATTTGATGGATATCCTCGAAATATTATGGTGTGTCGTAATAATAGATCCAGGCGACATCATTCGATGACAATTTTTAAACAGCATACTGGGAAACTATCGCCTGTCACAAGATTGTCAAGACGTGTAGTTAACGTGTGGAATAGTCTTCCTGAATACGTTGTTGCCTCCACAACGCTGACTTTATTTAAGAAGCGATTGCGAATACGTCTGGAACAGATCGATAATATGGAGAAGCTATCGTATCCCTGATTTTCTTAACTCTATCAATTCTACATTTTGTTTAATTTTTATTTTATTTTTTCGTGAGCAGACTGAACAGCCATATAGGCTTTGTCTTGTATGTTATAATATAATAATATATCTTTTTCCGAATATAAGATTGATTAATTTTACTAACGCTTCTTTAATATCTACTAAATCTAGATTTGTATAAAGAGTACTATAATCGTATGTATTTATATTTTGAAAATTTATTCCTTTTGTCTGTTCTAAAAATTCTTTTGTAGAATTAATACTGAAATAGCGTTTTATACCAGTATTAACTTCGATTATTTTGCAATATTTTTTAAAGTGTTTATTCATATAGACAGAAAGTGGTTTTAATGTACATTTAAACGCACTACATATGAACCTAGGTTTTATTGGATTTTTATGTAATTTTGGATTCCAATATAATATAGGTATAGTTTTATTATCTAATTCAACCTTTATACCCTTTTTATCCATTATAGAACAGTGACTTGTAATAATTGTTTCTATACTCAGCTCACTACGTTCATATGTTGGATTTACATTTAAATCATTAGAATTAACCTCTTTCATTAGTATATCATAATAAAGCTTTTTGCATATGAAGACAAAGTTATTACTAGCTTTATCAATAGTTGTTATTATATAGTTATCCTCTAATTTAGTAAGTTCTTGATACATATCTTTATTAATTTTATCTTTTCTTTTATAATCGTTTGCTATTTTCATTTTATTTTTAATTTTATCAAATATATAATCTTTCAAAATTTTTATCTTAGACTATTTTGTGACTGGCGGAACAACGTAGCAATTGTATAAGATCAGGTCTCCAATGAATTACTGCGTTAAATAAGTCGGTTATTGATTTAGGAGTGCTGGGTATTTCCTCGTTGAGAAAGTCATTCTGACATTCATCCGTCGGTTGATTAGCAAGTTGCGTGTTGGATTGAATTGTAGCGTCGATATTAGAGGTTTTGTTTCTACATCTCGGTGCGCGGCAGTTAAAGCATATCTTGTTTGACTTAGCGCAGCGTCAACCTTTTCAGACGGCAGCGGGGCCGTTGCAATTGCAACACAAGTGCTTATCTGATGGTTGTCCGCGAACCATACGTTAAACCAAATGTGATTTGCTTCAGAATTGTAAATTTTAAAGGTGTAGTGTAAGTTTGTTGTTTTAGTCGATTGATGAAAAAAGTCGATTTGCTTCTGTTTGTAATCTTCTTGTCCTAAAGTAACTCGTACGCGGAAGTTAGTGTAAAGTAGGTTAGATTAATTGTCAGATAATCCCGATAACTAGTCAAGCAATTCTAACGTATTATGCAATAGTCGTCAAACTTGACAGTCAAAACTGTCAAGTTTCACAGCAGTACGGTTGTCGTAAGATTATCGTAATTTTATCGTAAGGTTGTCGTGAGGTTCTCGTGAGATTCTCGTGCGTTTGTCGCGAGGTAATTGGGATTCTTCGTTAATAAATCCTTACCGTTTGATGCGCATGATGTATTGCCGTTTATTTTATATTCCAATAATAATAATTAATTATTCCAATATTACATTATTTTAATTATTTCAACTCGTTTGTTTTTTCTAATTGTATTATTATTTTGTTTTGGTTTAGATTAGATTATAATTTATTACTTTACTATTACATTATTTTTATTATAATATTCGTATTTTTGTCACTTATTTTATGATTTTAATTTTATTTCGTTTTATGATTTTGTTTTTTTTCTTTTTGTTGTTTTTAAAATGTGTGTAAAATTTTAGTGTATGATTGTTTTGTTTCTCGGTATTTTCTTTTTCTTTTAAGTAGAAATGCGGGGCACATCAATGCTTGTATTTTTGCATAAATGTTGAAAACACGAGGGAAACAAATTGTGAAACATTTTTTTGTAATCCTGATGATGATAGCAGGAGCTATCGAAATATAGAATTTTTATCAAATAAAGGATATTTTCTTCTTTGTTCCTGTAATAACTATGGATCCTAAGGTATGCGAACTTTGCGACTTTTTAACATTTTGTCACGGGATAGCAAAATCGACGCTACTTCTGGTGATGTACGTACCATTTTTAACGATCTAGCATTTCCCCACTTCACGACGACCTTGACGAAATAGTCTCCTGACTTCAATTCTTTCAGCAATTTCTTCCTCCCCTTTGTTAAACATAGTTGAGATAACTGACCGTACAGAGATAACATCGTCATCTAAGCGACCTTGAGCAGTGACAGAACTCGATTCAGGTATAACAAAAAGATTTATTTTAACGTGGCGAATGCGTGTCAGCTCACGATTACATGACCACAACAAAACAAAAATGTAAATCAAGTGTATCTGCGCAACATCGCTGACATAATATGTCATCCGCTTTACAATATTTTCTCTGCGTCTGTTGCTTTTGGCGTTGTTCCTTCTGATTGGCAGAATTCCATCATCTGTCCTATTTATAAGAAAGGGGATAGTTCGTCCATTGATAATTATAGGCCTATTAGTCTCACTTGCGTGTGTTGTCGTGTGCTAGAAAGATTGATTAAGCGACGAATAATAGAATTTCTAAATAGATTTCAAATTTTGAACCCAGCACAGCATGGCTTCCGAAAAGGTTATTCTACGACTACTAATCTTGTACATGCACGTGAAAATTGGTATCACTATTATGATCAAGGTATACCAGTTGATGTCATTTTCGTTGATTTCTCAAAAGCGTTCGACTCAGTTAATCACACGCGTCTTATTGAGAAGTTGGAGCACATTCATCTTGATAAGAGGATCATAAACTGGATTCGTGTATTCCTTTCCAACCGACAAAGTGTCGTACGAGTAAATGAGTCGCTGTCGAGTCCATTTCCAGTGTTGTTAGGTGTTCCACAGGGAAGTGTATTGGGTCCCATCTTATTCAGCCTTTATATCAACGATTTGATACCAAATATTCATTCAGTTTATATGCAGATGATCTTAAAGTTTGGCGACCTATTATTTCCGATCTTGACAAACAGCATTTACAAAGCGACGTCGACGTTATATCCAATTGGTCTATACGAAATCACTTGAGGATCAATTCCGCTAAATGTACATGTATGCGTATATCACGAAGATCATGTGATCATCTTGGAGGTGAGTACCAGTTTGGTTCAATTAGTATCGAAAGAACCAACTCATATAAAGATTTGGGAGTTTGGGTTTGTGCTGACTTATCCACTCGAAAGCATTCAGACTACGTGTGTTGCATCACAAAACGCTTAATAGGACATACTCGTCGAGCTCTGATAGGCATAGATCCGTTATGTTACCATACCTTAGCAAATGCGTTTTTCTTGAGCCATATCTTATACGCATCGCCAGCTTGTTATCCCGAAACTACTTATGAGCGTCGTGTATTAGAGAAAGTGTTCAGATCAACAACTAAATTAGTCTCAGGGCTGCATATTTATGGCTACGCGAAACGCCTCCAGATATTAAATATGCCTTGTCTGCGATATATCCTGACAATCGAGATCTCTCTCTTGTTTGGAAAATTCTGCATACTAAAGATCATCTACTGTCACATCTACTGCAACTGAGAGGTCAACCTTCTCTTCGCGGATACCCCCTGATGCTGAAAACACAAAGGTACATGCATGCAGTTTCCTGCTTTGCCAAACGAGTCGTACGATCTTGGAATTCGCTTCAAAGTGCGACCGTTTTGTCGTCTACTGCTTCAAGTTTTTGCGCCCTACTGGATGATGACCCTTCCTTCTCAAGACAACGGTGGGATTTTCAGTAGTTTATCTGATGATGGAGGGACAAAACGACTCTTATTCTTTTTATTCTTTTTATTTTGTGAAGCAACTTGTAAAGAGCCTCGGCTCAATTCGTTGTCAATTAATAATAATAATGTGTCGCGAAGATGTGAACGGAGGAGGTGTTTAAATGTGATAGAGGAGGGAGCGTGGCGGACGTCGAGAGGGAGTTGATTCCAGGCAAGTGGGGCGGCGACGAAGAAGGATCGGAGACCGTAGTAGTTGGAGTACTTGGGAACGTGGAGTAAGAGGGAATTACGGGAACGCATCGATAGCGAGGTGGGGCGAGTGTAGTCTAAGAAAGGAAGGTTGATGAACGATGGGGAGCCGACAGCGATGATACGAAAAGTTACGATAAGAAGGCGGAGTTTGATGTGGATGTGGATGGTAGGCCAGGAGAGTTGAGCAAGATATGTGGATGTGTGGTCGAAGCGACGGAGACGAAAGAGCACTCGAACGGCGGTGTTGATTATTCGTTGTAGGGGTAGGATTATGAATTTTGGAGAATTGGCGAAAAGGCTAAGGCAGTAATCGATTTTAGGAAAAAGAAGCGATGAAATAAGAGACATACAAGAACGGAAGTCGATAAGGGACGGATACGGCGGATGTCACGGAGAATTAAGTTAGACGAGCGGACCTTGTCACGGACGAAGTGTTTAAGGAAAAGATGATCATCGAAATGGAAGCCTAAGAAAGTAAGATTGTGGACTATGGGGATGATCGATGAGTCAAGTCAAAAAATACAGTGGGAGGTATATTAGCGAATATCTGCAACTTGATCGATCATAAGCTACACGTTTATGTATAATAATTTTTGCACTCGGCGGCGAAATCCTTTTACTCTCTTTAACAAAACGACCGTGAATGTCTGCAGAATTATGAGAGAGTGACGTTATGTGAGTAGGCGTGGCATATGGAACATGTTCAGACTTTTGGGGAGAAATGCCGCTATCAATCTGTTGAGAGTTTGCATGAATCCCAGTATCGTCAGAATTATGAGAGAGTGACATTATGTGAGTAGGCGTGGCATATGGAACATGTTCAGACTTTTGGGCAGAAATGCCGCTATCAATCTGTTGAGAGTTTGCATGATTCCCAGCATCGTCAGATCTCAGGAGAGATATTGGAATATCGTCGTATCGGATTATATCTGCCGTCGAATTCATTGATTGATAATGAGTGCTTCAAGTAAACTGATTGCCATTGAGGGTCTGTAGAGAGAACGTTCGCGAATGATATTTAAGAGTAGGTGGAGTATCAATACTTGATCATACTGGCTGGTAACTAATATAATGATTTTTCAATAAAATTATCATTAAGCAAAGGCATTGGATCTTGATCATAACCAAGTAAGCTTATATTGTTACTCTCCGATTCATCAGTAGATTGTGTATTTTTATATTTTTCATCTGCATCTTTGACATTCGTTGTTCCAGGCTCAAGAGTCTTTAGAGCAGTGTCCAAAAGGTTGCATGTATGTGAATTAATCTGTAGCTTACCTATCATTTGAGCACAGCAGAAGCCACAGAAAAAAATTTTGCCGATAAGGAGCGTACCATATTTTCTGTACAAGTAATCGTTGTCCAGATATCACAGTCCGATGCATCGCAACAAACTTGTTGCGATACAAACGACGTTTCTATATCGTCTTTTAGCTATTTGTTGGTCATCTGTTCAATGAATATTCGATAGATTAATTTCTTAGCTTGGAATATGTGTCTTTATAATTTGTGTCTTTCGGGTATTATCTTTTAATAATCGGGTACTGTCTTTGCATTTATACATTGTTTGTAAGAATTTATTGTAATCAAGACAATTTTAAAAATATCTTGAGATATTTTTATGAGGTTGATAAAAATGTAAATACACTACAACTTATTATGCTTTCCTCTTTATTTTATCTTTCAATAAGAATAATGAACAGACTGAAAAGGTAATAGTGATGATGATCTTTCCATAATGTTCTCTTGGATTTACCAAGGGCACTGAAATATGGCTGAATGTTTGAGGTGACTATTCGAAGATAACAAAGAGATCGTTATCAATGATAGAGGCTATGTGCTTGGATTTGCTGTACTTCATAACTGTGAATGTATGTTCACATACATAAGTAAATTAAAAGAATACTAGAATCCTCTAAGTATGCCATTCAGGTGTGGAAAGTTCTCTTCTTTGAGCGATTCTGATTTTAATGGCATTTGAGTAATGAGGCTAACCTGAAGTACTCTGTCAGAAGTATGTGAAGCCTTTCCATCTGAAAATTACTTGGAACATTATCCACACTGCTGATGAAAAGCGAAGAAATCATATGCATTTAATTCTCAATAGTTTCGAAATCTTAAAATCACCTTAAAAACTCTGCATGTCGTACTTAGAACATGACTGAAATCTTGTGGAGGATTCGGCTTTTGGAATGGCCTAGTTTAGTCTTGGAAAGTGGGTCAGTAAGTTGTCATTCAAGTGGATTAATATAAGTTGCAACATACTCGCGAAATTTTTCACTGAACTGTACATTCCATGCATAAAACGGCCCTTATACTGAAACTTGACATTTACTTCATTCTTTAGTGTAGTTACATCTACAGCAAACCAGATGGCTGTCATCCAATTCTCATCCCAAAGCTTTGAAAGGTAATGTCACTTCTTCACATAAATCCCGAATCTGTTTACTTCAGTCCTAGACACTTTTCAGTACATTGCATAGGCTGAGCGACCATACAAAGCAGTGGTAGTAGATGTTAGCATGGTTCATCTCAATTTGTCCTAAAGAGTAACAAATTGTCTGTTTTAATGATTTCGCTCTGATAAAGTTAAGTAGTTTAGTTACTATATCAACAACGTAGTTTACATTTGACGCTGTCTTACAGCAATTCCAATACAATGCGAAACTATCATTTTCTGTACATGATTAAATTCTGTCACTTTATCCTGCATTCTCTTTAAAATACCGACACTTTTATCAGTTAGATTTTGACAACCATTTATGGGTCATATGCCAGATTACTTTATTTCAGTATTAATATGCCCAAACATTCATTTACCTCTTTAAATAAGTTATTACTATTGGTTGTAACTTTCATTGATTTCATGGATAGCAAGCAGTTCCTCACTGACTTTAAAGTCTGCAGTTATTCCACGTAAGAATATGATAAGCTTAGTAGTAACACGGACATCGAAGCTCTCGTCCAAGGCCAGAGGATTGCAATAAGGAGTACTTATTGCGTTCTCCGTTCGAAAATGCCTTAATTTTCTAGCGATTTTGTAAGACTTGTCCTAACGGCTACTTTGTTGGTGTGAAGTTTTGTAAAAGGTCTTTGTTGGGTCTGCAGTTTTACTACCAACGCATAGTAAATTGTAATTTAAAATTGTAATAGTAATTTGAATTTTAAATTCAAAACGTAATACTATAACATATCGACATGCGTACCACAAATAAGCACACAGCCTTACACTTAATTGGTGTGAAGTACTCGGCAATTCATTTCTTGACAAAAACAAGACATTCTTCTCCCTGTGTCACCTGTCGAAGTTTCATCTGTCATCATGTCCTTGACCAACAAAACCTCACCTGCCGATCCACTGCCTACCCCATACTTAAATCAATATGCTTATCTATATCCCCTTTCCTCACCACCTTGTTTAACTCGTCCATCCGTATATCTATAATTCATACGGGAAATCCGCTATCGTTCGTCCCCTCCTTAATAAACAATCGCTTGACCCATCACTTCCTTCTAGCTATCGCCCGATTTAACTACTCCCTACTCTTTTCATCGTTACTTTTCGTCTCATCGTTACCCGCCTTCTTCTCGTTACTTTTCGTCTCATCGCTGTCGGCTCCCCATCGTTCATCAACCTTCCTTTCTTAGACGATACTCGCCCCACCTCGCTATCGCTTCGTTCCTGTCATACCCTCTTACTCCACGTTCCTAATTACTCCAACAACTACGGTCTCCGATCCTTCCTCGTCGCCGCCTCACTCGCCTGGAATCAACTTCCTCTCGACGTCCGCAGCGCTTCCTTCTTTATCACATTCAAACACTTCCTCCGTTCACACCTTCTCGACACCTGATTCACAGTCTTGTTTTGTTGTGGTCATGTAAGCGTGCGCTGGCACGCATTTGCCACGTTAAAATAAATCCTTTTTTTTCCAAGCTCTTAGAGCGCCTTATCTTAATACAGATCAGCGTTTATCTCTCTTCATCCAATCTGTACCCTCCTTTCCCATCCACTGTAGGCTCTAATCACATTGCAGAAATTGCATGCATGAAAGTTTGCAACGACCTACTCATATTTCGTGACAAGGCTCTATATAGTGTTCACGTATCTATCGACCTCTCCTTCGCCTTCGAGATCGTCGACCACTCCATTCTTATTTCTCGCCTTCGTTATGATTACGGCTTTTCTTCCTCCAGCGTCTTATGGTTTGCCTCATATCTATCCGCCCGTTTTTTTCGAGTATGTTCTAGTTCATCATCCTCTACTCCCATCCCAATTTTCTGCGAGGTCCCACCAAGTTCAGTTAGGACCCTTGCTTTTCTCTCTTCTACTTGGCGATATCTCTACGTTTATAAAATCTGACTCTTTTATCGTCATGCAATACGCCGATGACATCCTCATCTATGATCATGCACCCACACATCGCATACACTATATCGTCATTTTCGCCTCCAAGTATTTTTCTTCTATCTACAAACGTCTTTTCCATCTTCATCTCGTGTTTAGCCCAGACTAGTCCAAAATACTGTGAATCCTCCCCCGTCATCTTAACAAATCTCTACCCCCTGTATCTTTTGCCTCATCAATCACCCCCATATTCCACAATTTCACTTTCTTAGGCTTCCATTTTGATGATCACCTTTCTCTTAAACCCTTCGTCCGCAACAAAGTCCGCTAGTCTAACTTTATTCTCCGCGACATCCGTCGTATCCGCCCCCTTACCGACTTTCCGTTCGTGTATGTATCTTCTTTCATCGCTTATCTTCCCTAAAATCGATTTCTGTCTCAGCCATTTGGCCAGTTCTCCAAAATCAATCATCCTACCCCTACAACGCATCATCAACTCTGCCGTTCGAGTGCTCCTACGTCTCAGTCGCTTTGACCACACATCCAAATATCTTGCCCAACTCTCCTGGCCCACCATCCACATCCGCATCCAACTTCCCATTTCTATTGTAACTTCTCGTCTCATTGCAGTCGGATCCCCATCGTTCATCAACCTCGGTTTCTTAGACGACACTCGCCCCCTTTCTCTATCACTGCGTTCCCATAATTCCCTCTTACTCTACGTTCCCAATTACTCTAACAACTATGGTCTCCGATTTTTCCTCATCGCCGCTTCCCTCGACTGGAATCAGCTCCATCTCGATGTCCGCCGCGCTCCCTCCGATATCACATCACATTCAAATACCTTTTCCGTTCCCATCTTCTCGACATGATTTAGACTTTTTTCTTCGTGGTCATGTAAGCGTGTGCCAGCACGCATTTGCTACGTAAAAATAAATAATTTTTATTCGTTATCAATTTTTATTTTTTAGCGTGTGCTAGAATCTTGAGGGTAGCCAAGTAGCGTGACTTGTTGCTTTTCAATTTCATTCAAAGCTCGCATCACGAACATACGTAAAAACGCTAGTAGCCTAACGCCTTTCAGAATAAACAGTTGTGTTGCACTCACAATATAGATATTTTTATAAAATCTTCTAATTTTTGATTGGCTCGAAGGTCCTTGACTTATATCCTTAACCTTATTAGCATGACAAATACCGGAGTCTTATCACTCGTATTTTGATTTCAGTGAATTCGAATGTGGTCATTTTTATTCAAAATCTTGTTTCCAACTGATCACTGATTTTCGGTCTATGTGACGTTGTGCTGTGGTAACATTTAAAGACAATCGAATGGATCACCAAATTTTTTGGCCATCGGTGTAATTGATATTATTAAACGATGTTATAAGACTAGATCATTAATGCATATGCCAAATATTAATACCGATAAATTGAATCTTGGCGCACTTCCACATTACTAGGTTTTCAAGAGGATTGCTACCAAATCCTACTTATGGAAAGTAAATAGTGGAGTCGTTGTTTTATTACAAAAATAGAATCACTATCGTGATTATATCATGTCATAAGTACCAGCACAATTTTATCTGTACACAATAAATGATGTCTATACTATTAAAAAAGGATTTATTTTAACGTGGCAAATACGTGCCAGCGCACGCTTACATGACCACAACAAAACAAGACTGTGAATCATGTGTCGAGAAGGTGTGAACGGAAGAGGTGTTTGAATGTGATAAAGGAGGGAGCGCGGCGGACGTCGAGAAGGAGTTGATTCCAGGCGAGTGAGGCGGCGACGAGGAAGGATCGGAGACCGTAGTTGTTGGAGTAGTTAGGAACGTGGAGTAAGAGGGTATGACAGGAACGAAGCGATAGCGAGGTGGGGCTACTGTTGTCTAAGAAAGGAAGGTTGATTAACGATGGGGAGCCGACAGCAAAGAGACGAAAAGTAACGAGAAGAAGGCGTAGTTTGATGCGGATGTGGATGGTGGGCCAGGAGAGTTGGTCAAAATATGTGGATGTGTGGTCGAAGCGACGGAGACGAAAGAGCACTCGAACGGCGGTGTTGATTATTCGTTGTATGGGTAGGATGATGGATTTTGGAGAATTGGCGAAAAGGCTAAGGCAGTAATCGATTTTAGGGAAAAGAAGCGATGAAAGAAGAGAAATACAAGAACGGAAGTCGATAATGGGGAGGAAACGGCGGATGTCACGGAGAATTAAGTTTGACGAGCATACCTTGTCACGGACGAAGGGTTTAAGGGAAAGGTGATCATCGAAATGGAAGCCTAAGAAAGTGAGATTGTGGACTACGGGGATGATCGATGAGGCGAAATATACAGTGGGAGGAAATATGTTTGGTTTACGGGGGAGGATCCACATTATTTTGGACTTTTCGGCGTTTAGAACGAGATGGAGATTGGAGAGACGTTTGTAGATAGAAGAAAGACAGTTGGAGGCAGAAATGCCGATATCGTGTATGCGATGTGCGGGTGCATGAGCATAGATTAGAATGTCATCGGCGTATTGCATGACGTTAAAGGAGTAAGGTTTGATAAATTGAGAGAGATCGCCAAGCAAAAGAGAGAAAAGCAGGGGACCTAGGACTGAACCTTGTGGAACCCCGCAAAAAATAGGGATGGGAGGATGATGAATTAGAACAGACGCGAAAGGAACGGTCGGATAGATATGAGGCGAACCATGCTACGGAGGAGGAAGAAAAGCCGTAATCATAACGAAGGCGAGAAAGGAGGACGGAGTGGTCGACAATGTCGAATGCGGAGGAGAGGTCGAGGGAGATGAGAACACTATATAGAGCCTTGTCTCGAGAAATGAGTAAGTCATGGTACACTTTTATGCATGCGATTTCTGTCGAGTGATTCGAGCGGAAAGCGGATTGGAAAGGAGGGTACAGATTGAATGAGGAGAGATAAGCGTTGATTTGGATTAAGATGAGGCGTTCTAAGAGCTTAGAAAGAGTAGGGAGTAGTGAAATGGGGCGATATCTAGAAGGAAGGGAGGGGTCGAGCGATTGTTTCTTAAGGAGTGGACGAACGATTGCGGATTTCCAGCGTGAAGGGAAGATACGACTGCGGATGGACGAGTTAAACAAGGTTGTGAGAAATGGGGATATCGATGAGCATATAGATTTTAATATGTGGGTAGGCAGGGGATCGGCAGGTGAGGTTTTGTTGGGCAAGGACATGAGGACAGATGATACTTCTGTAGGTGAGACAGGGAGAAGATGAAAGAGTTCCGGAAGGATGAGAGTAGACTGGGCAGAGTGGGATAGGATGGAGACCGGGGTGTGAGAGAGCAGCGTGGATACTTTAGTCTGGAGAAATGACGAATAATCGTTAGCATTGATGTTGCACGGCGTAGAGGAACGAGCCAGGATTGAGTTAAAAGTATGCCAGAGAGTCTTAGAGTTGAATTAATTGATGATTTTATGCTGCCAGAAGGAGTTGCATTTGGTACATAATAGGTTGAGATGAGACCGGCGAAGAGCAAGATATGAATTACGGAAAGACGGAGTGATCGAGCGGAAATAATGTCTGAGAGAGCGGTGATAGACTCGAAAAGCATGACAGAGTCGACGCTTTGAGAGTAGGCGTTGTATGTCAAACCATAAGGCACGGTGCAAGCGACGATGTGGGTGGAACTTGAAGTGCAAAAGAAGATCGAGAGTAGATGTTAGTTCAGAGTCGAAAAGAAAGGCGGGATCGTGAGGAGATGAATATGTTATTGTGGGTAATGATATAGACGATTTGAGTAAGGCAGAGCGGAGAAGGGAGAGGTCAAGATTTCTCCAAGGGCGACGTAGGATTGTAGGTGTGTGAGGAGGGGTGTGGTTGCGAGTGAGATCAAGGGTGATAAGAAAGTGATCGGATAGACCAGGATCAGAGATGGACAGTGAGGTGTAGGCAGCAAAATGATCGGGACAGCGATGATGTCGAGTGCCCTACCAAGTATTTGTGTGGGGGCAGTGGAGATTAGTTTGTAATTGTAGTTTGATAGAATGTTGATGAAGCGGATGGAATCTGTGGAAGAGGGGCGGTCTAGGCGGATATTGAAGTCGCCTAGAACGAGTGAAGGGATTGAGGACAAAGAACAATGAGAAAGGAGGTCAGCGAGTTCGGTAAAAAATAACGATGTAGGAGCTGATGAACCAGGACGGTATACAATGGCGAGATCTAGAGTGATCGGGTTAGAATAACGACAAGTGAGCAATTCAAAAGAGCAAGGACTGAAAGGGGGATTGATTTTGCGAAGAGACGCTGGGTGACGCGTGAATGCGACGATGCCGCCATGATTAGACGATTTATAAGGGCATGAGCTTAGGGGGGGCGAGCGGATTCCACTAGGGAGCAACCGGTAGAGAGCAGACAGCGAATGGAAAGGTCGTCGGAATCTGAGTGCCAGGATTCGGTGAGGCAGAAGAGATCGATGGATTGCTTGGTGAATAGGTTGAGGATAAGATCGGATTTATTGAGAATAGATCTAGTGTTGAGGAGACTGAGGCGGAAACCGTGTGCTGTGGCGAAAGAGTCTAGTAGAGAAGACACATAGGAGAGTTGGAGCGCCATCGAATTTTTGGACAGGGTGTGGATAACTTGAAAATTTCCGTCTATGTTTCGTCTATGTTTCTATTGTCGTAAATACTTGTTATTATTATAACATACAAGACAAAGCCTATATGGCTGTTCAGTCTGCTCACGAAAAAATAAAATAAAAATTAAACAAAATGTAGAATTGATAGAGTTAAGAAAATCAGGGATACGATAGCTTCTCCATATTATCGATCTGTTCCAGACGTATTCGCAATCGCTTCTTAAATAAAGTCAGCGTTGTGGAGGCAACAACGTATTCAGGAAGACTATTCCACACGTTAACTACACGTCTTGACAATCTTGTGACAGGCGATAGTTTCCCAGTATGCTGTTTAAAAATTGTCATCGAATGATGTCGCCTGGATCTATTATTACGACACACCATAATATTTCGAGGATATCCATCAAATTTGTGCAATAATTTCCACGTTGCAACCAAGTCGATAAACATTAACCTCACCTTCATGTCAAATATGCCAATCACTTTAAGTCTCTCACGATAAGGTAAATACTTACAGTCTGGACATAAACGGGTAATACGGCGAAGAACTCCATCGACAGCATTCAGTTCAGTCCGTGTACATGGGAAGCAAGATGGAGAGCAATACTCAAGTATTGGTCTCAATAACGAGTTAAACAGCACCCTGAACGACGATGGATTTATTTTCAGAAAGCAATTTTTGATAGTGTGCATCATTTTTCTAGCTTTGCCTAATTGAATGTTGTAATGATGTCGTGTCTTTAAAGATGAATCGATCAAAATACCAAGATCACGATGAGTCGAAACTATCTCAAGTTCTTTTACACCAATGAAGTAGGTATGACATCCTTTGCGTCCACGACCCAATCTCATATTCTTACACTTTTCCAGGTTTAATGATACTCCTGTAGTAAGACTCCATTCATACACTAAATCCAGGTCACGCTGCAATGACAAACAGTCTCGTTCAGTCGAGATCACATTCCATAACTTCAAATCGTCAGCATAGGCTAAGTGTGGTACATTAAGCGATCTCAACAACTCGTTGATAAAAATGCAAAATAATAATGGCCCGAGAACCGTTCCTTGAGGTACACCACGTATAACACTGCGTTTAGATGAAAAAGCATTACCTACTCTTACACAAAATTGTCGACCACTCAAGAAGTTCTCAATCCAACGAGTCAGATAGTAATCTACACCAATAGATTCGAGAATACTTATTAATTCAGCATGTGGAACGCGATCAAATGCCTTGGAGAAACCCAAATAGACGACATCGACAACCAATCCACATGAAATTGCGTCAGCCCATTGTTCACGAGCACATAAAGTATTCGTTAGACATGAGCGGCCATGCCGAAAACCGTGTTGAGAGTCGCTCAAATAGTTTATTGAACCCAATACATTTATTAATCTTTTGTGAACAATTCTCTCAAGTACCTTACTTACAGTAGATGTTAAACTTATGGGCCTAAAATCACTAACATCGCAAGCATTTTTCGTTTGAATTCATAAATATTCATATCAATATAATACGATGTATTTGAAATCATCGTATATTATCTGTTAGTCCATTGATAATAATTAATTTTTATTTTAAATTTAAATAATAAATTTTATCGTTATATAAACATTAATTTAATAAGATCTTATATACTTTTTTATTATTTATAATAATCTATCTTTATTTTTATTTATATACAGTATAAAATATGTAGACTCGGTTAAGTGATATGATTTATTCCTTTAATTGCACAAATCTTCTCATAGAACAATTGACGACCCTATAATTTCAGATACCCAAAAACATTTATTTCTTCGACGAAGTATATTATGAGTGTTAGCCAGCCTCGAGTGACGGTTGTCTATAATAGTTTAGTGGTTTTCTGTTTTTCAAAAGCAAATCTTAATCTTTTTCAAAAGCATTTTAGAAACTGACATTTTCAGTAAATTCGATTTGGTTCAAAAATCATGTATCGATCTTTGTCTGGGAGTGCAGTAGTCGAATGTGCATCGATGCTTATCTCGTATTTTATTACTTTGTTTGTTGTTCATAATTATTACGAGAACATAAGTACAATAGCTTAACAAATCTGATTTATGTATTCATGTCCGTTCCTCACACTAATATGTCACGGTGAAGATAATATGCTCAGTAAGAGAATGTAATCCCTTGCAAATACAATTTTAAACAATATCAAATGTTTTATTGATAAAGTGTGTGTCCAATAATGTAATGTATTGGACATACTGTCCAATCTACTATAGACTAAATGCTAACTACGTCTCAGGTTTATCAGCGAAAACTTATTCTTCATAGCATATGAAGAATAAGTTTATTAAATAATAAAAAAGAAGAAGTTATTATTAAAGATAATTAATATGAAAAAATATTATTTTTTATAATATATATTATTATTAAATTAGTTATTATTAACTTTATTTATAATAAAGTTATTATTCTTTATAATATTATGAAGAATAATAGCTTATTCTTCATAGGTTGCATAGACGCATACGTATTTGAGCTTTAGCTTTATTATAATGTATTAATAATATTTTAAATAGTTAACAATGATCTATTATTGATAAATAATTATTGGAGCTGGATCAAAGAAAAGACGATTTTTTTTGATATTTCGCTAACTATACTGTTAGCATCTTCAGAAAATTACATCTTCAGGTAATTTTCTGATTATGCTAACAGTATAGTTAGCGAAATATCAAAATAATTTCTTCTTTCCTTTGATCCAGCTTCAATAATTATGTATTTATAATGTTTAATTGAGAAAGTGTATGCCCACTTTATCAATTATAAAAATGATAAAGAGTTTTCAAACGATTAAGTATTAATCTTTAAAATACTTTAACTTAAAATATTAATTAATGTCCTCATACTTATGGTATTTAAAAGATTAATTTTTGTGTAAAAATAAATGTACAGCCAGTTTCCATGTTCCACGAAATACTTCAATTGTATTTCAAATAGTTTGAATAAACTAGAAGCAAACTACAACATTTACACTCGTAAGTACATGTCCGGTAATCCAAAGATTTTAAGCATAATGTATCAAGCGTAACAATGAGATTTAAATACATGTTCAGTCCTTAATGGATTCATAAAAATAGCGTGAACATGTTTCTTATCTATATGGGCCTTTTTTATCATGCTGCTAGTATATGTTGGCTTTCGTTATAGTATTGTAGTTCTTCTATTGATGAATATAAACTGAATTTGGTGTGAAAATAAGTTGAAAAACAATTCGACTTATGCTAATTGTGCATGGTTCGAATTCGTTGGAATTATGGGCAATTACATTACGCAACCGGATTTATCATATATTCAATAATATTTTATATACTATATATGTTTATTGTATATATAATATTATTTAATACACGATAAAGTTATATCATTCATTTATTATATACAATAGTTTATAATATGTACAGTATAATATATTATATATATATATATATATATATATATATATATATATATATATATATGTATATTCGTCCATGTACATTATAAAAAATCGAAGCAGCAATAATATTATTATTCTGGTGGCGTTTATCAATTATATCATTATGATTAACATCCACTTCCAGGTGAAATCGATTGCTATCGAATTCTCGTCTTAATTATTTACACTTTTGTTTTTACAACATCGTAATTGTTTTACATTGATGCGAATGATAAAAGTTATACTTTTGAAATGAAATGTGGCTAAGTTGTTATCAACTTATTACAAACATTGGTAACTTTCTTAACATTTGCGTTTATAGTACGCAAATAAACTTTAATTTTAGCTTCTTAAATTTAAAAATAATATTAAAAATTTTAATTTTGTTTTCACTGTTTAAATAAAAAAAAGATTGATTTTTATACTTATGCGTTTCCATTATTAATCGTAGAATATAAAATGGAGTCAGCAATCAATGATTTCGCATCAACTTCTGTAAAAGAAGAAGTTACTCTTGATGAGAATACAGAAGACAGTTATTGTTGTCTAAATAAAGACATTTGCGACCACAATACACAGTCACCCACTGAAAAAATCAAACATGATTTAGAGTGTTTGATCAGTAGCAGAGAGGATGGCATTCTAAATGTAAGTTCTTCAGAATTTTCTGATATTTCGATGCCAAATACAATTGCCGAAAATCAAATGAATGATATTTTATTTATTAGCGAAAAGATAAAGAAATTTGTTATTTCTGAACAGCAGCAAAACGACCAAGTTGAAAAACTTATTTTATCAAATGTAGTAGAACAATGTGATTACAGCAAACCCAAATCAGTGTCACCACATCCACCAATAAACGATAATGATAAGGAAAAGCAGCTAGCGGAAATATTAAAAAAGGCCCGCAACTTTATTAAACTGGAAAGTTGGAATGAAGCAAGTGCATTACTGGATCAGCTTGATCCAACATTTGATGTTTTAGTTCTAATGGCAAGAATCAAGTTTTACACTAACCAACCTATGATGTCAATTAGTTATTTGAAAAAAGCTATCGATATTGGTCAAAATGTTGATGTTGCTTACCCCGGAACTATGGATTTATTAACAGTTTGGAGAGGTGTCATTGCAGTGAGCGAAAAATATCCAAACACAGTTGATATAAAGTTAGTAATATTAGCTTTACGATCAATTTTGCTATGGAATTTTAAATCAGATAATACCACAACTGGTAAAATGATCACGCTTCCCACAAACGTAGCCACCACTACGACGGTGGGGACACTAAGTAATCCATCTTTACAGAATAATAAATACGATATTAAAACCGGGAATGATATATTTGCTTACCAAAGAAAGTGTGCTATCAGGTTTGTTATATTTAAAAAAAATCGTTACAATACAAATATTATTTTTATATTTGCGTATTCTTAAACATTATGTCTAGGTTTATTATGCTTTCTTTAAATAGAATAAAAGAAAATATTATTTAGTATTAAAATATAATGTTCACTTGTTCAACTTGAATGAGTGTTATGATATTTTTTAAGAAATATCAATGTTTAGGACGTTCTTATTTTTAATTAATAGCTAATTGTAGAATTGACGACATACTACATGTAAGATAAGCTTTGTGAATTATAAAATTTAAACAATAATTGATCGTGATTATGTGGAAGAAGACCATTTACGAAACAAATATGTAAAAAATGTTAAGCAATTTAATGTTCAACGAAGGTAATAAATGTCATTACTATTAGGATCATAGCCATTTTTACTAGTTAGATATATTTATAATAGCAATAAACCAGAGTTTTTCTAAAAATCGCTAATTGTGTCAAATGACAGAATTGACATTTATCATTTAAACTTTGAATGAAAAGGTACAACGGAATACTCGGAGAGCAATTTTTCTGAAGTAAAAATAAACAGCGTACAATGTGTTTCGGCATCTATTATACTGATAGAGTATTAGGAGCATTCATATGTAGACATTCTAATATTACCAATGTAAATATTTTTCGGTTGTATATATTTATATATTTATATATTCAATACTAATAATATATTATATATATATATATATATATATATATATATATATATATATATATATATATATATATATATATAATTTTATATCTGACTGTGTTAAACTGTGCTCCGGGAGCTAATAAGCTACAGTTTCATAATCGTAAATGTTGCCAAAAACCGGAGTTCGATTACAAGTAGAGCAGACTTCCTTATCACTCCTAGACGAGCTGATGGTAGCCGGCAGCACTCATTAGTAGGGTGAACTACCATTAGTCGTTTCGGCTGCCTTGTGATATATTAAATAGGCATTTCCGAGAATTTGCTAACGTGGTAGCATGGGCATAACCGCTTTAAACTAACCATGTGCTTTTCGGACCATCCTAATTTTATTCGGCAAGAAATTTACTTGCTGTCGTTGCTTGCTTTCTCACAGGATCCTTTGGAGGATACATTTTTATAATTTTATATCTGACTGTGTTAAACTGTGCTCCGGGAGCTAATAAGAGATTATGCCCATGCTACCACGTTAGCAAATTCTCGGAATGCCTATTTAATATATCACAAGGCAGCCGAAACGACTGATGGTAGTTCACCCTACTAATGAGTGCTGCCGGCTACCATCAGCTCGTCTAGGAGTGATAAGGAAGTCTGCTCTACTTGTAATCGAACTCCGGTTTTTGGCAACATTTACGATTATATATATATATATATATATATATATATATATATATATATATATATATATATATATATATATATATATATATAGTTGAGTACGCATGCGCCTAATGGTTAAGATTCTACAGCCAGGAGTCCGAATGGAATTTAATGTTGCTGATTATTGAAACTTGCTTCGATCTACGAACTGCAGGCTCCATGTCACTTCTAGATATTTATAATATGTATATATATCATAATTAATGACAATAAAAAACTATTTATTTTTACGTGGCAAATGCATGCCGGCGCACGTTTACATGATCACAAAAATCTAAATCATGTGTCGAGAAGGTAGGAACGGAGGAGGTATTTGAATGTGATAAAGAAGGGAGCACGGGGGACGTCAAGAGTGAGCTGTTTCCAGGTGAGTGGGGGGGCGAGGAAGGATCGTAGACTATAGTTGTTGGAGTAATTGGGAACGTGGAGAAAGAGGGTATGACGGAAACGCAGCGATAGCGAGGTGGGGCAAATGTCGTCTAAGAAAGGAAGGTTGATGAACGATGGAGAGCCGACAGCGATGAGACGAAAATTTACCAGAATAAGGTAGAGTTGGATGCGGATTCATATTTAATATATAATACATTATATAATGTATTAATTACATATAATAAATTAATACATATATGCTGAAATAGTACAGATGTTTGCTGTATTCATTTTGGAGCAATTTTATATTATTATACGTTAAAGCACAGCGAGGTTTAAGCGCAACATTTTCTTGGCAACGTTTCAAGGAAACGTTGTAAAGAAAATTTGTTGTTTAAATTCTGCTGTTCTTTAAGGTATTATATATATGATAAAAAATATAATTTATTGAAAATAATCTTTTATGTAATGAATTTTTAAAACCGCATTTTTCGAGATGCTATCACACATTCGGAAATTATTTAATTTGTGGAACCTACAAGCATACCTTCAATGCATCTTTGATAATGCGGTTCCATAAATTCATTACATTGAAGGTTTTATATACTAAGGAATTTCTAGCTGTACTAGAAGGTTAGCTTTGTCGATATGGCATAGACCCACCGATCAAAAGAATATATAGTCTCGATCTGAAAGTGCAAATAGGTTTCAAAAGAAACTACGGTTGTACACATATTTCAAATGAGTCCGGATGTACATTGCATGGCAGTAGCGGACAAAGCAATGTCAATATGCCGGGCTGAAATATGTCATGTTGTAAGTCAAGGTGTATGAAGTTGGAAGTAATAAAATAATGATGTCGTAGCCGGTTTCTGCTACGAAATCACCCTGTGTTATATGGCAAAATTGACCATATAAAGGACACCAAGGTGAAGAAACACTTCGGTCTTAATAAATATGTACTCACATATTTATTTTCTTAATAAATATTCTTTATAAATATGCACTTACATTTGAGTCCAGAAGGACAGTGTTACTATATATATATATATATAAATATATATATATATATATATATATATATATATATATATATATATATATATATATATATATATATATATATATATATATATATATATATAATCGTAGATGTTTTCAAAAACCGAAGTTTATTACTAAGCGGATAAATTTTTATAATGTGATTTTAGAATTTATAAAACTGTGCATCGGGAGCTAATAAGCTTCAGTTGGTAGATGTTACCAAAAACCGGAGTTCGATTACATGCAGAGCAGACTTCCTTATCACTCCTAAACGAGCTAATGGTAGACGGCAGCACTCATCTGCCTTGTGATATATTTAAAAGTCATCTGCGAGATTTTGCTAACGTGGTTGCATGGTCTTAGCTTCTTTAAACTAATAACGTTCTTTTCGGATCATACTAATTTTATTCGGCAGGAATTTTAATTGCTGTCTTTGTATGCTTTCTCACAGGATCCCTTTAGAGGATAAATTTTTATAATT
The DNA here is from genome assembly GCA_012934845.2 of Pomphorhynchus laevis. Classification (NCBI taxonomy): domain Eukaryota; kingdom Metazoa; phylum Acanthocephala; class Palaeacanthocephala; order Echinorhynchida; family Pomphorhynchidae; genus Pomphorhynchus; species Pomphorhynchus laevis. The sequence goes on from WNNJ02001801.1 coordinate 230,832, forward strand.
TGATATCATAATTTGTAAAACTCTGCGTCGGGAGCTTATAAGCTTCAGTTCCATTGTAGTAGATGTTGCCAAAAACCGGAGTTCGATTACATGCAGAGCAGACTTCCTTATCACTCCTAGACGAGCTGATGGTAGTCGGCAGCACCCATCAGTAAAGTGAACTACCATCAGTCGTATTGGCTACATCTACGATTATGAAACTGAAACTTATTAGCTCCCGGAGCACAGTTTTATAAATTCTGAAATCAAATTATAAAAATTTATCCTCTAAAAAAATCTTATGAGAAAGCAAGCCACGATAGCAATAAAAATTCCTGCCGAATAAAATTAGAATAATCCGGAAAGCACGTTGTTAGGTTAAATAGGCTAGGCCATGCAACCATGTACCAAATTCTCGGAGATGACTCTTAAAAATATAGCAAGGCAGCCTAAACGACTGACGGTTGTTTATGCTACTGGTTAGTGCTGCCGGCTACAATCAGCTCGTCTGTGAGTGATAATGTAGTCTGCTCTGTATATAATTGAACTTCGATTTTCGACAACATTTACGATTATAAAACTGAAGCTTATTAGCTCCCTGAGCACAGCTTTACAAATTCTAAAATCAAATTTTATATATACTAAATGGTGTTGCTTGATAGACTGGACTTCGATTCACGACTTTCAGTCACCATGTCACTTCTAGACGACCAATGAGTACCCGGCAACACTCATCAGTAGAATGAAGTACTCACTGGTCGTTTCGGTTGCCTGTGTGACATTGTGAATGAAGGTGTTTCCGACACTTTGCTAAATTGTCTATTAAATTATTGTCTGGCTAAATTATCCGGTTGTGACAATGATACCGTTAGTAGTCAGGGTGTATGGAATTGGATATCATGAAGAAAGGATTATGTAGCTGGTTTTCAATGCGAAAGTCACCTTGTGTGACCTAGCAACTATTCAATACATAAATAAGCATCCGTAAAAGGATCACCAGTCTCGATTTCAATTGATCTTCATGATCCCATAAGAAACAATCTATAATAAGCATGCCAGAGAGCATCTCGGACAATACAGTTTCTGGATATCATGATGGAAGGTTTCATATACTGTGTGAAATCTGGTAATCCTGGATTCGTAGCCTAGCAGTCAAGAGCGCAAGCCAAAGTACGGAAAGCGACAGCTCGAATCTCGGATGTGTCAAGTTTTAAAAGGTGAAGAGTTGGTAGTCACCCTTCTGACGAGAAGGGTGACTTCTAACATGTGGCAAAAAAGCAAGCGAAACGAAAACGGCTGTGGCAATGGTACCGTTAGTAGTCAGGGTGTATGGAATTGGATATCATGAAGGAAGGATTCTGTAACTGGTTTTCAATGCGAAAATCACCTTGTGTGACCTAGCAACTATTCAATAGATAAATAAGCATCTATCAAAGGATCACCAGTCCCAATTTAAAGTGATCTTTAGGATCCCGTACAAAACTATATATAAAGGTATTAACCGAAGCTAGTCTTCCAACCAGTTTTATATTTTTAAATATATATATCGTATCCGCTTAATGGATTCGGGCAAGCAGTTTAACCAGCTTCGTTATATAGTGAATAGTTGCTAGGTCACACAAGGTAACTTTCGCTTTGAAAAACAGCTATAGAATCTTTCCCCATCGACTTATAATTCCATACAACCTGATACTAACTGCACCATGTCCACAACCTTTTCGTTTAGCCCACTTTCTCCCATAGTATGGTAGCCCCGGCCTCATCAAAAGGCTGACTACCAACTCTGCTTTCAAAATTTGACTCATCCGAGATTCGAACTATCATTTGACGTACTTGGCTAGCCCTCTTGACTGACAGTCCACGAATCCAGATTATCAAATTTCAAATAGCATATGAAGCCTTCCATCATGATTCCATAAACTGCGTTGTCCGAAATGCTCTCCGGCATGCTTATCATTGATAGTTTTAGTATGAGATCATGAAGATTGATTGAAATTTGGACTGGTGTCATTTGTCATGGATTTTTATTTATCTATTGAATAGTTGCTAGGTCAAACAAGTTGACTTTCACATTGAAAGTTATTTCATATTATTATTATTATTAATAATCGTTCTGATTGTGAGTCCTTACTGTGAGCTACGAAGTTTCTGATTATCGTGCGACTGTGTCATTTACAGCATTGGACGGATTACATGTAAGGCGATATTTGAAGTATCTCTGCAACTAAATTTACTTAATTCATTAGAATATACTTGCTATTACAATTATTTTGTCCACATATTTACAAGTCTCATAATTCTCGACAACGATTGGAATTGATAATTAATTTGTTATTGATATAATAGATTTATATTTTTATGCGTAGATTTTTTAGCTGATTTATTGTTAAAATTTTTTAATAATTCGACAAATATATTGTTTATTACCATAAACGCTATATCTATCAATTATAGTTTATTGGCTAAATATATAGTTGATTTGAGATTGAATGACTTGTGAAATAGGTTTTTGTAAATTGTCAAAAATAGGTTTAGCATTTTGTTCTGCCTTTTTATAAAGTTGTTGTTCATTCATATAAATTATTAATTGATCAAAGGAGAGAGTGAATAGAATTTTTATTGAAATCGAATTATCAATAGCTAACTGATATCAGCAGGCTAATATATTTTCTCCTGATTATGTGATAGCAGTTAGCTGTCGAAAATTCGATTTCAATAAAAAGTTTATTCACTCTCTCCTTTGATCAGTTAATTACATCCTGCTATTATCATAAACTATGTTTTTAATTTATATTTATATTTTTATGTCCTGTTGATAAAATGTTTTTTATTGTACGAAAGCTTTGGTTCGTTTTACCAAAATGAGTTTGATTCTTTTTGCTCATATATATATTTATAAATATGAAAAGTCCGAGTTCATCGTGATAATTATTTTTCAATATTTACTGAATTTTTGTATATTCAGCTGCATATTTAATATGTATTTAAGGTATCTACATATATGTTTTGATCAACGTCAACTGACTGATTTTGCGTGCTTTTTTTCGTATTTACCGGACAAGTTTATGCCATCCGATAGCATCCAAATATTTGAAAGTTTTTCTCGTTTTGCCACTCATAAACAACATAACGATGAACAACAGTCATCGTTACCGTCATTTATAGTAGAAGAAGTTTTTCCACGTTTGGTCGGTGATGAATGTATTGAGAATACAGTTAAGCTACTCACTAATAAATTTCCCGAATACTTTTATGCAATTGACCGATATCTACGTAATTTATCAACTCCTAATAAGGCAGCATTTATTTTAAATGAACTTACAGTAACCAGTTGTCAGATCATGTTGAAATATGAATGCCTACAATTATTATCTAGAAAGCTACCTGCAGAAATCCTAGAAATCAGTGAAAGGTTGTCGAATTTCTTAAATGAACAACGGCATACCATAAACAGTAGTGTTCTTAAAAGCATAATTCGATTCCTTTTATCGGTAAGCAAATGCCAAAAACTTAAGATGTTAATAAAACCTTCAATTTTAAATTTGATCACTCTTATGAAATGCAATCAACATGATCAATTATCAGAATTTATTAACGGTAGAGGTGACTGTTTTGACCAAATGCAAGTATCACCTTCTTTAAATTCATGCGGCATGGATAAAAGTGTTTTGATTGCGATGGAGAACTCAAGTGGTTGTCTAGAAGCTGTTATTCTTGCGGCTAGCTATATGATATCGCAAAGAAAATTCGATTGGGCAACCAAATTTATGGCTCGTGCGAAGCATTTAATTGATTTATCCGATTTCAGTAAATCCGCTTACATAAATTCTATTTGGTTTGAAATCAGCACCTTATATCTGGTAGCATTGCAGCGATTCGAAGAGCTTCAACTCAAGTCTTCCGGGTTTGATAGAGAAGTGCTCGCTCATCTACTACTCTCTAGTGGAAATATCACATTGATTGAGTCTCTATTTGATGAAGTAAGTAACGAAGAATTGCAACTAATTGAACCAAAATGTATTTTGTGGTTTGCTAGAAAGTATGACATATCACTACTGTCTAAACTTTTTCCCAAAGCTGAAAACAATGGGAATCACACAACTGACATTGCTAATGGAACAAGTATCTTGACGAAAAGAACTCTTGCCTGGATTTGTGTATATTATAGTACTGAAGATGACACAACATTTGAAACATCCGAAAAAGCTTTAAATGACTACTGTTCATGTGAACATGATCTACCGTCGGATTTGCTTTATGAACTAGATCTACTTAAAGCATGTCATATCTATAGATATAGTAAAATACGAATAGAAACGGCATTGAAATATCTAAAAGATTGCCTTGAAAAAGAGGAAATGTCCCGTTTGGCTGTACTCTTGAAATGTAGATGCCTTTGCTACCTGGAGAGGTTAGATGAAGCCTATAGATTAATAACAACGTATTCAGAGCAAGTTAACTGCAAAGACTATGCCATGTTTGTTATGTACTCTGCAATGGTTTATTGGAAGTTACATCCAAATTACGATTCGAAGTGTACATTGGCCTTGTGGTCAACCTTGCGAAAATTCGCTAATACTTCATCTTCAACACTTGGAAAGTTATATCATCGATCTTTCGAATGCATAGTTGATATGTATTTAAGAAAGAATTCACGTAATCTGGCTTTTAATCAATTGTCATCATCTTCAACATTAGATAAATTGATATTACTGACCACTTTGGATAATTACGGTTTGAGCAAGGCAAGGGAACCTCGGTATAATGGTCGTAACCAGCGCGTCAATGGTAGTGACTGCTTGATAAACTGCTGTTGTATTTGGTGCGCTGTAAGATATAGTCAAGTTGTTTACGATTTAAGCTTGGCTAGATCAATCCTGGGCGCAATTGCTGCATACATTCTGCATCACGAATCAGCGGTCGACAATGAAAATAACAGCGACAATCATAACAGCAGCCCTATTTGTTATGACAGATTGTGTGATAGTAGACTGGATCGACCAGTATGGATTAGATTCATTATTAATGCTTACATTGATGTGCAGCTTCGTCAGATTTGGACGATTTACGGAGTTCCGGTTCTTTATATAGATACACTGCATACGAAAAATATTCGCTTGCTAGAACAATCATGGCATCAAATACTGTTCGCAGATGAAGTGAAATCTGTTCTATCTATTGATCTTAAAAGATTGTGTATTTGTGAACAACAACACAAAGAACTAATTAAGCTCTTTACTGATAATTCCAACAACGGTCACGGTAGTGACAATGAAAACATTTCTAGATCTATTGTATTGCACCTGTTGAATGCGACTGATAAAAGTATATCTGATTCAAATTCGTGTTGTTCAGATTCTTCCTTGCAAAATATAAACTTATGTGTAGGGTCGAAATTTCGTAAACTTGGGTACATTGCTAATATTTTAGCCAGAAATTGTTTCAACTCTGAATATATCAATAGTGATCATGATGACAATGTTAAGTCATTTCAGTGGATTATCCGAGCTCTACGTGTCGATCCAACATCACTTCAAAACTGGACTCTTTTATCATATATGTGTGCTAAATTTAAGTGTATGGTATTTTCACAACGGGCGGCCTTTTGTGCAATACGAGCTGCAAATTGTACACATGTATTAAACCAAATACCATGTGAATGGCGTATCGCACCGGTTCTCACCTGGATCAATTTAGCCGTTATATATATTATGATCGACAAGTTTGATCTAGCTGACAGTGTGCTTACTGAAGCAAAATTACATGTTCCATTGTATACACCACTTTGTCCAGCTTGGAATGCTGCGTTGGTATTTTTAAAACTTAAGGAAGCTGTGTTGTCTAGAACGAGTAGTAATAATGTTGATGTTGTACAGATTCTTCACATTACCCGTTACGCACTTCGCAGACACATGTACAAGTTTCTCGGCCAAATGGTACTGCGACCCCGATCTCATTTGACAGGCGGTCACAACCAAATTCAGCTAAATGATCGACATGACAGTACACCAAGTTTCATACACGTCGCTTTGCAAGCACTAGCTTGCTACTTGCGTTGTCATAGAATGAGTTCAAATTCAGAGTTCTCAGTGAATCAATCTTCGACGTTTTTTATGTTAACTGATTATCTGCATGCAGAATACGTTTACAATCAACGAATGCACAGTCTGTATATTACTGATCGTGTAGCTTCTTTCAACTCAGATGCAGCTAAATCGTCACCATCAGCACTTGAAAATATCGAAAAGCGAAGAATCCTACTAGCTTGTACTTTTGAATTACAGGGAAACTTTCGAGCAGCGTTAAGAATCTATTCGCTGAAATATTCGGAAAATAGACGTGATGCAATAACGGCTGCTAAAATAAGATGCCTTGTCAAAATCGGTCACTTTAAACAAGCACTACAGATGAGTAAACAAGGTGGTCCTCTGGTTCGTAAGGAGATTATCATTTGTCTTAAGCAGCTAAGGAAATTCAAGGAAGCATTGGCGCTGGCACAGCAGGAAAAAGATCTTCAGCAGCGTGACAATATTCAAAGCTCAGATATAGATTATGTTAATTGGGACAATGTATGTGCATGCTTGAAAGCAAGCCTGTATGTGAGTCAGTTGGCTGCTAATAGCACAATGATTGCTCGTAATAATACGAGTATATTCAGTAGTTACGTAACTGGCGCAGGTGATTCATCATCGATTACGGCATCAACCTTATCTGAGTGCCTAACTGAAATAAGGCATCCTAATGTGACCAGCGATCTAGTTAAGTTATCAAATGGTTGCAATATAAACTTGATTGCAATTTTGAATAAGCACTCATCAATGAAGTATAGTGATTGCCGTGCACTTCTTCACAATCTGGTTTTCTCTGCATGTTCAAATCAAGATCAACTTGTTGACGCACATATAAATCTTGCAGAATATGATGAAGGAAATGTTGATAGAGCTTTATCCTTCGAATTGAGACTTAGTTCATTGAATAGCTCAATTTCAATAGGACGTTTTTTTAATCAGCCTCAACGTACTTGTCTAAGACAGATTAACTTATTGTGGAAATTTTGGCATGATTATTTGAACCTACATAGCAACAGTGGTATCAATGAGCAATTACCACATTCGATATTACCAATAGACGAAGCAGAGCGGAAAACAGTTTTTCTCGATATCAATGAAGAATGTGAAGAAATAGAGCATGAACAGCATCAGTTAGAACAACAGAAGGAACCGAATTATGGCGTAATTGATACACAAATTTGTAACATTGCCGAATCACTTTTCGGACAACATTACGTTTATCAACGTCCCGTGAAATTTGCTCGATTAGATATCCATATTGCTCACATGTTTCCTCATCTATTTCTTCAAGATTTGCGTCAACAATATAACAATATCACTTGACGAGTTCTAATACTACTCGTGTAAGTAGTTGTAATTGCTTATCGGTCCGCAATTTGTTATTGTTTTCGATATATACATATTCACGGTTGCATCCGATATTTTTTATTCTGGCCTGTATATTTGTGATTATATCTTTACTTGTTTATCTAAGTTAATCTAATGTATCGATTTAGTTTTACTTGTATAACAAAATAATAATGGCTAACTAATTTTTATTTTATCGTCACAACCAAACATGGAGTCCAACGTTAATTCTGGTTTTGTAAATAACTGATGTTGATCATTTTTAAGTTGGAATTTTGAAGCAGGATCAACAAATACAAATTAATATTTTTTAATTTCACTAGCACTGCATTATTAGAATAAATAGATTTTATGAATCACAACTGTCAACGTCAACCGATTTTAACAAATATAATTAAGAAACAATAAGTACAACTTTCAAAGCTATCCTGCTCCTCCACTTCTGTATCATATACGACTACTCAGACAATACTGCTTTTGACGTTTCCCTCGCATCAACACCTGACTTCGCATCGTATAATCCCATTCTTGAACCTTCTCTTACACACACTCCTAGTTCAACTTACGATAAAAATTCCATTCATCTTCACCATCCTAGCAAGGCAAACGGTAAAACTGTTCCTCTCGAACCTCCTTTTTCATATTCCTCCCCCATCTAAATACATCTCATACTTCTTTCTTCGCTTCACGTACTCCTTACTCTACCTCCCCCGTATCACTTCTCAATAATTTACATCATTCTGTCAAAATCATCTCCAGTAATATATCCGACAACCAATTCAACAATCCACTTATGTCACACATGATCCAACTTATCTTCAATCTCCATAGAGCATCCCTGTCATTCCCACTTCTATCTGCTCTTCTGCCTCTACTCCTACCAGCTCTGATCGTCCACCACATCCATGTAATCGTTTTCCTTCGCGCGATCGTTGTATTATCATATCTAACTTAAAGCTTCCCGAATCTGCTTCTCCACAATATCGCTTCGATAATAATGTATCTGCCTTCAGGTGTATCCTAGCAACCATTCTTCCTGATGATAATCCATCTCTCTTTAATAATATCGCTCCTGTATCTTTGATCCATTTAAACAAATCCACTTAATCCAATCATCTCAGACCTCCACTGCTAAAAATCGCTTTTCGACATAGTTCACATGCTTTTTTGGTACTCTCCCAACGTTTTAAACTTGTTACCACTTCATCTACTTGTCGTATATATCCTGACCGTTCCCCTTCAGATATTGCTCAACTCAATTTAGCTCGCATTGAGAAACATCGACGTGAAACAAACGACCAGTCATCCTTATCAATTCGACAAATCAATAGAAATTTTAACTTTGTACACACGAGGACAAAAATCCGGTGACGTTTCGTCTCTCCCCCTGTCTTCTTTGCTAGTCGATCTCGCTCCCGAACATAATTTTGGTATTAGTCTTTTCAACACTTGCTCCATTCTTGACAATCCGAGTCCATCCAGTTCATCAACATTCTATCCAACTATAACTACAAACCCATCTCCACTGCACCACACATAGCCTTGGCAGGGTACTCGACATAATCGCTGTCCTCGATCATTTTGCTGCCTACACCTTACTGTCAATCTTCGATCCTGGTATATCCGATCACTTTCTCGTCACCCTTGATCTCACTCACAACCACACCCCTCCTCGCACACCTACAATCCTACGTTGACCTTATAGAAATCTTGACCTCTCCCTTTACCGCTCTGCCTTACTCAAATCGTCTCTATCATATCCCACAATAACATATTCCTCTCCTCACGATCTCGTCTTTCTTTTCGACTCTGAACTAACATCTACTCTCGATCTTCTTTTGCACTTCAAGTCCCACCCACATCGTCGCTTGCACCGTGCCTTATGGTTTGACATACAATGCCTACTCTCAAAGCGTCGACTCTGCCATGCTTTTCGAGTCTATCACCGCTCTCTCAGACGTGATTTCCGCTCGATCACTCCGTCTTTCCGTAATTCATATCTTGCTCTTCGCCGGTCTCATCTCAGCCTATTATGTACCAAATGCAACTCCTTCTGGCAGCATAAAATCATCACTTCATTCAACTCTAAGACTCTCTGTCATACTTTTAAGTCAATTCTTGCTCGCTCCTCTCCGCCTTGCAACACCAACCCGCATGATTATTCGTCATTTCTCCAGACCAATCAATTCCCATGATTATTCGTCATTTCTCCAGACCAATCAATTTCCATGATTATTCGTCATTTCTCCAGACCAAAGTATCCACGTCGCTCTCTCACACCCCGTTCTCCATCCTATTCCACTCTGCCCCGCCTAGCCTCATCCCGGAACTCTTTCATCTTCTCCCTGTCTCACCTTCCGAAGTCTCATCTGTTCTCATGCTCTTGCCCAGCCAAACCTCACCTGCCGATCTCCTGCCTAACCACATACTTAAATCCATATGCTCATCGATATCCCCTTTTCTCACCACCTTGTTTAACTCGTCTATCCGCAGTCGTATCTTCCCTTCACAGTGGGAATCCGCGATCGTTCGTCCCCTCCTTAAGAAACAATCGCTCGATACCTCCCTTACTTCTAGCTATCGCCCTATTTCACTACTCCCTACTTTTTTAAGCTCTTAGAACGCCTCTTCTTAATACAGATCAACGCTTATCTCTCCTCATCTAATCTGTACCCTCCTTTCCAATCCGCTTTCCGCTCTAATCACTCCACAGAAATCGCCTGCATTAAAGTTTACAACGACTTACTCATTTCTCGAGACAAGGCTCTATATAGTATTCTCATCTCCCTCGACCTCTCCTTCGCCTTCGACATTGTCGACCACTCCGTCGTCCTTTCTCGCCTTCGTTATGATTACGGCTTTTCTTCCTCCTCCGTAGCATGGTTCGCCTCATATCTATCCGAGCGTTCTTTTCGCGTCTGTTCTAATTCATCATCCTCCCCTCCCATCCCTATTTTTTTGTGGGGTCCCACAAGGTTCAGTCCTAGGTCCCCTGCTTTTCTCTCTTCTGCTTGGCGATCTCTCTCCGTTTATCAAATCTTACTCATTTTACGTCATGCAATACGCCGATGACATTCTAATCTATGTTCATGCACCCGCAAATCGCATACACGATATCGGCATTTCTGCCTCCAACTGTCTTTCTTCTATCTACAAACGTCTCTCCAATCTCTATCTCGTTCTAAACGCCGAAAAGTCCAAAATAATGTGGATCCTCCCCCGTAAACCAAACATATTTCCTCCCACTGTATATTTCGCCTCATCGATCATCCCCGTAGTCCACAATCTCACTTTCTTAGGCTTCCATTTCGATGATCACCTTTCCCTTAAACCCTTCGTCCGTGACAAGGTATGCTCGTCAAACTTAATTCTCCGTGACATCCGCCGTTTCCTCCCCATTATCGACTTCCGTTCTTGTATTTCTCTTCTTTCATCGCTTCTCTCTCCAAAATCGATTAATGCCTTAACCTTTTCTCAAATTCTTCAAAATCTATCATCCTACCCCTACAACGAATAATCAACACCGCCGTTCGAGTGCTCTTTCGTATCCGTCGCTTCGACCACACATCCACATATCCTGCCAAACTCTTCTGGCTCACTATCCACATTCGCATCAAACTCCACCTTCTCGTAACTTTTCGTCACATTGCTGTCGGCTTCTCATCGTTCATCAACCTTCCTTTCTTAGACGACACTCGCCCCACCTCGCTATCGCTGCGTTCCCGTAATTCCCTCTTACTCCACGTTCCCAATTACTCCGACAACTACGGTCTCCGATCCTTCCTTGTCGCCGCCTCACCCGCATGGAATCAAATCCCTCTCGACGTCCGCCGCACTCCTTTCTTTATCACATTCAAACACTTCCTCCGTTCACACCTCGACACATGATTTACATTCTTGTTTTGTTGTGGTCATGTAAGCGTGCGCTAGCATGCATTTGCCGTGTTAAAATAATTCTTTTTTCATAAAGCTGATCTGATCGTTGATATCTTCGATCAATTTTCTATCGATATTCTCTCTATTACCGAATCCTGGTACTCTGACTCTGACGATATTGCTATTCATCGTTTATGTCGCTCTCATTGTTCTCTAGTTGAATCAGCTCGTCTAATTGTCTCTCCCACATCTACTGCTTCTAACCACGGCGGTATTGTTGCCATTGCTCCTCACCTCACGTCTTTACGTAAAATTAACGCTAACATCCATTACACTTCGTTCGAATTACTCATATGCAGATTATCAACTCCTTTCCCTATTGAACTTATGATTATATACCGTCCAGGCTCAGACGTTCTCTCACGTATGTCCTTTAACGATTTTGCAGATCTTCTCTCTCACTTTTCATTGTCTTATACTCCTTATTTTTTCTCGGTGACTTTAACATTCCTCTTGATCGTCCAGCTGACTCTGATTATATCACTCTAACTAATCCTTTTTTATGATTTTAACTATAAATTACTTTCAACAAGCCCCACTCATATTCTCGGCGGTGCTCTCGACATCATTGCGGTTCCCATCTGCTTAAATGACTATACCTCTTTGTCAATTACTGATCCTGGTTTGTTCGATCATTTCCTTGTCACACTTATTCATACTCGTTCATATCCCATCCTTCTCCACCTCCAACATTAGCTGTTCCAAGTCGACCTTGGAAACTTCTCAATATCCCAATGTTCTGTTCTGTCTTACTCAATTCTTCACTCTTTCCGCTTCCACTTAACTATCTTTCTTCTGATGTTCTATGCATTCTGTTTGATTCTGAACTTACGTCGATCATCAATCACCTTCTACCCATTCTACCCCGACGTTTTCAGCGTTTGTGCCATGCCCTCTGGTTCGATCCCGACTGTTGTCTTTCTAAGCGTCCACTCCGTCACTCTTTTCGTGTGTTTAATCGTTTTCTTAAACGTTTTTCAAACACACTCACTCCAAATCTCCGTGCTTACTATCTTTATCTCCGTCGTTCCTATCTCATTCTTATGCGTACTAAGCGTATTCTCTTTTGGCGAAATCAACTCGAGTCCTCTTCCAACTATAAATCTCATTTGGAACTTCTTAAACTCAATTCTTTCACGAATTGAATACTTCCCTCCCAGACCTATTCCACCTTCTTCCCGTTTCGTCTGATAAAGTTTCTTCGGTTCTGATGTCATTACCTAATAAAATCTCTCCTTCTGACCCAATTCCCACTCACTTGCTTAAAAATATCTGCTCCTCTATCCACGTGTGTCCTGAAAGGATTATAAAAGACAGTGGCATGGATACAACTGGATATTTAATCTTATAAAATTAAGTGATACTGGTAGCAATTTCATTAAAACAGCGTCCTGAAAACAGGAATGTAATTTAAAGGGCTGAACATAAGATTAGAGACAGAGCGGTGGCTTCAGATAACCGTCAATTGGGTAGAACTCACTAGCATTAGTTTTATCCTTCTAGTATGAGCTAGATAGAATTAAATTCATCCGTATTTAATGCAAGGTACGGCCATGGAGTACCCATGGCCGTACCTTGCATTTGAAGGTAAAACTATCTGTCGACTTCACAAACGTTGTTTTTTAAAATTACTTCTGCCGATTTCAGTATAAAGTTCTTTTTCTTATACGACCAATCTGTATTGCCCATTATATTGCTTATTCCCTCCAAAGCACTTTCTGTAGGTATACTTGTATACAGGCTTTGGATGTCTGGTGTAATCAAAATACTATTCATTGGCCATTCGAGCCTTTCCTCTTCGAAGCGGCGTATGAACTCATTTGTTGACCTTATGTGACATGGAACGTGTGCCAAAAGTGGTTTCAACTGATTATCTATGTAACGCGATAGATGCTCAGTTGGTGTGTCTAAACAGCTGATTATTGGTCTGCCAATATATGGTCGTGAAAGCTTGTGCACTTTTGGAAGCATGTAGAATGTACCAAACATAGGATTTTCTGTATTTATTAAATTATCTAATTCCTGAGCATCAATCTCTTGTTTGTAGATGCTAATCGCAAAGTGCTCAGCAACCTCGGCTTGGCGTATATTAAGTTGCTCTCTGGATATGTTTGTGTACGTTGGTTCTACCAGCTGGCGTTGTGCTTCTCGTACGTATTCGTCCTTACACCATACCACAGCTTTTGGTCCCTTATCCGCCTTCTTTACAACAATGTATTGCCTTCTCTTTAATAGGCACAGAGCATCAAAGATCTCTTTTGAAATGTTACTGATAGGTTTTAATGGAGCAACGGAGACATACTTATCAAATAATTGCATTCCCAATTCATTTACGAGCTTAACTTGATTCATATCATTTTAATTCTTATCTATTATCGCGTTACACATCGACCTTATTTTTAGCGACAATGAGTATCTATCGACACATTGCGGATTTATTGCAAAGTTCAAACCGAGATTTAGTGCCCTTATTATATTTGCAGACAATTCAATACCACAAGAGTGCTCTATTGGAGAATCTAAATTTGCATAATGATTATTAATACGGCTGTTACATTTTTGAGTATAATGAGATGTAGTTATGGGTACGTCGGTGCATTTTACCTGGCACTTGTTCTGCGTTGTCTTCAATTTATGTCATAACGTGTGGCAATAAATTCTTCGCTTATAGAATTATGAAGTCGTCTTAATTTTCGAATTTTTCTTTTCACTTCTTTGAGATATAGTGGCATATCGATTGCTTCGTTGATACGATTGAACGAATGAGCATAAAATCTTAACAGTGTTTTGATCATTTGTCTACTGCAATTATTCTGAGCACGTAGCCATTGGCTCATAACGATTTCTTTATATTGGTTATTTACCATATCGAAATTGATTGCAGGTGGCTTGCGAATTCGTAGCGCTTTTGGAATTATATATATATATATATATATATATATATATATATATATATATATATATATATATATATATATATATATATATATGAAGAGGTTAACTGCTTTCGGGATCCGTTGTAGGACGCTTTCATTATATTAAATTGAATATTAACCGAAAAGAAGGACAATTATTATATATTTACACAATTATTTTTAACAAAAGCTTTTGACTTCTCACTGAAGTCTTCGTCAATTATAATTGTGTAATACTGCTTACATGCCGATTTTGTCACTTTATACGTTTAATCATGGAAGTTGGCATCTGTGATGTGTGTTTAGTGTTGTATCACACATTAATTGAGAAATTCACTGCTCTTCACACAGCTTACGTTTTGCATCGTTGGCAAATCCACCTTGTATGATGGTAACTTGCATTGTGTGATCAGCGTTCGTGATGGTATGTGTTGCCGCACCGTCGCGTCCTATACCCTTTTTTATATCTGCACGTCTGTTATTTGATCAGACGTTCATTTGTTCTGATGTTTCTCTTACATATTGTTGATGGCAACGAGTACATTCACACATATAGACGATATTTTTGGATTTGCAGGTATATTCGCCATCTGTAGAATATCGCATGCCAGTTGTAGTCCCGGAGAAAAACTGTGACTTCTTCATTTTCGGAACAACATTTGCAACGTTTATCCATACAAGGTCTACTTATTCTTTCTTTTTGTTTCTTGTATTTTAGTAGACTTTGTAGGTTACAACTTGTTCTAAACCCCACCTTTGGATAGCGGAAATCTGTCAGTTTGGTGGATTTGATCGATCTGTTTATATCAGACTGGATATTTGCTAGGGCAGGATGGTAGTCTATCACTGTGTGGAAGGCATTTAGTGTTCCTACAGCTTTCTTGTTTTTGACTAATAGAAGTTTAGAACGATCCATTTTTCTTACGTCATTAAACTGTCTATTTATATATTTAGTCGTGTATCCGCGATCAATAAATTCTTCATGCAGACTTTAAAGGCAGCGTTCGAAAATAACATTATTTGAACAGATTTTCTTTGTTTTAATTGCCTCATTCCGTATTAATAATCGTTTTACTTTAGGATGATGTGCACTGCTTGCATGAATCAGATCACGAGTATCTTCGAACTTGCGAAGGACAGATGTTTCCCAAGAATTTAATGATGTTTTAGTCAGCTTGACGTCTAGAAAACTAATCATAGTAGCATCATTTATTACGTTGATCGTAAAGTTAAGTTCTGATTCATTATTAAGGCCATCAATAAACTCCTTTAGTTTTCCTAATCCGTGATCCCAGACACAATAAATATCATCAATGTATCTTAACCATAAATTCGGTTTACATTTGCATTTGCTGATGTATCTCTCCTCAATCGCAGCAACATACAATCCGGCATTCGTTGGGTCGACTGGAGTACCCATGGCTGCTTCAATTTGTTGAAGATATAGTATATCATTGAAGCTGAATATGTTCGAAGTAAGAACCATCTTTAGGAGTTGCGATAGACTCTCAGTTTCGCTCTCATCAGTTCCTGCGTCGGCAAAAAATTTACGTATTGATTTCACTCCATTTTCATTAACAATTGAAGTGAATAGAGACTCCACGTCAAGGGTGCATAATATAGACTTAGTTTGTATATGAGGTAGGAATGCCTCAAGTGCCCGTATAAATCCATCAGTACTAGAAACAAAGGATGGTCGACCGGCAAGAATTGGATACAGTGTTTTGTGCAAGTATCTTGAGATATTCTCGCACATCGTTCCGCAATTTCTTACAATTGGTCTTCCCGGACAAGGATTAAGGTTTTTGTGAATCTTCGGTAGAAGATATAAATGTCCTGGCAATGGATTCGGTTTTCTCAACGACTTAGCAAGGCTTTCATCAGGAATAAGCTTCTGTATAGTTGCTTCAACGGATTTTACAGTTTCTTGGAAATACTCACTATTGACCGTTTGATAAGCGTTTGATTGTAACTGTCTCAATCCTTCGTTGATATAATCTTCTTTATTAAGAATGACTATCTTACTTCCTTTATCTGCAGGCAATATTAGAATATCGTTGTTGTTGCGTAATTCATTAATAGCCGCTCTTTGGTTTCTCTCTAGGTTGTTTTCGATGAATGGGTTCGGTGGCATTACAACATATTTTTGAATAACAGGAGTCTGTAGCCATGCTTGCTTCTGAGCTGTTGTAGTCTCTAATGGTTTGTCATTGAACATGGCTCTTGACATGTAGCTTAAACTATCAATAAGCTTAAGCCTTCTGAACTCCCTTGGCATCGGTGCAAATGATAATCCGAGAGAAAGCAGTGTTTGTTGATCCGTTGTAATGACAGTTGAAGACATCTTAACGACATCTTAACACTGCGGTTTGAATAAACTTGTAAGCTCGATAATTCTTCGTGGTGTATTTCTATTCCCATGAGTCGGCTTAGTTTACGGCATTTAGATTTTAAGTGCTGAATGCAAGGATTGATCAATGTCTTCTTTTATCGAATTATATATGTTAGAATAAGCTTGCCATATAATTCTTGTCATTTGTAATTCAGCAGTTTTGATCAGTTTGTTCCATTTGACAGTTAAACATTTGGAAGTGCTATTATTCATTAGACTCGTGTTTATTTGCATAGACTTTTTGATTCTTAGTCCCTTCGTTGTAATAGACAGTTTAATGGCGTAAGAAAAATGAATCGTTCTAAACTTCTATTATCAAAAACAAGGAAGCTGTAGAAACACTAAATGCCTTCCACACATTGATAGACTACCATCCTGCCCTAGCAAATATCCAGTCTGATATAAACAGATCGATCAAATCCACCAAACTGACAGATTTCCGCTATCCAAAGGTGGGGTTTAGAACAAGTTGTAACCTACAAAGTCTACTAAAATACAAGAAACAAAAAGAAAGAATAAGTAGACCTTGTATGGATAAACGTTGCAAATGTTGTTCCGAAAATGAAGAAGTCACAGTTTTTCTCCGGGACTACAACTGGCATGCGATATTCTACAGATGGCGAATATACCTGCAAATCCAAAAATATCGTCTATATGTGTGAATGTACTCGTTGCCATCAACAATATGTAAGAGAAACATCAGAACAAATGAACGTCTGATCAAATAACAGACGTGCAGATATAAAAAAGGGTATAGGACGCGACGGTGCGGCAACACATACCATCACGAACGCTGATCACACAATGCAAGTTACCATCATACAAGGTGGATTTGCCAACGATGCAAAACGTAAGCTGTGTGAAGAGCAGTGAATTTCTCAATTAATGTGTGATACAACACTAAACACACATCACAGATGCCGACTTCCATGATTAAACGTATAAAGTGACAAAATCGGCATGTAAGCAGTATTACACAATTATAATTGACGAAGACTTCAGTGAGAAGTCAAAAGCTTTTGTTAAAAATAATTGTGTAAATATATAATAATTGTCCTTCTTTTCGGTTAATATTCAATTTAATATATATAATTGTCGTAAGTAGATAAAAAACAGGAAATGACGACCAAGAGCAATATCTTGTAAAGCTTTCGGGCTAATTGCCCTTCTTCGGTACATCTACAAAAAAATGTACAGTTCTGATAAGCACAAAAAATAGTAATGAAAATCAAATTGTTCAATGCAACTAACAGAGAGAAATATAAATAACCCAATTTCGGAACTCATATATTCACGGCAAGTGATATATGTGCTCGGCATTTAATTGTTGGTCTGCCATGAGTTGTCCGATCCAAAACATTTCCTTTTGTTTACGCTTAGCCGTGACAGGAACATTTGCCTCAATAATTATCGTCTCCATCTTATGGTTTTCATTTTCTATGCAGTGTTTGGCTGCCCCGTCATTCTTCGCTCGTTTATACTTTATGTCGGATCTACGAGTCAAAGCTCGTACATTCATTTGTCCTAGTGTCTGTCCTATATATATCTTTGAACATTCATTGCACATGTTCATATATACTAGTCCTTTGCTCTTGCAATTATTGTGTCCGCGGACATTATATTTTAAGCATGTTACCGGACTTGTAAATGTTATTGTTGTGGCCATTTCAAGGCAGCACTTACATCGTCGATCATTGCATGGTTCGCTAAGTCCTCGTTCATGACGGGTTTTGTCGGTTTTCAAGCATATTTTGAATTGTTCGTGCGCTATTGAATCCAATTATCGGCCGCTTAATTAAGGATCGGCATACTGGGTCTACCTCTTTAGCTTCGGCAAGATCCTTGTTTAAATTCTCAAATGCCGGGTGGTAGTTCAAGGTCGCATAGAAAGCCTTTCCTTTTTAATTCGAATTTTTAGATAATTTGGTTAGAAGTTTAGTCCGACTGATTCGTCTAACTGACTCCAACTGTTTCCGTAGAGCTACTTTGCGGTATCCACGGCAATTCCCTTCCTTAATGAATTTTTCTGCGTGTCTCTCAAATTCTTCATTCTTGGAACAGATCTTTCTGATCCTCCTGAATTCGTTCAAGGGTAGCCCAATCGCACCGGTGTTTGCAAGCCTGTACGGGGCCGAAATTGAGGAAAGGATGATTGAAACGGCACAACTAAAACCATTGGTATGGTTGCGCTACATCGATGACATATTCATTGTCTGGACCCATGGAGAAGACGCATTAAAAGAATTTATACAAAGACTAAATGAAACTAGCGAACTAAAATTTACGAGTAACTTCGGAAAACCTACGATATTCCTGGATACAGAGGTACACAACCCAAAGTGCCAATTGGGATACAACACTCCATCGTAAGTTTGACGGTACTCGCAGTATACTACATGCAAGAAGTTGTGTGCCCAGAGCTATAAAAAGGGCGGTGACCTTGAACGAATTCAGGAGGATCAGAAAGATCTGTTCAAGAATGAAGAATTTGAGAGACACGCAGAAAAATTCATCAAGGAAAGGAATTGCCGTGGTTACCGCAAAGTAGCTCTACGGAAACAGTTGGAGTCAGTTAGACGAATCAGTCGGACTAAACTTCTAACCAAATTATCTAAAAATTCGAATTAAAAAGTAAAGGCTTTCTATGCGACCTTGAACTACCACCCTGCATTTGAGAATTTAAACAAGGATCTTGCCGAAGCTATAAAAGAGGTAGACCCAGTATGCCGATTATTAATTAAGCGGTAGATAATTGGATTCAAAAGCGCACGAACAATTCAAAATATGCTTGAAAACCGACAAAACCGTCATGAACGAGGACTTAGCGAACCATGCAATGATCGACGATGTAAGTGCTGCCTTGAAATGGCCACAACAATAACATTTACAAGTCCGGTAACATGCTTAAAATATAATGTCCGCGGATACAATAATTGCAAGAGCAAAGGACTAGTATATATGAACATGTGCAATGAATGTTCAAAGATATATATATATATATATATATATATATATATATATATATATATATATATATATATATATATATATATATATATATATATATATATATATTAGGAAAGACTTGACACCGACGACCAGGATACTTATTGTATTCGTTCATATATTAATATTAAAGAATTAACTGGTGTTAAAGTACGAGCAATATTATTACGTTTCGGCTAAAGCCTTCGTCAGATAATCTAAAACAAAAAATATAGTCACAATATGCAATAAATGTCTAGAAAATAAAAATAAAAATGAAAGTTCTAGATGTGAGTTTAGACCAGGTTGCATGTCTAACATTAATTGAGCAATCCAAATATTTTCTTTGTTCTTTCGCTCATAATCTTTTTTAACATCTTTCTCAATAATGTTATATTTATAGTCACATTCACCGTTGTGTTTTTCGACAGTATGTTTTACAGCGCCGTCGTTTTCCGTTCGTTTAAATTTTATGTCGTTCCTTCGGTTTGTGACTCTCTCGCTTAATTTTCTTTTAGTTTCTCCCACATATTGGGCGTATATATATATTTATATATATAGGACAGACAGGAGGACAAATGAATGTACGAGCTTTGACTCGTAGATCCGACATAAAGTATAAACGAGCGAAGAATGACGGGGCAGCCAAACACTGCATAGAAAATGAAAACCATAAGATGGAGATGATAATTATTGAGGCAAATGTTCCTGTCACGACTAAGCGTAAACAAAAGGAAATGTTTTGGATCGAACAACTCATGGCAGACCAACAATTAAATGCCGAGCACATATATCACTTGCCGTGAATATATGAGTTGCGAAATTGGGTTATTTATATTTCTCTTTGTTAGTTGCATTGAACAATTTGATTTTCATTACTATTTTTTGTGCTTATCAGAACTGTACATTTTTTGTAGATGTACTGAAGAAGGGCAGTTAGCCCGAAAGCTTTACAAGAAATTGCTATTGGTCGTCATTTCCTGTTTTTTTATCTACTTACGACAATTATTACTAATGTATCATTCAATAGATGATCCGGGACAGTGTCAATTTTCCGCAAATCAAATGGATATATATATATATAATTTGATGTTACACCTGCCCTGGGACACCCAATGGTGTACTCATACATAAATCACTATGTTTTCCTCACGAAAATGCATAAACACCAGGCAGCATTATATATATCCTCATCGGATCAAGAAATAGAACCGAATTATTCTCGCAATATTCAAAGTCGCTACGTATGCCTTGTCATCATATGTGTGACGACATACTTTTCAACAACAGTAGACGCGTTTCGCTCTAACGGAGCTCATCTGTACCGTGACCTCAAAAATCATCCATCGACACCTTAACACACACTTAAACAATATCTAAAGCTCGAAAAACAGAACTACCCTTAATCTGAATCATCAGAGGAAATTTAGCATAAGCTCTGTGCATGGGAGTACGTATTGCAGTTTAACCATGCATCAACAAGGTTTAATTGTTTTATATTGTTTAATTGTTTTATAATTTCGTAGAAAACAAATAAATATATGTTATGACTTTAAAAGTTTTATTTCAAACACGTTTTGTTTAAGAAAATAAGTGATTTTGATGTCGAAAATACAATTAATTTTCATAGGCTCTTTTGATGTTAATGCAAGTGTGTAATATAAAAGTTTATTCCCCGGGTCATTACCATTTTCAAATATTGAATACAATCTTTGTTTTCCTTCAAAATATTTAAGCGATTTATGTACCAGATAGTAAATCCTTTTATAATGAAAGTGAATCTTTTTATAATGTTTCTCCTAGATACGTCTTTACAAATGGCATCAAAATCAGTAATGTTTTTGTGATAGATGGATACTCCTGTTATCTTCTATTCCAAAACTCGAAGATAATTTTGAATTATATTCAACTTTCATTAAACAATCTGATCTTATATCAATTAGTTCTTTCAAAAATCCCCGTGAAAGGTAATCATATTTGGGAGACTTGGATAAACCGGGAAAGTACTTTTTAAAAGACTCAGTGTTTCAAGCACCTTGATAAGCACCTCAAACTCTTTTACTGTGTTATATATATCCTTGTTTGCAACATATTCATTCAAATGTTAAAATGCTTCGGTACGTTCCTAAATAATATTGTTTGACCACAATAATATCTTTTGCTCAAAAGCTTGAAGTTTAAACTAAATTATTAACATATTGCCTCATTTCTCTGTAGTGCTAAATTCAATTCATTTTTCCAACAGATTTACCAAGTATCAGAAAATAAGCATTCTTTATTATTAAGAAGAAAGTTCTGATGCCTTTCCCCAAGGGACTATCCTAAAAACCTTTTCTTGATATAGCCATTGTACATATGTATGATATGTATTGTATTTTTAAAGCTTAATTTTTGACAAAATATTCTTCTACATATTTATTTTAAACCACATGGAGTTATGAACACATGTTTGAAAAACTAGCTGATCTTTATTAATTATACAATTAATATGTATTGATCCGGGGCATACCTTGCTTGGGTATTTTGGGTTTGGCGCTTCCAAGCTTTCTGAAAATAAATTTATATATAGTTATTCACTATTTTAAAGCGTAGGATAGGAAAACATATTTTATAGTATTAAAAAATAACTTTTAATTTTTTTAACATAAAATTGATGACATCATTACTTTGTCAGTATAAGCATTGACAGTTTAAAATTGGATAGGTATAGGATACTAGCTCTCCACATTTAAGCAAAGTTTTAGTGTTTTACAATCAACATTAATGATTATATTGCTGTTTAACATTTTATTATAAAAAAGTAATTTAAATTGAAATTTACGTAAAACATCAATATCATAATGTATATTTATTTTTAAATTTTTGAAATCTCTAAATTTTTATGATTCTAATTGTTTCTATGTATAGCATCCATTTTGATAATAATCGGATTTAGAAAATAAAAATATTGAAAAATCAATTTTTAGATACGAAAGAAATTGATGATTTTTTATAAAAAGGTAATGAAAATTATAAGTTTATTTAAAGTCTGCAAAAATGTTTATAATTTTTTAAGCATATCACTAACTTTTCCTTCTTTAAACTACCTATAATACTTTTAACATTCTTTTAATCCCCTTATAAACGCACGTACCCACTTAACTCATACATAGTGTTATCGATTTTTTGCTTAATTACCTCTTAAAAAATATTTTTCTATTATAAAACTTAAAATAGCTATATAACCGTTTCTAGCAAAACCGTTTCATAGCAAACTAAAACTTTTCAAAATTATAAAACACTTTTATCTTAAACCCTCATAATTTCAATTTTCTAATGTTTCGATTTGCTAATATTTCTACAGTACATGAATGTTCTAAAGTAGTATAAAATGTAATAAAAAAAATTCAGAACGCTTGTTAGCCCCAAACCAAAACATCCCTGTCTTTTTAACCAATGCTTGCAAACATTCTATATTCTCCATCATTGCAGCTGCACCATCTCTACAATAAAAGTTCCAGACAAAAAAGTAAATAATCAAAGAGATTAGGTTCATGTTGGTATTTAGCAAAAACCATCGGCATGGTCATTACACACATGACGTCTATAAATTGTTGTGTGTCAAGTACTGATTGAGATATATTGTTTGGTCTTGTCGTTAGTCACGAAGAAACTCCCTTTTCTGATGCATATGCTATTATACATTTCATCCTTTCATCCAATAATTCTACCGTATGTAAAGCTCTGCGTGTAGTCTCTAGTTTAGCTTCATTATAAATTTGTTCACTTATTTGTCTTTGTAAAATTGTTAGTTCTTGTCCTTTAATACCACGCAAGATGGGTTCACATATTCTTATCGATCGGCTATATATGTTATTAGCATTATCCAGTTATTTCGAATTCCCAGACCGCCACATCTTGACGGTAGCGAATAGATCATTCGCATAGTTTCCGTTATGTCCTCTTGACCAGTAAATTTTGGTAACAAATCATTGTAGATAGAACTCCGTAACTCCTCAAACCACTCCACCTCTACCTTGCACGTTCGAATCACGTAACTCCACTTGTGTTGTATAGCTTGGCAAAACGCGCTATATGCAACTCGAGCATCAATCTCCGCAATTTCAGATAACTGTTTAACCATTTTTGTCCATTTTGCTACCCTTTCGATTAAATGAGATTTTGTTAATGTGTGTGCTCCTATCGGAGATCCCAAGTGAACGATGCCTTCGTCAGTCGTGCAAATCCCTGCATTGCGAAAAATCTTTTTAACATGGGCATATGACTTTTATGCACTAGCAATTTACTTTTTGCTACATTCACATGAAATCCATATAGCGGACCGATTGTAACTATATCCTGCCATACTTTTATTAGATCTTCCGGTCGACCTATGCAACATGCATCATCTGCGTACCATCGATGCATAACATAAGGTACCCTCTTCCTCAGATCATTTATAAGAGGGAGTGTTGTCATTGCGAATACCGCCATCGCCAATGGATCACCTTGCGTGAATCCCTCTTTTGAGATTAAAAGCTCGTCTTGCACATTTATATAGGGTCCTTCTGGTAGCAGTTCTTCAGCACACGATATATGGCCGGACATACATTCGTAATGTTCGTTAATGTCAATTTGCGATTTATCGCATTGAACGCGTTGCTAGCATCTATCTGCAACACACAGACATCGTTCGACAATTAAAATGAATTCCTAATAGAGTGAATCACTGATTCTGCTCCGCATCGTTGTGTAGCACACAGTTGTACACTACCAGCTACTTCGGCGATATCACTTGTCACCGTTGAAAGAATAGCCTTGGCCATTATTCGTCGGCATAATTATCCTACTCTGATTGGCTGTATTCCCGGCTGTTTGTTCAACGGGACCAGACGAATAATAATATGAATAATAATAAGGATGTCTTAATAAAATAAAACACAGGCAAAAGGTCACTAAAGAACAGAAAAAATCAATCAGAAACATTCAACTATAGACTTTAATATTGTTAGTCTTCACATCTTCATGGCCCCAGGTCCAGTGGGATCTGAGCCCTCCAACCAATCCAAAACGCACCCTTCTGACTGAACTACCCGGGGTCTTTCACTCCCGAAGAATCCAATCGAGGCGAACTATGCTGGGCAACGAGAGACAAGGAGCTTAAGAAACCTTAGCCTTTGCACCGTGGGACGTCCTCTAGAAAAGAAGGCGCACTTGGATTTTCCCATTAAATGACAGATGCTGAGCCCGTTTCAGGGCCCACCTAGCTTTCTTCAGAATACGTTTAAGTCTATCTAGGTCAGTTTTCGACGACCAATTCACCGTAACGGTGAACCCCAGGTATTTTACTCGACTCGAGAAGATAGGGAGTGGTTGAGGTTGCAAAATGGAGGAGAGTGCAGAGAGTGCTAATCTCTTAAGTTTCTTTTTGGTCGCAGGGGTGCCATGAAAAACAACCACCTGCGATTTGCTGGAGTTTAAAATAAGATTGGATGGGGGTAACTGATCTTTTAATCTTAAAAAGAAACGATTGATATCCGAGACTATATCTTTGCACCTGCGTTCAGAGAACAGGGCTGTGGTGTCATCAGTGTATACCACTAGACGTCGTTCGCGTTTAATTATTTTAAAGAGTTCAAGGGAAGCAGCAAGAAACAATATAGGAGAAATATGTGATCCTTGGGGCACACACGTAATAGGGTAGAACTGACGCGCATCAGGGTCATCTTCATAATAGAGTCGCTTGGTGTACAGCAGTATCTCCATCCTGTTAGCAATTCTCGCAGGCAACCCAAGGGACCTGAGAGAAGAGATAACAAATGGAATGGAGATGCGGCCAAATGCAGCAGAAAAATCAAGGAAAACAGCCACAGCAGGTTGGTGACAATTAACCTGACATAACTGATGCACTTCACCTATAGCTGAATGGACCGAGCGATATTTTACGAACCCACGGAAACCTGATGGGATTAAATTACGCCTTCATAAATGGTCGCGGATTTTACGCGCAAGCGCTTTCTCGTAAATGGAGATGAGGGAGTTTTGTATCGAAATGGGTCGCAGGTCTTTAGGATAGGAGACCGGATTTCTTTTAGTCTTCCCCGTGTAGGGAAGACACTTGCCCACGAGCAATGTCTTTATTTCCCATGAGTGCCTCAACTTTATCGGTCTTTGATTTGATCATCTTACCGATCTTCACCGGAGTAACCGTGTGTTCTGATGCGCCTTTTTTGATTCGGAAACTGCCCCAGGACCTGAAATTTCCGGGGCCTTGAAGAATACAGCCAGATTCTTACCAATAATAAGTTCAATTTGCCTCAGTGTTGACTGCTTGTTGGTGTCGAGAAGTCTTATGATATCTCTGTCTAAAAATTCGTGTAGTAAGCCATTTTGCCGCTCAAAAAACAGAAAGTTCATATTTATTCAGCTTTCGGTAATCGTCTGTTACCATCATCAGAAAATCTAGAAAAAAAAACATAAAACGTTAAATATAATGACAATATGTAGTAGTAATTAGTGAAATTATTTTAGGACTCAAAACACATTAAGTGTTCTAACGAATCCCTTGTCCTTCGCATTAAGCTTAGGCGTTATTTCTTTTATTGATAGAGATTCCAACAGCTGTAGATCTTCTTTACGTGTGTTTCGGAAAATGACGCTTGTGCTGTTGAAAATTTCTTGAAATGTAGGCACTCTTTTGTGTACATCTTCAAAGTGTTTTCGGATCGCATCATTGTATGCATATTGGAGAATTTGGTCTCGCAAGAGTTGAGTAGCCTATATATGTGTTCCCGGCCTTACATCCGGGTTCAGAGCAATTGAATTGATACACAACTTTGCAGATTTCGTCCTTTGTTCGTTGGTTCCTGATTATTAAAGATTTCAATTTTCTGCCCTTGTAGTATATGCGTAGCCTTATTGTCTTTTCTGACCTTATACATCTTTTTACTATGACTCTTAATATGCTTTCGTCCTTCTCGTATTGACTCGTATACTGGTTCCCGTAGTAAAGGTGAACCGTATCTGTCGCGTTCGATAACTTCTCGGGTTTGATCACTTTTGAGTTGACAAAATTCTTTATCGTTTTGTCTATAATACATGTTGGATTATTGTTATTTGTGAATATCTGCTTTATGCGCTTTATTTCTTGATCGAATGTTTGCCAGTCTGTGCTCAATTTATAGGCACGATATATCATGCATTGTAAAGCGCTTATTTTGTATTAGTAAGGGCAGTCGATACAGTAGTTGATAAACGTTCCATCATTTGTGCTCTTCATGTACATTTTTTGCCTTAGTTTCGTGCCTTGCCGTTCCACTTCTACATCAAGGAAGGCTAATTTTGAATTCGTCTAGAATTAAATTATTATTTCCAGTCCTGATTGTAATTCCATTGCCTCACGAAGTTTATTAGCTTGCTCTCTATTTTTGACGCAACAAAATGTGTCACATATATAATAGAATCTACTGTGTATTTTGTGCGGCGAAACAGAATCCCTAACTAAGCAGAATCCCTTACGAGACAGAATCCATTGCCTTACGAAGTTTATTAGCTTGCCCTCTATTTTTGACGCAACAAAATGTGTCATATATATTTTATATATTTATATACTTACCTATTTTGATATATATATTTTAAAAAATATATATTTTATATATTTATAAATTATATATTTATTTTATATATATTAATATATATATATTCCCATCTAGTATAAATGCCGTATTTCGTAAGAAATCCTGGACCGTTGTTTACTCAGCACATCCGTGCACTACTATTATATATATATATATATATATATATATATATATATATATATATATATTATCGTTTGAGATCATGAAGATCGATTGGAATCGGGACTGGTGATCCTTTGATGGATTCTTATTTATGTAACGAATAGTTGCTAGGTCACACGAGGTGACTTTCGCATTGAAAACCAGCTACAGAATCCTTCCTTCATGATATCCAATTCCATACACCCTGACTACTAACGGCGCCATTGCCACAACCGTTTTCGTTTCGCCCGCTTTTTGCCACATGTTGGTAGCCCCGGGCTCGTCAGAAGGCTGACTACCAACTCTTCGCCTTTTGAAATTTGACTTATCCGAGATTCGAGCTGTCGCTCTCCGTACTTGGCTTGCGCTCTTGACTGCTAGGCTACGAATCCAGGATTACCAGATTTCACACAGTATATGAAACCTTCCATCATGATATCCAGAAACTGCATTGTCCGAGATGCTTCTCTGGCATGCTTATTATAGATTTTATCGTTTGAGATCATGAAGATCGATTGGAATCGGGACTGGTGATCCTTTGATGGATTCTTATTTATGTAACGAATAGTTGCTAGGTCACACGAGGTGACTTTCGCATTGAAACCAGCTACAGAATCCTTCCTTCATGATATCCAATTCCATCTCGGATAAGTCAAATTTCAAAAGGCGAAGAGTTGGTAGTCAGCCTTCTGACGAGCCCGGGGCTACCAACATGTGGCAAAAAGCGGGCGAAACGAAAACGGTTGTGGCAATGGCGCCGTTAGTAGTCAGGGTGTATGGAATTGGATATCATGAAGGAAGGATTCTGTAGCTGGTTTTCAATGCGAAAGTCACCTCGTGTGACCTAGCAACTATTCGTTACATAAATAAGAATCCATCAAAGGATCACCAGTCCCGATTCCAATCGATCTTCATGATCTCATACGATAAAATCTATAATAAGCATGCCAGAGAAGCATCTCGGACAATGCAGTTTCTGGATATCATGATGGAAGGTTTCATATACTGTGTGAAATCTGGTAATCCTGGATTCGTAGCCTAGCAGTCAAGAGCGCAAGCCAAGTACGGAGAGCGACAGCTCGAATCTCGGATAAGTCAAATTTCAAAAGGCGAAGAGTTGGTAGTCAGCCTTCTGACGAGCCCGGGGCTACCAACATGTGGCAAAAAGCGGGCGAAACGAAAACGGTTGTGGCAATGGCGCCGTTAGTAGTCAGGGTGTATGGAATTTGATATCATGAAGGAAGGATTCTGTAGCTGGTTTTCAATGCGAAAGTCACCTCGTGTGACCTAGCAACTATTCATTATATATAATTAGAGTAAGAGTGTAACCGACTCCGGGATCCAGGATTGAATGCTTCCATACAAGTATTGTTAGTAAAATAAACCGGAAAAGGTAAAGATCAAAATTATTTTCTTTATTTAATTGTACAAATCCGAGTTTTAGCTTTCGGCGATACTGCCTTCTTCAGGAATATGCTCGAATCGAGCATATTCTTCAGCCTGAAACTCTCGTCACTTCTAGACGGTCATGTGATAGCCGGCAGCCATCGTCAGTAAGATGAACTATCACACGCCGTTTCGGCTGCCTCTGTGACATTGTGAAAATGCATTTCCGGAGCAATACCGGTCAGCTTTAAGCGATAGGACAAGTGTGCTGTTGTTTTTTGGCTTATATATTTTTGCTTTTTGTTGTTTTTTATTTATAAAAATATAATTTAAAAAGCACTTCTTGTGAAACACGAAACATTAAAAAACGCCAATCACAGATCTAATAAATAAATAAAGATTTTCTTAATAAATGACAACAGATAGCAAATTTAAAAAAGGAAACATGCTAAAAAAGTAATGTTAATGTTCTTCCCAAGTAAATATTTCTTTCGTCTTCAGATCTGTTATGGCCTCAGGTCCAACGGGATCTGAGACCCCCAGCCAATCCAACACGCCGCTCTCCGACTGAACCACTCGGGGTCTGCCACACCCCCTTCCGAAGAATCCAATCTAGGCGGACGATGCTCGGTAATCTCGAAATGAGGAGCTTAAGAAACCTTAGTCTTTGTTCTGGGGAACGTCCTCTTGAAAATAAGACTAATCCCGAGATATCCCAAGTACCCCATAGACGCACTTGGGTTTTCTCTTTCAATAACAGATGTTGGGCCCGTTTCAGGGTCCATCTAGCTCTCTTCAGGATACGTTTAGTCTATCCAGGTCAGCTTTCGCTGACCAGTTCACCGTAATGGTGAACCCCAGGTATTTTACTCGACTTGTGAAGGTATGGAGAGGTTGATTAGTCAGGATAGAAGATAGAGCTGAGAGTGCTAATCTCTTGAGTTTTTTCTTTGTCGCTGGGACGCCATGAAAGACCACTACCTGCGATTTGGAGGAGATTAAAACAAGGTCGAAAAAGGGCAGCTGATATTTTAATCTTGTAAAGAAACGGCTGATATCAGAGACTAAATCTTTGCACCTGCGTCCAGAGAACAGGGCTGTGGTATCATCATCGTATACCACCAGATGTTGATCGCGTTTGAATTTTTTTAGAGTTCAATGGAGGCAACAAGAAACAAGATTGGAGAAAGTGGGGAGCCTTCAGGCACACCTGAAATAGGGTAGAACTGACCTGCATCAGGATCGTCTTCATAGAAGAATCGCTTGGTGTACATCAATATTTCCACCCTGTTAACAATTCTCGCAGGTAACCCGAGGGACCTGAGAGAAGTGGTAAGAAAAGGAATGGAAATGCGGTCAAATGCAGCAGCGAAATCAAGAAAAACAGCCACAGCAAGCTGATGACTATCTTGACAAAACTGCTCCACTTCACCTATTGCTGAATGGACCGAGCGATCTTTTACGTACCCATGAAAACCTGGTGGGATTAAATTTCGCCTACTTAGATGATCGCGGATTTTACGCGCAAGCGCTTTTTCGTAAATTGAGATAAGGGAGTTTTGAATCGAAATGGGTCGCAGATATTTAGGACATGAAATCGACTTCTTTT
Source organism: Pomphorhynchus laevis (assembly GCA_012934845.2). NCBI lineage: Eukaryota > Metazoa > Acanthocephala > Palaeacanthocephala > Echinorhynchida > Pomphorhynchidae > Pomphorhynchus > Pomphorhynchus laevis. The sequence goes on from WNNJ02001801.1 coordinate 261,209, forward strand.
TAGGTATAAAAACATAACTGTTGATGTTTATTCCAGCAATATCAGACGGGGAGGCTAATAGCATTGTTATGGCGACCTTCTTTCTCTGTCGAAAGCTGACAAACACGAGTGGAGAGTGGCGCATGGGTTCTGGAGGTGCCCGAGAGTGGTCCCCAGGAGTTAAGGATATCTGTAACAGATAAGTCCCTACTCCTGAAGTCACACCAAGGCGGAATTGATTGGGGTGATTGAGTGGCTCCATAATTGTGTAGGGATAGTGACTCCTCCAAAACTTTATCAAGGCCAATTCTACCGATCCAACCTAATGCTCTATCCTTCCAACAGACAAACTTTTCCTTCTTGAATATCTTCCAGAAGGAAGACTGAGAAGGGTTAAGGCGAGAAATGCTTGCCTTATCCCTACTCAGCTGGAGACTATATCTAGCGCTCCAGTATTCATTCGAGGGCTTATCTGGCGGAAACAGAGAGATTAAGAAGGTGTAGCATTTTAGTTAGGATCTTGAGTTTTGTTGGAGTGGGATTGTGTATGCGACCTTTATAGGTAGTCGAAAGCAACGCGGTAGCTTGCGAAGAGAGGTAGGCATTAAATTCGGTCAAACTCTCATTTCCAATTCTGGGGAAGAGTTGGATAGCTGCTTGAAAGAAGGCCACTCTGATGGGATCAAAGTGGAACCTTCTCCTAAGCAACGTATCTTCCTCTAACCACCAACGAATTAGGTCATAAGAGGTGGTCTGTTGTTGGTGCGACTGCTCAGTACAGATGGGTTTCAACAACCACTTTTTATGTAGCAGTAATATGTCGAGGAGCGAATTAGTTGTTGAGCAATGAAAGGTGGGGGATGGCGGTTTGTGAATAAGATAGTCGTTCCTTGCTCTGTGGTTTGCTGCATTAATCTAGCGACCAGTTCTGTCGTTGAAGTCACCAAGTAACATGTCATAGCCACTACCTAATATACGATCTAGTAGGTCACGGTTCTTGTGAATTTCTCCTGGCCGTATATAAATATTGGCTATGCTGATGTGTTTACCGTTCTTACGAAGTGATATAGCTAAACAAGATAGGGCTGGACAAGAATAGTTAAGAAGGAGGGAAGATCTTAAGGAGCATTTAACTAAGGTTAAAAGACCTTGAGATGAAGAGGAGTGAGGAGGCGTTATATACGGAGTGAAGTGGGTGGATATATGCCTAGAGATGAATCGAGTAATGTCCTGGGGGATACGGATAGACCGCGTCTCCTGAAGGACTATAACAACTGCATGTCTACCAGTTAAAAGGCTAAGGGCAGAAGCACCTCCCGAATTCCACTGAAGGATATTTAGTGAAAAAGGCTCTTGATTGCTTTGCATTGTGTTAGTTTAGCTGGAAGGGTATTGCCTCACCCTAGACAGAGCTAGAGGTGGAAGGGTTGCCCCCTCCACCACTAGCGCCGCCCAGAATGGGTACTTGCCCCCGAGCATTATCGTCATTTCCCTTTGAGGCGCTTTTAATCTTGCCCTTCAGCATTTTGCCGATCATTAAGGGGGGGACGGCATGGGCCAAAGCCCCCTTCTTTTTCGAAGCTGGAATTTCTGACGAAGGAGGAATCACCGAGTTTGCTGGCACTGTCGGCGACGTTAGTAGAGCATAAAGTAAAGATTTCACCAACTCCTCTGTTTGTTTTCTGGACTCTGCCGATCTGAGGTCTATAGCATGAAGTAGTTCTTGGTCATACATACCTCTACAGGCATTCAGGGGAGCAGATGTCGCGCACCAGAATAAGACCCGAGTTTCCTCGCAGCAGAAGATTGAAGCAAACTACTGTACTTCTTAAAGAAGACACATCTACTCCAGGCTGGGTGGCTCTCCCCACAGTTGGAGCAGGATGGGAGGGGCGTACATTTGCTGCCGCTCTCTGCAGCCAGGCAAGAAGAGGAGCTACACACCCCACATGTAGTCGGTAGGGAGCAGCTGGAAGCCCAGTGCACCCACTTATGGCACCGACTACAGTGAGGATAAGTGTACTCCTCACTGCCGACAATTTCGAATTTTAGGTTAAAGCCCATAAAGGGATTACATGTCGTCTTTTCCAATAACTTAGCCTCTCCTATCGCCGCTGAACAGAAACTAATTGTTAACGGGAAGCCGTTTTTTCCTTTCAGGGGACGGAAGTTAGTAATTTTATAAGTTTTTTAGTATCTCAATATCCTCATCAACCAAGTGAGCCGGAAGATCGGCTATTTTCAAGGATGCTTGGATGGGTTTGCACTCGAATATGCCCAAATCTTTAAAGTTTGCGTTAAAAAACTCTCATAGCTCTCCAGGAGATCCTGGGATGAAAACGATATCTTAATACCATTGTTGTTATATCGAACAGTGTTGAAAATTATTCGGTTGTTCATTTTAGAGACAAATTCTCTGAGGAAAGTGTTGTATAACATGTGTCACTCTAAAGGCTTTATTATTTTGATAATCCCCAGATTAACATGTTTGGAGATTGGGGAAAGTAATTCTCCATTATCAGAAGGAACAGAAGCATCACTTACCTCTGGGCTGTGATGATTAAGACCGACATTCACCTTATTTAGTTGAGATTTGGAAGGTTTTTCATTGTAAATAGAAGAAAAATTGCTTTCCATAACTTCAGAATTTTTGACTTCTTTCGTGCGTATCGCAATGCTTGCACGATATTTAAAATTGCCAGTAAGTCGTCTATGTCGTTATATATAGTTAATTATCAAGATAGTTTTGATCACAGATCTCTGATAATACATTTATTAAGGTTATAGAGAAGGAATCTACAGCGCAAAAGATGTTCCTGCGAAAATGACAGGATGCTTTTTCGCTAAAAATTAAGTGGGCAAATAAAGAAGGCAAAATTATTCTTCAGATTATAAGGAATACCGTCAAAGATATCTCCTCTCCGGAAGCGATTTTTGAGCGTTACATTCTGAAAGATGATTTTGCCAAAATCACTTTTAAAAGCTGTGCAATAAATGAAATATTCAAAAATAATTTGTACATAATTGATAGTGATTGATTCTTCTCTGAGAGACACAGATAACCTAAAGTATGTCCCGCCGTTTACATAAGATGATGATGTCCTAGAATTGAAAAATAAATATGAGATTACATTAATAAAAATGTAAAACATTCAATCAAGCTTACAGTTCATTTTTTGTGAAAGAAGCTGTAAGTGATCTACAGAGGTTAAGAGATTCATACCCTGGAATTTTGTGTAATACCGTCAAATTAATAATATTTGATGAGGATTATTTGAAATTCAGGTATCCGCAGTGTTACTGTTGTCTGCGAAGGGGCCACTTTTCAAGCATGTATTGGAAAGTGGTCATCGTAGTGTGCACCGCGGGAACGAGCATGAAAAACAGGTTAGTGGAAGAAATCAAATCAGCTAACTGAGTCCAAGTATTTAATATAATTATCAAATAAACAAAACATAATGCTAAATCAAAATTTAATAAATAATAAAATTAATAATTGTTTTTAGATTTTCTATAATTTTAATCAACTTAAAATAAAAAATCGAAATTTAAAATAGATGTCATTTTTAGATCGGTAAAACTCAGATGTGCCTATTGCAAGTGTTCAAATAGGGCGTATTCTCACGCGTGCATTCATTTTTAAAATTATTTAAAGTTGGTGGACGGGGAGGATAAAAGAACATTTGAAGGAGCACAGTCCTAATTCAAGCAATTTAAAAAAGTCTGTTGATCAGCATGCTTCATAAATGAGGATGTTGATCGACAGTTTGAACAGTATAGAAATAAAATGGCGACAATAGCAGTAGAGAATAAAAATCTTCAAGAAAAATTGATATCGAAAGATAATGAGATTAAAAAAACTTAAAAAATGTGTTGAAACATTCATCTATTAATAATTATAAAAATGTAGATGATACTTAAAAAATGAATACCCCCACAAAAAAATAAAATCGTTTCTATGGTTAAAAATGTGTTGAAACGAAATCGAAGGATGAAAATTTGAGTATCTCTCCTTGGTTTCATCCCACTCTGAAGGTTCATCTATTTTAACGATATCCAGGAAACCTGCTCGAAAAGAATATACTTTAAAACAAAAATGTGTTAAGCATGGGGAATTAGACCCCTGTAGATTCAGCGTGTAAAATAAGGCGCATCGAGTATAACTCGTTTGAGAGCATATCCTTGATTAGTTGGAATATAAGAACAATTAATAACCTAGCACAATATCTCAATCTTGATCATGAACATATCATCTTTCTGCAAGAGGTATGTGTTCTACTGGTTTTGAACACTAAGCAGACAACTCTAAGATTACATAATTCTCACATATAAAATTGATAGTAGGTTAGAGCTAACCAGGGTCTTAATGACTTGCAATCATCTTAACGCTTGTTTGATTTCAGAGGGATCCAGCAAGGTAAGTTCGTATTAACTTATGAAATTATTATATTCCTGCCGTTCAGTTTATTTAGCAAGCTGTGCATAAAACCGGGTGTCTAACCGAAGATGATTAAGAAGGCCTTCAAAAAAATTCTGCTTAGTGCTTAATACCGGTACACTACATTGTTAAAGACCTGGATGGTTCTGATGGAGATCGAGTGGGATCCCTAAATGACCAAATAAGGAGGCCATAATCCCACTGGACGGAACATTTCTCCGGTGTCATGCAGGTTACCAATCAATTTTAGACATTGCAATTCACTTAAAAATGTAAAATTTGAAATAAAATGGCTAAAAATATCGAATGTAACCGATTCGATGACTGGGATAAGTTTGTGTCCTATGTTTAAAGGAAGAAATTGCCTAATAACTAGATTTCAACCGACCAAGGCTGGTATACAAGGTTATAACAAATAAACCCAAGTTTAATTTAACTAATAATATTGATACTAATATTAATAACACTAAATTATATGAATGAATGTATGAGAGTGTGTGAGTGTATAATTTTTTAATGAATTGAGTGTGAATGCCAAAATAAATAGTATTAATGTTTTTAGTTTAAATTTTATAGATCATAATTTGTTTTCTAAGAAATAGTAATTTTTATACAATTTTAATATTGAATTTTTAAATCAACAAATAAACATCTGCTGACAAAACGATCGTCACTGTCGAAATACACTCATAACTCCTTGCATATGAAAAAACTGCCGGGGATTAATAGCTCATCATAATCCGTCAGATAATATAAAGTTTCTAATGTACCGACTTTAAGATCAAATCGATGAAAAGCTGTTAAATCATGATAAAAGGAAACTCCTGTCTTACAAGACTTTCTCAAAAGAATGGTGATCAACCATAAGGAAGACCACATTTCAATCTTGGAGAACAGTAACTTCCAAGTGGATCGCTTCAAAGGGCTTTGGAATTGTAATCAAAGAAATGAAATAAGCATCTATCAAATTCAATGATATGATCAGAGGACATGCAGCTTCAAAAGAGGTTGAAGCTTACTCTCCATCATATTGACCCATTGGTAGATGATATCACACTTGAATATCCCTTGGATGCGTGGCTGATTACGACTAATACGTCATCGAATGACATCTCGGCGTGCGCTCCTGCCACCAAGTTGATCGACTTGGAACTTCGAAGGCAAATCGCCACTAAACTGCAAATTTCACTGCTAGCAGCCTAGCCATATATTATACTTGAAAAGATTAATTTGTTGTTTAAAGGGTAAATGAATATCAGCGGCTAAGGGCGTGAGATCAAACACTATATCTAATAATCAAATCAGCTAACTGAGTCTACGTATTTAATATAATTATAAAATAAACAAAACATAATAATGCTAAATCAAAATTTAATAATTAAATAATAAAATCAATAATTGTTTTTAGATTTTCTGTAATTTAAATCAAGTTAAAAAATAAAAAATGAAATTTAAAATAAACGTCATTTTTATGAATTGACTAATAAATAACAGACGTTGTATCAGAATAAGAATTAGAGGTCATCAGGAGGAACTGCTATGCAATCAGGTTTCGACCCCTAACTCCGCCACCCAGCATAGCAGCGGGGCCAAATACATGCTAATGATGTATTTCCTCTGATTAAATTTGATTATATAGTATCTTATTCTAATACAAAGTATATTATTTATTATCCATCCATAAAAATTTTCGCTAATGATTTTAAATTTATTTTAAATATTATTGTGTTGATTTATATTTGCTTGATATTTATATTTGTATTTATATTTATATTTATATTTGCTTGATATTTATATTTATATTTATATTTATTTGCTTGATATTTATATCTGCTTGATGTTATTTTTATAGTAACCTAGTTTAAAATATGTATCTAAATTATTTAAATGATTTTGAAGAAAGCCAATATCATTACATATTGTTGCAATTCTTAAAATTTCATTATTTAATGTATTATATTTTATATTATATGGTATGCATGAATGCTCATGCAAAAATATGTTTCTTGTAAATTTAAATATGTCATCTTTACGATATAAATTAATAGTAGTTTTAGTTAATGTTAATTTAATGTTCATATCTAGATATACACCTTCTTTATCATTAATATTGGTTTTGTTAAGAATAAGGCTTTCTGGATAAATTTGTTCACTAATTGAATAAAAATTATTAGAATTAAATACACATATATCATCAATGTATCGAAACATATATTTCATATATTTATATGTTTAGATTTAGTTTTTACACAGTTATGAACAAATTCATATTCTATAAAGCTTAAAAACAAGTCAGCTATAATTGGGCTACTATTACCACCCATTGGAACACCTTTTACTTGTCTAAATATAGATGTCCCTACTTTTAAATAATTTTGATTTATCAAAATATTTTAGGATTCTATTAATGCAACTAAATGCTCCATTTTCATTGACCAATTAAATGCTCCATTTTCATTACCCGAAGTGGAACTTGCTCTCTTTTCTATGTCTAATAATAAGGCGGCCGGCCCTGACCAACTTTGTGTTGAACAAATTAAAGATTCCTTTTATTTATTATCGAGTTATTGGCTACATTTATTCAATTGTATCCTATACGGTTATCAAAAGCCGGTGTCATGGTAGCAAGCTGTAATAAAAATCCTGTATAAGGGTAAAGGGGATATAAGTGATACCAACTTGTACCGTGGAATTACCCTGCTAAATCATACCTCTAAATTTTTGTCCACTCTTGTAACTAATCGATTATCGAAACACCGTGATTATCTGTTGCCGCCAGAACAATTTGGTTTCCGACCTCACCGATCAACGGTGGACGCAATTAAGGTAGTTCGTGAACAAGTGTTATTACAATTCGAACGCAAGAGTCATTTATATGCTATCTTTGTTAACTTTAAAAAAGCCTTTGATTCGGTTAATCGGGAAATACTCAGTCGTAAATTGTCGATGGATTTCCGAATATCTGGTCGTATGCTGAAACTCTTGTGCAATATCCTCTATGCCAATTCATTAAATGTCTTCAACGGATTTACTTCATCAGACACAATAATTGCTAGCCGTGGTGTGATGCAGGGAGATCGGCTCAGCCCTATCCTTTACTCTGTTTATATCCATGATTTGCCGTCTCATCTGAGAAACGAATGTCAAACTTTAAGTTCTGTTCTTTACGCTGACGACTTAGTTATTCTAACGAAAGATCTGGAATCGGCTCAAAACGTAACCATTGCTTTAGCTAACTACTGTTCAAATAATCTAATTGAAGTCAATAAGTGATACCAACTCGTACCGTGGAATTGCCCTGCTAAATCGATAAAACAAAGGTAGTAAAGTTTCGTAAAGGTGGCAGATTGTGCTCACATGACGAGATTAGTTTAAACAGCAGGAAGGTAGAGTTCAGTAATCAATACACGTACTTGGGGATGCTATTGACAAGAAGGTGGTCTTTTAAGCTTCATATCGGAAAGAAATGTGCGAAAATCGTCATAGCCACTTCGCGAGTTAAATGTTTAGGTAAGCTTTCCTTTGGTGGTGCTCTTCAGTATTTTCATGTCATGCTTCTACCGATTTTGTCGTACGCGCTTTCAGCAATCTGGACAGACCTCACGACGGCTAATTTTGCGCAGATCGACAAATGTAAAGGCAGATTCATTAAGCGTGTTGTAGGCGTCTCTCCAAAGTGCTCAACGACTGCGGTTTATGTTTTATCTAAAGTCGAGTTATGTACGGAGTATTTACGAAATATGATCGGAGCACAAGATACGGTACATTATATTCAAAATAAAAAAGACTTTACAGATAAGGTTAGCAAGCTAGATCATCATCTGTACACTTCACCAGTTAATACGCAAACGAGTTCCCAGTCTCCGTGTGCTTCTAAACGCCCCCTCGTTTGGAGGGTTTCTTTGCACGGATATCACGACAAGTTTTGTCGCACTCGCATACCTGTCCATAAACGTGGAGTTTCGTGTGTGTGGTTTTTCTGTGGTGATAGATGTGAGTCTTTATCCAACGTATTTGAGTGCCCGGTGTTAGGGCAAAAATCTTTGAAGGAGATGGATGGGTTAAGTTTACGGCTAACTTCATAAACCTGCTAAATTTCTTTTGCCTGTTGGGAACTAGCGGTGGACTATCAAATATTGATATTATCTCAAATGAAGTCGTTGCACAATGTTTTATTTAATTTCTTTCATTTGGCCAAGTCGAAAGACGCAGTGCCCTAATAAATTTCCTCTACATTAATGCGATTTTATCCATATATTTATATTTACTTGATGGTTTAATTTTTGTTAGGTATGCGTTATGGTTATTATAACATATATATGTATATATTTTTCAGAATATAAGATTAATTAATTTTTCTAATGCACCTTTAATATCTGCTAAATCTAGATTTGTATAAAGCGTACTAAAATCGTACGTATTTATATTCTGAAAATTTATTCCTTTTGTCTGTTCTAAAAATTCTTTTGTAGAATTAATACTAAAATAGTGTTTTATACCAGTATTAATTTCGATTATCCTACAATATTTTTTAAAATGTGCTTTAATTACTTTAAGTATTTTATTCATATAGACAGAAAGTGGTTTTAATGTACATTTAAACGCACTACATATGAACCTAGGTTTTATTGGATTTTTATGTAATTTTGGATTCCAATATAATATAGGTATAGTTTTATTATCTAATTCAACCTTTATACCCTTTTTATCCATTATAGAACAGTGACTTGTAATAATTGTTTCTAAACTCAACTCACTACGTTCATATGTTGGATTTACATTTAAATCATTAGAATTAACCTCTTTCATTAGTATATCATAATAAAGCTTTTTGCATATGAAGACAAAGTTATTACTAGCTTTATCAATAGTTGTTATTATATAGTTATCCTTTAATTAAGTAAGTTCTTTAAACATATCTTTATTAATTTTATCTTTCCTTTTATAATTGTTTGTTATTTTTATTTTATTTTTAATTTTATCAAATATATAATCTTTCCAAATTTTTATCTTAGATATATTCGAGCTTTCACTATTAATCAGCTTACTAAAGTAATCATTTAAGTTATTATATAACGAATTGTAAATTTTATTTTTGTCGTTGTTATTATTTAATCTATATTTATACCCTTTTGATAGCAGCTTTCTTAATTCACAATTTTCAATTAATTCTAGATTATGGGTACATATATGTTCATTTATTTTATCAAAACTAAGACTTTTACAATTGCATTCTGTTTCCATTATGTTTCTAATATTATCGTTACATATTGATTTTAATTCTTTATTATAATTACAAATTTTTCGTTCTAATGGCGATAAGAACTTATGCCTTATTTTAGAAATATATTTACTTAAATCTGATCATATTATTTCTTTACTTTTAGAATTATTTAAAAGTCTACCTATATTTATGTTATCTATACATTTATTAATGAAATTTATGGTCAGTGTATATATTTTATTGTTATTATTAACATTTATTGTCCGATAAATACACGACCGCCTAGAAGAGCTGGTTAACGAGGCATTGTACTTTTACAAGTTGAGAAAGCAGCACGATGTGACAAACAAGACAAAGACACGGGTGCGAGAATTCACGAAACTATACAGAAATGGGCGCATTTCAGCCGCAATGAGAATTCTAGAAGGAAAGACGGCACAAGGTGTCTTATCACCCTTCGAAAAAATCGAAGGTGAAAGATTAGTTAGGGAAATACTGGCAGATCTTCATCCTAATCCAAGGGTAGCTTGTCCAGAGTTATTTCTACATAACTCTGGACAGTTATTATGTTTTCTACATTATTTCTTTGTAATATAATTACAAATTTTTCGTTCTAATGGCGATAAGAACTTATGCCTTATTTTAGAAATATATTTACTTAAATCTGATCATATTATTTCTTTACTTTTAGAATTATTTAAAAGTCTACCTATATTTATGTTATCTATACATTTATTAATGAAATTTATGGTCAGTGTATATATTTTATTGTTATTATTAACATTTATTGTCCGATAAATACACGACCGCCTAGAAGAGCTAGTTAACGAGGCATTGTACTTTTACAAGTTGAGAAAGCAGCACGATGTGACAAACAAGACAAAGACACGGGTGCGAGAATTCACGAAACTATACAGAAATGGGCGCATTTCAGCCGCAATGAGAATTCTAGAAGGAAAGACGGCACAAGGTGTCTTATCACCCTTCGAAAAAATCGAAGGTGAAAGATTAGTTAGGGAAATACTGGCAGATCTTCATCCTAATCCAAGGGTAGCTTGTCCAGAGTTATTTCTACAGGAACCTTTGAACAGATTTACTACATATCATGACGCAATATCCACAAGCATTGACATAAATGAAATAAGACAGGCTGCAAAAAAGACACATGGTAGTGCTGGTCCATCTGGAATGGACGCAAATGGCTGGTTGAAAATGCTGCACAACTTTAGCAGAGAATCCGCATTGCTAGCTGAAAACCTGGTCGATTTGCTATATTGCTCACAATAGAAACAATAAATCAGGGTGAGCTGAAAGCTTTCACTGCAAGCAGATTGATTCCGCTTCGTAAGGATATTGGAATACGACCAATAGGGGTTGGAGAGGTATCAAGGCGGATCATTGGGAAGGTTGCTGCGAAACGAGTAAGGGAAGGCCTTGCGAAATCATCTGGGATCAAACAACTTTGTATGGGTCAACGTTGCGGAGTTGAAGTAGCTGTGCATTCTATACGAAAGTTGTTCAATGAGTCTAATGATAAATGTGTTTTACTAATAGATGCGAGTAATGCGTTTAACAAGGTGAATAGATTGCTGTCTTTACGTCATATTCAATATGTATGTCCCAGTCTCGATAAAATCCTAAACAACACTTAAAAAAATTCGTTACTCTTAATGGAAGAAGATTTACTAATGTATAAGGAGGGTTTTACGCAGGGAGATTTCTTAGCAATGTTGGCCTTTGGTGCATCCAATCTACCATTGATCCACAAGCTAAAAGAACACGCTCAACTAGTCACACATAGATGGTATGCTGATGATGTCAGTTGTGTTGGACAGGCAGAAAATCTCGTTCAACTATGGAATCTCTTGGACAAAGTAGGACCAATGTTTGGGTTCGAAACAAACAAATCTAAATGTAAGGTCCTAACACATACCTCGAACAGATCTCAGGCCAACAAAGTGTTTAAACTAACAGTTTAGATGTGATTGACGATGGAACAGTTTTATTGGGATCTCTAATTGGAACCCGGTAGTTTGAAGAATCTTTGTCAAAACCAAAACTCAGAAATGGAAACATATGATTGAACGACTCCTACAAGTAGCTGAATCAGATGCACAGTTGGTATATTCCGCGTTGACACATTCCATGCAGTTCAAGTGGACACACTTACTACGCACTGTGAATATTAATCCCTCCTTTTTAAAACCACGAATGCAACAGATATTTCAAAAGCTGCTCCCCTCAATAATCGGAACCAAGATAATATCTAAAGAAGCTGAACAGATTTCATCTCTCCCATTGAGAAAGGAAGGTTTAGGCGTAGTGGTTCCATGTCATAAAGCAGGAACAGAATACGCTAACTCTTACGCGATGTGCACACCATTGATTAATTTCAATCAAGCAAGTGATTTGACCATAACACAATATGCCATTAGAAAAGGCATAGGGGCGGTACGTGAGCAAATGTACGAAGAAGAGTTGAGAGAGCTTCATGATCAAACGAATGGGAAATAGAAACACTTGCTTCAGTATGCCTCTGAGCGCGGTGCGTCTTCATGGCTGAGCGGAAAACCGTTTGAAAGCTTTGGATGTCGTATGAGCAGCATTGATTTCAGAGATGCATTATCCATAAGATATAACACACTTCATGATGACTGTCCGAACCGATGCGGATGTGGAGCTCTATTTGACTTGGCGCACGTTCTTTCATGCAAAACCGGAGGCCTCACGATCATACGGCACGATATGTTACGGGACACCATAGCAGACATCTTGACGGAAGTTTGTCCAGATGTTAGTGTTGAATCTTTACTACAGCCTTTGCCTGATTCTATGACATTTGAAAGAGAAACCACCACTCGAGATCCAGAAGCGAGACTAGACATTGCATGCAATTATCTATACGGAGATAGGACGGAGCGATCCTTCATGGACATTTGCTCATTTTACACACTTGCACCGTCCTCTCAGCGAGCATCTAGCAGCGTATATAAATACCACGAAAACCGAAAGATTTCAAAATACGATGAGCGGATTACTCATATTGAAAGAAGTTACTTCATCCCAGTAGTATTCTCAACGCTTAGTGGTTGCGGAACGAGGGCAAGACAACTGCTGAGAACAATAGCGCATAAACAGTCGGTTAAACATTGTGAACGCTATGAAGACTGTATATCCAAAATCCGACACAAAATATCCATAATTCTTGCTAAATCAGCTTCACGATGCATTCGGCCCGCACGATCCAGAATACATCATGTTTGTGCAGAAAGGATACCAATCATTAACAATTACCGCTCTAATAACGATATGACTGACTCACTTTTGCACTGGGATATAGGAAGTGAATGCCTGACATGATTAATAGTGTAAAAATATAAGGGCCTATTTGCGGGCAACCCTTGAAATGTAATTACAGTTTAAATAATTTATTATTAATAAAAAATTATTGTCCGATTATAGTATTTTATATTACAATAACTGTCTATTATACAACTCAACCTATCATATTCGTTAATTAATCTTTGATTTATTGAAAAATGATATTTTTAGAAAAACTTCTTATATTTACATAAAGATCTTTTAGCTTATTATCACTTAAAAGTTGTTTTAACATTTCTAATTGTTCATTTATATACATATCTTTTTTAATATTTTTAACTCTATTTTTCCTATTCCTTTTATCACCATGACTTCTTGGTTTGCGTTTAACCGGATTATTATAATATAGTTGTTTATTATGTACTATACTACTTCTGCCAATTCCTTGTACCACGTCATTCAATCCTAATGGGTACATGGAATTAAGCGTTTTAATCCCAAAATCTTCTCTTTCTCATAGCTTTTGATTTAATATTGATATGTTTTCTTCGATAATATGTTCTAAAATAAATAATTTACAGTTTTTAATATCATGTCCTATTAATTTCATATGTTTATGAAATATAGTTTGACTATTATGCTGTATATTATATATGTGTTGCCTAAACCTAGTTTTTAACATTTGATATGTTTTTCCTATATATTGCAATCCACATGTACATTGTATAAGATACACTACACCTGCGGTATTGCAGTTACAATTATTATTAATATTTAAAGAAAAACATTTGTGAAATGTTTAATTAATATTAATATTGATTAATTTTTTTTCATTAATATTTAATGAAAAACATTTAATGAAACATATAGTGATGGTATATGAGAAAGCTTTAACAAGATACCTGCTTTGTAACTACGAATCTCGATAATTGTCGGGTGACCACATCAACGGTTTTCGTAGTGATAAGAGAATTGCAAAACCAGTCAGGCCCTTGCAGGGTGTTCTCAACAAGGATACACGGATGGCGATGCTGTATTCTCTAAACTTCTCTGCCGCTATATTCAACCTCACACTTGACTCGTTAAGGGAAATGTTGAAAAAACGATGATGTTCTACAGAGCATTGTGCGTCGAGTGTGGGAAATTTCGGAGAGCAGAAGCTTTTATCTAGAAGACAACAAGGGTCCTTTTTATAAGCTATCCAAGGGTCTTTCTTAAAAATTCCCTTTTTTGCTAATATTGCACATGATTACGACAAGGTGTTTTAAATGCATTCTTGGATGTAAACACTAGTGGAACTATCTACACCGATGATATATCACTGGATGTTTCAAAGAGACTCCTTGTCTGATAAAATATTCGAAAACAGAGTGAATAATGTGGTGAATGGGATTGCTAGACGTCTGTCTAAGTTGGGCTTGTCGTAAAACCCAACAAAAAGCAATTTCATGTACTACAGATTTCGAAAACAAAAAGGATATACTAAATTATTTGATGCTAGAGACAAATAAAGATGCCTGTATCTATTTTCGGATATAGGATGCACTTGAAATCGAACATGTCAAAAATATGTTATATTAGTAAAAAAGGAGTAGTCAAAATTTTTAAATACGTAAATAAAAGAAAGTTGTTCAGGCGTGCTTGTCCATTTTAAACAAACCCTGATTTGACTGTTTCAAGCAAACCAGGGTTTGCTTGTTTTAAGCAAACCCTGGTTTTCTTGAAAAGGTCACTGTGAGTCGAAAGCTTGCAAGAATAAAGAAAAGCTTTTATCATATCCTGTCTATAAAGCCATCATTAATTAAATTTTATAAGTAAAAATAAAAAATTTAGAATTTTTGAAAAATTTCGTTCGTTTTCTAGTGTGTTTAAAAATTATCTTGGTTATTATAATATCTTACAATCGTCCTGATTTCAGATCGTTCTGCATTCAGATCGTCAAGCTTTCAGCTTAGCGGTCAACAGGCACATGCACAGTATGTACTTTACGGTTTCATCTTACGGCTTCAGGACTGCTGATTGAACACGGCAAACAGCGTAGCTGTGCCGGATCCAGCTGACCACCACATTTAATTTGCGGTGAACATGATACATCAGCGGCTTACGTGGAACACAACACTAACCAGGCCGACATCGACTCAATTGCCTCAATCCTGTTGTCATTCATCGATCGCTTAACGCCCGTTTTGAAGCGCCATTGCCCCGTTATCCTACGTATCCAGGTGGGGTTCTCGAGCTTCAGTCGCGCAGACACTCGAAACGGCTCTTGGACATATGAATACTGACCCAACAGCTGAATCAAACTGGGTAGCCCTATTTTACTTTGCAATGGCTTGCCTTAGTGTTAGCAGCAAGGGACCAAGAGATAACGACGATACAAGCCTGACTGCAAAGATCAAGCAAGCTACACATACATTCTATGCTATCAAACCTTTACTAGGAAACGAGTAACATGAACGGAAGACTAGGAATAACAATGTCTCGAGTATCGTTGGAACATCGTCAAGACCCATCGAGGAGGTGGCGAAGATGATAACAAGGAAGGTCGAAGATAGGGACAACAGAAAGGCTATTAGAATTGCTTCAAGAGATGAAAAGCTCGCCCTTTTATCTAACGAAAATGTTCTGATGATGTTCCTTAAACATCCACCGAGGAACTTTAATATTCAATCCGGTATATACTCAACAGATCTCCCAGAGGTGATCATAGCAACTTCGGATGACGTTGTCGCAACGATGCGCTCTTTTTCAAATGGAACGGCGGGAAGTTTTGACGGACTTCGCCCACGTCACCTTTAAGACCTAGTCGGCACAGGAGACACTTGGAGAGACACATGACTGATGAAACAGTTGACAAATTTCATCAATACCGTCTTCAAAGAAAATGTACCAAAAACAATTCAGTCGTATTTCTTTGACGCCACTCTACTGAGTTTCAACAAGAAAGATGGAGGGCTTCGTCACATCGCAATTGGCAATATACTCCGTCGGTTGATGACAAAGACTGACTCGTTACTGATTCGCAATGAAGCTTCCACATTGCTGAAGCCTTATCAGATCGGCGTAGGAGTAAAATCATGTTGTGAGGCGGCAGGGCACGCCACACGCTTGTTCCTCTCTGAGATTATGGCGTGCGGGGAAGGCCTGTTAAAGATAGATTTTACTAATGCCTTCAGCAATGCTAGTCATACAACTGTGCTGACAGAAACGACAAGGCACTTTCCCACGTTATCTCGCTTTGTTTATTGTTGCTACTCCGGCGTATGTATCCTGCAATACGGCCGAATCACGAGAAGTAGTTCAACAAGGCGATCTCCTTGGCCCGCTATTATTCTGCCTAGCCATTAATCCACTGTTCAAAAGACTCATTTCCAGTTTTAATGTGTGGTATCTCGACGACGGCGTTATCGGTGGTCGCACGGAAGACATGCTATGATATCGAACTACTAACTCAGCTCGGCCCTGAATTCGGGCTATATCTAAACCAAACGAAATGATAATTCATTCTACACTCACCAATCGCTCTTTGAAAGATTCGCACAATTCTCCCAGGTATAGAGCGCGTGAAGCCGGCTGATGCCACTCTACTGGGTTTCCGCCCTAGCCAGCTCAGAATTCGCTGATAAGTTACTATTTGACAAGATATCGCAACTGAAATTGATGGGTAGTCGCTTGGCTGGACTCAACACACACCTTTCATTTTTCTTGCTCCAGAATTTTCTCAGCGCCCCAAAACTGATGTACACACTCAGATCCACGTTATGCTAGCAAAGCAGTGTTCTCCAGGATTATGATGCTGCTCTGAAGGACTAACTTGAGAAAGTACTTAACGTGAAATTATCATCATCTAGCTGGCAACAAGCCACCTTACCGATAACTCATGGGGGTCTAGTCATTTCAAGCGTAACACTCACTGCCACACCAGCTTACTTATCGTCTTATTTGACATCGCTATCAGTCGTCCTTAATCTTCTCCCTACAGAACTCCATGACTCATTGCTGTTTGGAACGAAAGAGTTTCACGATAACCTTGAACATTGGCACTTAATTAGTAAAAGGCAAAGCTCTGGCTTTCGGTGAGAACAACCAAATGATTGGTTCTATCTAATTAACGCAACAGAGCCGAGCATTTACCTACTTAGGGAACCACGCAAAAAGAATGGAGCATTCCTACAGGCAGTTCCAATGTCAACGACTGGAACTTTGCTCACAGGCGAAGTCTTAAGAGTGGCAATCGCCTTACGATTTGGAGCGCCAATATGCCAACCCCACACGTGCCGTCGCGGTGCAGTCGTTGACAGGCTAGGAACGCATGACTTGAGTTGTTCACGTTCTGCTGGCCGTTTTGGCCGTCATTTAATGCTGAACAGCATAGTTCAAGATGCACTAAGAAAAGCTCACGTACCGAGCCGCCTTGAACCTCCAGGTTTAACTCGCTCCGAAGGAAAACGACCGGATAGCGGCACGGTGACCCCGTGGGAACGTGGGCGTTTTGCATTCTTAGACGTGAGATGTGTAGATCCACTGTCTCCAAGTCATTTATCTACGGCGTTGTCAGGATCAGGTGACGTAGCCACAGAAGCTGAGGAAAGAAAGAAGAAAAAGTAGAGGCCATCATATCCAGTGGCATGGATTTCATACCGATAGGTATTGAAACTCTCGGCGCCTTGGGTAGAGGGGATACCGTTTATTTGACGAGCTCGGTAAGCGTCTCCGCCGTCACTGCGACGAGCCTCGCGCAAAGACGTTTTTACTCCAGAGGATCAGCCTGGCCGTGCAAACCGGCAACGAAGTTTCTATGCTGGTGACGACGGACAGAGAAACTGATAACTTTTAACTGTTATTTTTATATATTTATATATTTCTAGTGTGTAAGTTGTACAAATTAATTAATTTTGTTTATGTTTACTATGTCAATTCTATTTTTAAATTTATTCATTTTCCGTATTAATCAATGTAAATGAATTTTGTTGAACGAACAATACAAAAAATGCGCAACAATGAACGTATCGGAGCTTTAAAGGAATTTGGAAAAAGCAGTTTTTCTACAGAAATGATTGCAAAATCAAGCAAATTAGAAGATATAAAGGTAAATTCTGGTACAAAAACTACTGATCAGAAGGTTAGTAACTTTTCAATTGTTACTGGAGATAGGGAAGTGCCTTATCTCATCCCAAAATTAAAAAACCTAGCTATTATAAAGATAATCAAGCCTACTGAAAATCACTTAATGTTTAACATCTTCTTGCGCCCATTTGCGGATAAACTAACTACTAGAGTGCTTTTTAATTCCATTAAATTCAACGGAACGGAAATTAAAATTTCATTTACTACTACCAATTTATTAAAAAGCTACGTAAAATTCTTTTAGTCATCGCTGTTAAAGTTTGGGAGTCTACAGTCAAAACCCATTCTAGCCACGTTGAACATTACAAACCTTCCCTGTCATATGGATGACAGCGATGTTGAATTTCTTAAAAAATTGTTAAAAATCTCGAACCTCTGCCCTATTATGGGTAAAATCGGTTATCCATTACCCATCGGCTTCTATTCCGTACCCTTGGAGCAAGGGGAAATGCTCTAAAAATCAGCCTGCAACCCTTTTATGGGTTTTAATCTTCGATTCACGATTATCAATAAAGAGGAGTACACATACCCTCACTGCAGCTGGTGCCATGAATGGGGGCATTGGTCTACCAGCTGCTGCTTGCCTATGATGCGTGGGGTATGTGGCTCTCCCACCTGTCAGGCCATGATGTCAGGCGAAAAATGTATGGCTCCCCCATCCTGCTTCAATTGTGGGGGGGGCCATCCTGTCTGGGCAAGGAAGTGTAGTCATTTCAAATGCTATGGTAGCAAGTTCAGCAAGTCGGCTCTACCGAAGTCAGAACCCTTCGCTCATTCTGCCTCCAGCATAGCGGATGAAGATCTTATGTGGGTGATTGATCTGCATGTGGATACCGCAATTAATAAAATGGAGGACTTGGTCACTACGGCGCTATCAGCTTTCTGTACGAATCCTGTCCTCCAAACGTCTACGGCCATTCCAGTATTTAAAAAGAGGGCGCTTCAGCTCATGCCATCCCCGTATCGAGCTCGGCAAATTGCTCAAGGACAAGAAGAATAAATGAAATGAATATACTGACCATGGACAAATACAAATACCTACCCTGGAAGGTGCTAGTGGCGTGAATGGATACCTTCCTGTTCCTAGCTCTGCCAAGGTGGACAATCTCACATCCAACTAATCCATCACAATGCAGAGTACTCGTAAGCCTTTTTCACTGAATATCCTTCAGTGGAATTCGGGAGGTGCTTCTGCCCTTAGACTTCTATCCGGTAGAGATGCAGATGTGATAGTCCTTCATGAGATGCAGTCTATCCGTCTCTTCCAGGACAACACTCGATTTATTCCACAGCACATTTGTTCCCACTATACTTCGTACAAAACCCCATGTACGAAGTATAGTGGTTTCTAGCCATGTCTTGTTTAGTAGTTTCACTCTGTAAGAATGGTAAACATTTAAGTCTAGCCAATGTCTACATTCGTCCAGGGGAGATTCACAAGAACTGTGACCTCCTGGATAGTATTATTAATAGCGGCTATGACATGTTATGTGGGGACTGTAACGACATAACTGGTCCTTGGATTAATGCACATTTCGCAGAGCTAGAAACGGATATCTTATTCACAAACCACCGTCCCCTACCGTTCATTGCACATCAACAAATTCAATCCTTGAAATTTTACTGCTTTACTCGAGGTGGTTGCTTAAACCTCTCTGCACGAAGCAGTCGGGCCAGCGATTGTCCTTTTCTCATGATCTAATTTGTTGGAGGATTGAGGAAGATACGTTGCTTTGAAGGGTGTATCACTTTCATATGATCAGAGTGGTTTTATTTCAGGCGGCTATCCAACTCTTTCCGAGAATTGGAAATTAGAGTTTGATCGAATTTAATACTACCTCCTTTGCGAGCTACCGCGATTCTATCGACTACCTATAAAGGTCGTATTTACAATCCCACTCCGACGAAACTCAAGGTCCTAGCGAAATTACTTAACCTACCTAATCTCTCTGTTTCCGCCAGATAAGCCCTCTCGAATGAATACTGGAGCACTAGATATAGGATCCAGCTGAGTAGGGATAGGATGAGTATTGCTCGCCTTAACCCTTCTCAGTCTTCCTTTTGGAAAATTTTTGAAGGAGAAGTTTATTTGTTGGAAGGATAGGGCATTGGGTTGGATTGAGAAGGTAGGCCTTGACAAATTTTGGAGGAGTCACTAGCCCTACACAACTATGGAGCCACGCAATCACCTCAACCAATCCCGCCTTGGGGTAACTTCAGGAGTAGGGATCTATCTGTAACAGATATCATTAACTCCTGGGGTCCACTCCCGGGCACCTCCAAATCCGTCGCTTCACTTTCCTTTCGGATTCGTCAGCTTTTGACAGCTGACCAGAGAAGAGAAGTGGCCGTCACAATGCTTTTAGCCTCCCCATCCGATGTAGCAAGCATCAATATTAGTAAGCGTGTTTTTATTCCTAAGAAAAATCCTGCTCATGCCCTAAAGATCTGCGACCCATTTTGATTCAAAATGCCCTCGTGTCGATTTACGAAAAAGCGCTTGCGCGTAAAATCCGCGACCATTTAAGTAGGCGTAATTTGATCCCTCCAGGTTTTCATGGGTTCGTCAAAGGTCGCTCGGTCCATTCATCAGTTGGTGAAGTGGAGCAGCTTTGTCGGGGCAATAGCCATCGTCTAGTTGTGGCTGTTTTCCTTGACTTTGCTGCTGTATTTGACCGCATCTCTATTCCTTTTGTGATATCTTATCTCAGGTCCCTCGGGTTGCCTGCGAGAATTGTGAACATGGGTGAGATTTTGCTGTACACCAAGCGATTTTACTATGAAGACGACCCTGATGCGCGTTAGTTCTACCCTATTACAGGTGTGCCCCAATGCTTTCCTCTTCTGTGACAGTGTTCTCCGCTCAGAAACTTTTGTAGATATCTAGCGCATTACCTTATCAGCTTCTGGTGCCATTACACCGGTAGTGGAGAAGACCATAGGAAATAAAGCGGATCGTTCGATTTCGTTAATACGTTCAGCGTATTTTGCATTTTCCCGTTGTTCGTGGTAGACATCGCATTCTCGGGGTGTTCTGTTGGAATATGAAGGTGCCCGTGGTTTGTACATACAAATGTCCGAGAAGGACCGCACCATTTTCCCGCCTAATAAACCCCGGCAAACAATATCTGATCTTGCCTGGATGTCAGTACATGTCGTTGATCTCTCAAATACGTGGTTGCGGGGTACAGGTTGTAAAATCGGTTCTGTAGAAACATCACAACACACTTTAGCGAGTTCGTTAGCTAAAATATCACGAACAATGTTATGCCTGATAATTGTGACACCTCCGTTTCGACATGACATAGCATGATTAACTGTGGATGGTGATCCGCATGCACATCTTTGTTTTGCATTTCTTAGTGGAAGATTATATCTAGCACATATGGCATCTTGAAATTCTTGGGTGGTCAGTTGTGTATGTTTGTCGTGTGTCGGTTGATTGTTACACCAAGATAACGTCCCACGTTGTGAAGCATATATCACGACTTGCTTCTTCTCGGTGTCCAAACTTGTCAATATCCTCTCATATTTTAGGCGAGATGCTAAATTTCTTTCCTGTTTTATCTCGGCAACCGCACATTTCTGAGCATTGCCTAAACATGTTCCCGACATTCCCATAATTAGGGGCGTACATATCCGTATCGAATGCTGATATTCCATCTCGGCTTCTTCTATGGGATTTGATATGCCTATTCCTCCATGTTTTGTGGGCAGCATACATATCTCCATGATTTCTTTTTCAACGTTGTTTTGTCCAAGTAAATTGGGAAGAGGAATTTTTGTAATTGATTTCTCAAGAGGTGTGAACCATGATCCCTCTGTAGGGCATGTGCGCATTAAGTACCTCCATTTATGTTGAAGCGCGTGAATAAAAAGGTACTAGGCTATTTGAGTAATAGGTTGTTGTGATTTAATAATAATGATAATAATTTATTTAATGTGGTAAATGCCAGGTTAAAATTATCAAATAATAGAAAGTGCAGGACGAAAAGCAACGAAATTATCGTGAAAGATATTAGCTCCAACAATTATGCAATGACATACACCAGTTATGAATGTCGAGTGCATTTAAATGGAAAGACGTTACATAAGCCTTTTGTAAAAAATCTATTTTTTAGCATTTTGACATTTATGTAAATTTTGACATATTTTTAGATTTTTGAAGAAGCCGCAAAGCGAAACGTTAATTGAAGAATTAATCTCTGTTATTTGTTGGTAGAACCAATAACAATATTTCGTATATATTTTGGTCATAACGTGATCCTAAGCGGAAGTAGCTTATAAATTCAATTTAATTTATACTTACAATTTTTATATGGTATACAATGAGATCCTTCCGATAACAGACAAATTCAGATTATGTTCACATGCGCATTTTTTTGTCATTCTGCAATTATAATGGTTTTGTTCCAAAAGGCTTTCTAATTAAAAAGACGCTATGTGTGAGCAAAAAGTTCATACAATTCATTATTATCAAAATTCAATTGTATTAAAAGAAGAAATGAAATGAAGTTTTTTACATGTGTTCTATGTGCTACGGAAGAAATTGTTAATTGTCTTTGCATTGAACGTGATATCTATGAAAATGATAAAAACTTGAGAAACAAAGCAAAAAAGGCAAGTAAATTAGCAAATTGGCATGCATCAGCAGTCGAACTATCACGATATGAATGGCATCCTAACAGATGCAGTCGTGATAACTTCGTAAATTTATGTAAAGTTCAACTCGCAAATAATAAAAAAGATATTTTAAATTTTGGATTGAATTTTGCAGTAACACCAAGAGAATTTGCTCGGCATTATTTGGATATAGGTTTAAAGAAATTAGCATTCAATATGAAGCACGACGATGTAAACATCCAGAATGAAATCTGGATGTTTATCTAATCTGGATGTTTAATCTGGATGTTCACTAATCGGACAATAAATGTTAATAATAAAAATAAAAAATATACAATGACCATAAAATTCATTAATATGTATACAGAACTTACTAAATTAAAGCATAACTATATAATAACAACTATTGATAAAGCTAGTAATAACTTTGTCTTCATATGCAAAAAGCTTTATTATGATATACTGATGAAAGAAGTTAATTATAATGATTTAAATATAAACACAACATATGAATGTAGTGATTTAAGTTTAGAAACAATTATTACAATTCATTGTTATATAATGGATAAAATAGGTATAAAAATTGAATCAGATAATAAAACTATACCAATATTATATTTTATTTTTTTTTCAACACCAGAAATTAAATAAAATTCAATTATTATACAGGGTTAACTGCAAATGGCTCCCATAAAGATATTATTGGTTTTCTTTAAGAATAGGGCGTCCTCTGGCTCTCACTATGATTTCTCTCATTCTCCGTCTGCCTGTTCTGCAAACTGATCATGATGATTTCGGCAAGAATTCGCACTAGACAGTCCCACCTGCAACAACAAGTCTCTCAACGTGTTAACGGGCTTGTGACCTCTCGATCGCGGTGAACGTAAACATTGGGATACAGATTTTGCTAGTGTCACGCTAATTTAAACTCAACCACGAAATGACAATTGGATAACTTCTCATGTTTCATACTGATTCTCGATGCTATAGCCTGTATTACTCTCTGCGCCGATCCACCAAACCCACCTGAGGAAGCAAACACGATC
This sequence comes from Pomphorhynchus laevis, assembly GCA_012934845.2. Classification (NCBI taxonomy): domain Eukaryota; kingdom Metazoa; phylum Acanthocephala; class Palaeacanthocephala; order Echinorhynchida; family Pomphorhynchidae; genus Pomphorhynchus; species Pomphorhynchus laevis. The sequence continues at coordinate 284,967 of WNNJ02001801.1, forward strand.
GGACAGAAGGAACCCTGTTTAAACTCCAGGATGCGCTCTTCGTATTTGGCTCTTTTTCTAGATTCGTGATAATCGAACGAAGCACCAATAGTTTTCGGAAGGTAGAATGAAGCCTTCTCATTAATCACGCATACGTCGAAAAGAGTACGTTCCATCCTACCTCCAAAAGTCCGTTGCAAACGATATCGGAACGTGCATCAGGCGCTCTGTCCGTTGTACTATTCTCGAATATTATTGTGTCAGGCACATGTTGTAGCTAAAGCTCAATTGCCACTCCATTACATACTTCTGTCATCGCATTCGCTAATAAACCTCTGAGATCATTATGCCGAGCTATCAAAAGACCACCCCTCCTACACGAGATAGCATGACCAATATCAAACTTTGCTTCACAACAACATTGTTTTGCTATGTTTGTCGGTGTCCAACCATATCAGGCCGCTACTGCATTACGAAACTCATTGATGGACAAGTGCAATCCAAATGCTGATATTGGTCGAGTTATCAACCAATTTGACGACTCCTTTATTGAGGCAAAATCCAGTTCCGTTGCAAACCCTCGTCTTTATCAGTCAGCGACAATATGTTTTGCTTATTGATGTCGATATTCTCTTTCTTAAGCCGATTTGCTATGACACACTGTTCTTTGCTTCGTTCAAAGGTGCTCACGGCAGTGTCATATGGACTGCATATTGCCAACGATAAAAATACAAATTTATTTAACGTAGCAAATGCGTGCCAGCTGCACGCTTACAAGTCCACTAACAAAAAATGAAAAAGTCAAGCAGATAAATTGTTTAAATGGGATCGATTTGGCGTTTGAAGCACAGCAGGGAAGTTGAATGGCGTATATGAATGGTCAGATGATTCCACAATAGAGGAGTACCAACCAGGAAGGAGCGGAGTTCAAAGGAGGTAGAGTAGTTTGGGACATGTAAAAGAAGGGAATTACAGGAACGCAAGGAACAGTAAACACAATGAGAATTATCAAGAAAAGGAAGGTTGAAAAATGAAGGGGTATGAAAAGTTACAAGGCGGAAAGCAACGAGAAGACGAATTTGAACACGACAATAAATTGTAGGCAAATCGAGAGAAGCAAGATGGTAGGATGTATGATCAAAACGACGAAGACGTAGGAGAATTCGGACGGCTGCGTTGACGATGCGTTGTAGGGGAAGAAGAGTGGATTTAGGTTAGTTGGAAAATAGACTAGAAAAAATCAAGTCTAGAAAAAAGGAGAGAAGATATGAGAGCCATACAATAAGGAAAATCGATCAATCTACGAATTTGACAGAGGTTCCGGGGAATCAATGTTGATGAGCGTACTTTATCTCTAACGAGAGGTTTAAGTAAAAGTCGGTTGTCGAAATGGAAGCCTAAGAAAACAAGATTGTCAACGATAGGAAGTATTGTAGAATTTAATGATACGGAGGTATATTCTAAGCCGAGGCGTCGAGGTAATATTCACATAATTTTGGATTTATCAGGATTCAGAGAAAAGTGAAGAGAAGAAAGATGATTGGAAATTGACACAAGACAGTCTGAAGCAGAAACACTAAGATCGTGAATACGATAAACAGATGCATTAGCATAGATGAGAATGTCATCAGCATATTGCATAACATGGAAGTTAAATTTATGAGAAATCGAAGACAAATCATCAAGAAGAAGAGAGAAAAGCATAGGGCCTAATACGGAGCCTTGTGGAACACCGGACGGAATGGACGAAGGATGGGAGAGAGAAGAGTTAGAATAGACGCAAAATGTACGGTTTGATAGATATGAAGAAAAACATGATACAGTGAGTAAAGAGAAGCCATAATCATGACGAAGGCGATGGAGAAGAATCGAGTGATCGACGATGTCAAAAGCAGACGATAGATCAAGAGAAACTATGACACTACATAATTTATTATCGCGCGATATGAGTAAGTCGTTATAAACTTCAAGACATGCAATTTCGGTAGAGTAATTAGAGCGAAAAGCGGCTTGGAAGGGAGGAAATAAGTTAGAGGAAAAGAGATATGTATTAACTTGCTTAAGAACGAGACGTTCAAGGAGTTTAGAGAGGGTTGGGAGAAGTGAGATAGGACGGTACGAAGATGGTTGTGAGGAGTCGGGAGATTGCTTTTTGATCAGAGGACGAACAGTGGCGCATTTCCAGATGGAAGGAAATGTACGGCTACGGATGGACGAGTTGAACAATGTGGTTAGGAAGGGTAAGATAGAGGAGCAGATATTTTTAAGCAAGTGAGTGGGAATTGGGTCAGAAGGAGAGGTTTTATTAGGTAATGACAGCAGAACCGAAGAAACTTTATCAGACCAAATGGGAAGATGGTGGAATAGGTCTGGGAGGGAAGGATTTAAAGAGAAGTGTGGGTACAAGGGGGCTCAGGGTTGTAGGGAAATTAAATTTGAGAGCTTAGTTTGTAGATAAGAAGAAAATTTATCAGGATTTATATTACAAGGGGTAGATTATCGTGAAAGAATTGCGTTTAAGATTTCCCAATGAGATTTAGAGTTGGGAGATGACCCGAGTTGATTTCGCCAAAAGAGAGTACGTTTAGTACGTATAAGAATGAGATGTGAACGGCGTAGAGAAAAGTAGGAATCACGGAGATTTGGAGGGAGTGAATTGGGAGAACGTTTAAGAAAGCGATTATACACACGAAAAGAGTGACCTAGTCGACGCTTAAAAAGATCACCGTCAGAATCGAACCAGGGAGCATGGTGCAAGCGCTGAGAACGTCGGAGTCGACTAGGCAGAAGGTTATTGAGGTTCAACGTAAGTTCAGACTCAAATAGAATGCAGAGATCATCGGGAGAGATAGTTAAGCGGAAATGAAAAGAGTAAAGAAAGTACAGAGAAAAGAAAGTAAAGAGTAAAGAAAAGTGCAGAGAATAGGGTAAAGAAAGTAAAGAGTAAAGAAAAGTGCAGAGAATAGGGATATCGAGAAGTTTCCCGTGTTGACTTGGTGTGGGTAATGGTAAAGGCGAGAAGGAGGATAGGGACGAGTAAGAGTGACAATGAAATGATCGGACAAACTAGGATTCGTAAATGACACGGAGGTATAGTCATTGAAGCAGTTAGGAACAGCAATGATGTCGAGAGCACCGTCGAGAATATTAGTTGAGCTTGTTGAAAGTAATTTATAGTTAAAATCAGAAAAAAGATTAGTTAAAGTAATAGAGTCAGAGTCAGCCGGGCGATCAAGATGAATGTTAAAGTTACCGAGAACAAATGAAGGAGTTGTCATGTACAACATGAGAGGGTTACCGCATGACAATTGCATTGAGCAGCAATAGTTGTTTCCGTAAGGATTTCACTGGCGCTATTTATCTTGATGTATTGTATATAAACGCTCGTGCAGTTTTTGACGTCGGTTTTTTGTTTTCTGTTTCTATCAAAAAAACATTGCTGTTGTTTCGATGAATGTTGGGAATCAGAACGTAACAACTGGCAACGAGGGTGATCATACAGAACACCCCAATGAGCATGTTCAGCTCGGAGACGAAAGTCTGGTACGTCAACTATGGCAGCAGAATATGGATTTACAAAGACAACTGTTGGAGTTAATGAGACGAATAGGAAATTCAACGAAATTTCAATTTAAGCAGTTTGACATGTCAATCGACAATTGGTGTGATTATCTGGGACAATTAAGACACATGTTATTGGCAAATGGTATCAGCTGTGAGCAGCGAAGTAAACAAATTTTACTATCCAGCTGCTGAACAGAATTATACCAACTCCTACGCAAACTGCAACCTCAATTTATGAGCGATAACATTTCGTTCATTGACATACCGTCCTGTCTAAACATTTTGATCAACCGATACATATTGCTGCTGCACGATATATGTTCTCTCAATGTCGATTACGGACGGGTCAAACACATATGGAGTGGATTGCAGCGGCTATTGGCAAATAAGTGCGATTTCTTCAATGCGGAAATTCATACTGAAGAGGACGTTATCAACGATAGACTTAAAGATCTGTTGATTGTGCATACACCAGTTGATCAGATTCGCACATTGCTATTACAACATGACGACCCTAACCTTGAAAAGATATTGAAAATTGCAACTGCGTGGGAGATGACCCAACGTACTAAGCAATTGATGAAAGAGCCAGGAATTGAGTTAAAATGAGATAAGCAAAATTATGTTTTCAGCATTAGAGACAGACATCAAAGACTTTCGCAAAACGAATTAAATAATTCAAATTCCCGTAAGGGATGCGGTCGCTGCGGATCCATAAAACTCAGACGACGTTTGTTGGGCGAGAAACGTTTTGTGTCATAAATGTAAAAGAAGAGGACATGTACAAAGGTGCTGTAAATGGCGGACAAGGCAACACGTTTATGCAATATATCAATGTCCGGTTGAAAACACAGCTCATGATGACAATTTTGATAGAAATACTACTTCGATTGCAACTATTGAAGTGGATTATACAGAACCTAGAACGGTAAATTCAAATAAAGGTACGCCCAGCATCCAGGTAAGTTTAAATAAAGTTCTCACAAACATGATATATGATACAGGTGCTGCAGTCTCTATTATTTCCGTTGAGCTGTGGCACAAAATTGGTTGTCCTAAGTTAACAAACGTAAAGTATATTCACACTTATGCGGGAGGCAGTGTACAAACTATGGGAAGCTGTGATGTGTGTACAAATTCGGGATGCATCCTTATCTTTGACAGCAGAAGTGGTAGAAGGAAGGTGGCAACCTCTTTTTGGACGAACATGGATTCATGCTTTCAAATTAAAATGGCCTAATGAAGTTTCGGTGTTCTCACTAACTGAAGACATAATCATGGATGAACGACTAAATCATTGGCTGGTTGGTGCGTCGGATTTATTTGCGGACGCGATAGGCAGTATTCGAAATTACAAAGCAAGTTTATGTATTAGTAACTCTGCCGAACCCAAGTGTATACCAGCTCGTCGAATTCCATTGGCTTTACAACAAACAGTAAAGAACGAATTATACCGACTGATTCAGAACGAAATTATTGAGATAGTAGATACAAGAAAAGAATATGTAGAGTGGTCAAGTCCAATAGTAATTGTTCGTAAAAAAAGATAACTCAATTCGAATCTGCACAGATTTCCGGATCACAGTGAAGCCGTATCTATCATGCGACTCATTTGCAATTCCTACTTTCGATGAAATCATGATGAAGATATCCAACGCATCATCATATTCGGTGATTGATTTGAAGGATGCATATCTCCAGATGCAGGTCGATGAAAAATGAAGACACCTATTAACAATCAACACTCCGATTGGATTCTTTCGTTATCGCAGGCTTCCCTTTGGTCTATCCGTAGCGCCATTGATTTTCCAGCGCTACATGTCAGAGCTTCTTGGCGATATTCCGGGAGTGGCAGTTTATCTGGATGATGTAGTAATTTCAGACACTAACGATAATGAGCATTTGAATCTATTGAGGATGGTATCGGATAGACTGATTAAAGCAGGAATCAAAGCAAAAAATAACAAATGTTCGTTCATGAATGAAAAAATTAAAATTCTCGGTCACATCCTGTGTAGAGATCAATTAGAACCAGACCCAGAAAAGCTGAGTGCAATATTGAATACGAAACCTCCTAGTAACAAAACAGAATTGAGGTCGTTCCTTGGTGCAGTAAATTACCTATATAAATTTTTGTCCAACCTACGTTGTCAATGTTACGAATTATATGCTTTGGCCGGACAGAAAGTAATATGGAAATGGGAAGTTAAACACTCAGACGAATTTGAAATGATTAAGAGAATCTTGCTAAACCCCAGAGCATTAGTGCCGTATGATGGCAAATTACAAATTAAAGTAATGACAGATGCTTCCGAATCGGGATTGGGGGCCATATTGTTGCAATAATCATCGAGTGGGACTTATAAGCCAGTCTGCTATGCCTATCGAAAAATGAGTTCGGATGAAAAGAAGTATGCCCAAATTGATAAAGAGGTACTTGCACTACTGTTTGCCGTAAAGAAATTTGATCAGTACTTAGTGGGACGAAAGTTTGTCTTGGTGACTGATCATAAACCTCTTAATTATATTTACGGAAGTAAGCGGGACTTATCAAAAATTGCTAATCATCGTTTAGTGCGTTGGTGTATATTATTATCTCAATATCAATATACGTTAGAACACGCGGATGGTCGTTGCAATGCAATAGCTGATATGTTGTCAAGATGCACCAATAATGATGAATTATGTGTGCAGGAAATTCAAGAATCGGGTGTTAATCTAATTCAAAGTGAGAGTACGCAGATGAGTGGTCTATCCGTTGATATATTACGAAATGCAACACAAGATGATATGGTAATCAAAAGAATATGTAAAATCGTTGAGACATATTGGCCAAACAGAATTGATACCAACTATAAACCGTATTACGATAAAAGTGATGAAATATCGTTGGAATATGGCATACTCATGCGCGCAGGTAGGATTTTTATTCCAAGTAAGTTAAGAAGAGATGTATTGAAAGCTATTCATGCAGGTCATGCCGGTATTGTGGGAATGAAATCGTTGTCTAGAACCTACGTATGGTGGCCGGGTATAAATGGATATATAGAACAATATGTACACACGTGTCAGGCTTGTCAGCAAAACCGACGATGCGAACCTGAACATCCGATAATAAACTAGCCTATTCCGAATTCACCTTGGCATCGTGTTCACGCTGATTTTGCCGGTCCAGTGGACGGAGAAATGAACCTGATAATGGTATGTGCAATGACAAAATGGCCAGAAGTTTTAAAGGTTATTTCAACAAATGCTCAGTGTGATCCAAGCAATACGTGAAGTTTTTGCGAGACAAGGTTTATCAGAGGAGTAGTCGTTGATAATGGACCACCGTTTCAATCGTGGGAGTTTAAAAATTTTCTGGCAAATACCGAAACAAAGTTGTTGAACGTGACACCGTATCATCCAAAATCAAATGGACTTGCAGAAAGGTTTGTGGGGGTGTTGAAGCAGAGTGCATTGTCACATACACCAATCGGACAGAGACCTCTGAAAATTCAGCAAATGTTAGTTTCATATAGGAATACTCCTCATGCTAGTACGGGAAAATCCTCTGCATTCATGCTCTACGGACGACGTTTATGCACAATGTTTGATCGAATACGTCCAACACCCGCGCTTACTGCGAGAAAAGCGATCGAAAAGTATAAATTCTTTAAAGATACAGTAACGAAATGTTGCAGTTTCCAACCAGGACAGGCCATCTGGTATCGCCGTCCAAATGGAGTTTCAAGGCAGCGTGCTAAAGTTACAGAGCGATCGGGATGGGTTTCGTATAAGGTTGCAAACGATTACACATCGTCCATACATTACAAAACAATAGATCCCATTCGGGTGCATGCTGATCAACTACGTAATCGTATATGTCAGGAACGTGAGTTGAGCGAAGCGGACGGCATTGAAAATGGCCAAACACAATGTGCACGTAATGATGCGGGGAATTCGTGCCATAGTACTTCTAATGTCGGGCCAATATTAGTCAATCCCATAACAGGAGGATACATAACGACCAACCTAGTATCAACAGTGATTCGTGCAACGAGGAGACGTTTGAGGATGAAAGGAACGTGGCAAATGCGTGCCAGCGCACGCTTACATGACCACAACAAAAAAATGTAAATCATGTGTCAAGAAGGTGTGAACGGAGGTGTTTAAATGTGATAAAGGAAGGAGCGCGGCAACGTCAAGAGGGAGTTAATTCCAGGTGAGTGAGGCGGCGACGAGGAAGGATCGAAGACCATAGTTGTTGGAGTAATCGGGAACGTGGAGTAAGAGGGGATGACGGGAACGCAGCGATAGCGAGGTGAAGCGAGTTTCATCTTAAAAAGGAAGGTTGATGAACGATAAGGAGCCGACAGCGATGAGACGAAAAGTTACGAGAAGGCGGAGTTTGATGCGGATGTTGATGGTAAGCCAGGAGAGTTGGGCAAGATATAATGATATGTGGTCGAAGCGATGGAGACGAAATAACACTCGAACGGCGGAGTTGATTATGCGTTGTAGTGGTAGGATGATGGATTTTGGAGAATTGGCGAAAAGGCTAAGGCAGTAATCGATTTTAGGGAAAAGAAGCGATGAAAGAAGATACATACAAGAACGGAAGTCGATAAGGGAGCGGATACAGCGGATGTCACGGAGAATTAAGTTAGACGAACGGACCTTGTCACGAACGAAGGGTTTAATGGAACGATGATCATCGACATGAAAGCCTAAGAAAGTGAGATTGTAGACTTTGGGGATGATCGATGAGGCAAAAGATACAGTGGGAGGAGATATGTTTGGTTTACGAGGGAGGTTCCACATTATTTTAGACCTGTCGGGGTTTAGAGCGAGATGGGGATTGGAGAGACGTTCGTAGATAGAAGAAAGACAGTTGGAGGCAGAAATGCCGATATCGTGTATGCGATGTGCGGGTGCATGAGCATAGATGAGGATGTCATCGGCGTATTGCATGACGTTAAAGGAAAAAGGTTTGATAAACGGAGAGAGATCGCCAAGCAGAAGAGAGAAAAGCAGGGGACTTAGGACTGAACCTTGTGGGACCCCGCAAAAGATAGGGATTAGAGGGGAGGATGATGAATTAGAACAGACGCGAAAGGAACGGTCGGATAGATATGAGACAAACCATGCTACGGAGGAAGAAGAAAAGCCGTAATCATAACGAAGGCGATAAAGGAGGACGAAATGGTCGGCAATGTCGAAGGGGGAGGAGAGGTCGAGGGAGATGAGAACACTATATAGAGCCTTGTCTCGAGAAATGAGTAGGTCGTTGTAAACTTTCATGCATGCGATTTCTGTGGAGTGATTAGAGCGGAAAGCGGATTGGAAAGGAGGGTACAGATTGGATGACGAGAGATAAGCTTCGATCTGTATTAAGATGAGGCATTCTAAGAGCTTAGAAAGAGTAGGGAGTAGTGAAATGGAGCGATAGCTAGAAGGAAGGGAGGGGTCGAGCGATTGTTTCTTAAGGAGGGGACGAACGATTGTGGATTTCCAGTGTGAAGGGAAGATACGACTGCAGATGGACGAGTTAAACAAGATTGTGATTAATGGGGATATCGATGAGCATATGGATTTTAATATGTGAGTAGGCAGGGGATCGGCAGGTGAGGTTTTGTTGGGCAAGGACAGATGATACTTCGGTAGGTGAGACAGGGAGAAGATGAAAGAGTTGTGGAAGGATGAGGCTAGGCTGAGCAGAGTTGGATAGGATGGAGACCGGGGTGTGAGAGAGCAACGTGGATACTTTAGTCTGGAGAAATGACGAATAATCATGGGCTTTGATGTTGCACGTCGGAGAGGAGCGAGCAAGGATTGAGTTAAAAGTATTCCATAGAGACTTAGTGTTGAATGAAGTGATGATTTTATTCTGCTAAAAGGAGTTGCATTTGGTACGTAGTAGGTGGAGATGAGACCGCCGATGAGCAAGATAGGTATCTCGGAAAGAGGGAGTGATCGAGCGGAAATCACGTCTGAGAGAGCCGTGATATACTCGAAAAGCATGGCGGAGTCGACGCTTTGAGAGTAGGCATTGGATGTCAAACCATGGGGCACGGTGCAAGCGACAGTGTGGGTGAGACTTGATGGTCAAGAGAATATCGAGAGTGGATGTGAGTTCAGAGTCGAAAAGAAAGGCGAGATCGTGAGGAGAGGAATATGTTATTGTTGGATAGGATAGAGACGATTTGAGTAAGGCAGAGCGAAGAAGGGAGAGGTCAAGATTTCTCCAAGAGCGACGTAGTATTGTAGGTGTGTGAGGCGGGGTGTGGTTGTGAGCGAGATCAAGGGTGATAAGAAAGTGATCGGATAGACCAGGATCGAAAATGGACAGTGAGGTGTAGGCAGCAAAATGATCGGGGACAGCGATGATGTCGAGTGCCCCGCCTAGGATATGTGTGGGGGCAGTGGAGATTAGTTTGTAATTGTAGTTGGATAGAATGTTGATGAACCGGATTGACTCGGTGGAAGAGGGGCGGTCGAGGCGGATGTTGAAGTCGCCAAGAACGATTGAAGGGATTAAGGACAAAGAACAGTAGGACAGAAGGTCAGCGAGTTCGGTAAAAAATAAGGATGTAGGAGCTGATGAACCAGGACTGCATACAATGGTGAGATCTAGAGTGATCGGGTTTGAAGAACGACAAGTGAGCAGTTCAAAAGAGCAAGGACTGAAAAGGGAAGTGATTTTGCGAAGAAACACGGGGTGACGGGCACATGCGACAATGCCGCCATGATTAGAGAATTTAGAAGGGGATTTGCTGAGGGAGCGAGCGGATTCGACTAGTGAGCAACCGGCAGAGAGCAAACGGCGGATGGAGAGGTCGTCAGAATTGGAGTGCCAGGATTCGGTGAGGCAGAAGAGATCGATGGATTGCTTAGTGAATAAGTTGAGGATGATATCGGATTTATCGAGAATAGATCTAGTGTTGATAAGGCCGAGGCGGAAACCGTTTGTGGTGGTGATAGGGGCTAGTGGAGAAGACACATTAAAACCACTTTCTGTCTATATAAATAAATTACTTAAAGTAATTAAAGCACACTTTAAAAAATATTGCAAGGTAATCGAAATTAATACTGGTATAAAACACTATTTCAGTATTAATTCTACAAAAGAATTTTTAGAACAGACAAAAGGAATAAATTTTCAAAATATAAATACATACGATTTTAGTACGCTTTATACAAATCTAGATTTAGTAGATATTAAAGAAGCGTTAGTAAAATTAATTAATCTTATATTCGGAAAAAGATATATATAATATCCAAGGTAGTAAATAGCCAAAAAATTATTTTACTACTATAAACACTAGCAAAGAATAGAGACTTTTTATTAAGCTTTATAGAATATGAATTTGTTCATAACTGTGTAAAAACTAAATCTAAACAATATAAATATATGAAATATATGTTTCGATACATCGATTATATATGTGTATTTAATTCTAATGATTTTTATTCAATTAGTGAGCACATGTATCCAGAAAGCCTTAATCTTAACAAAACCAATATTAATGATAAAGAAGGTGTATATCTAGATATGAACAGTAAATTAACATTAACTAAAACTACTATTAATTTATATCGTAAAGATGACATATTTAAATTTACAAGAAACATATTTTTGCATGAGCATTTATGCATACCATATAATATAAAATATAATACAATGAAATTTTAAGAATTGCAGCACTTTGTAACGATATTGGTTTTCTTCAAAATAATTTAAATAATTTAATAGATGCATATTTTAAACTACGTTACTATAAAAATAAAATCAAACAGAAAATAGTAAAATATATAAATCAACACAATAATATTATAAATAAATTTAAAATCATTAGCGGGAAATTTTTAGGATGGATAATAAATATAATACTTTGTATTACAATAACATACTATATAATCAAATTTAATCAGAGGAAATACATCATTAGCATGTATTTGGCCTGCTGCCATGTTGGGTCGAGGAATTAGGGGCCGAAACCTGATACCATAGCAGTTCATTTTGATGACCTCTAAACCTTATTCTGATACAACATATGTTATTTATTAGTCAATTCATAAAAATGACGTTTATTTTAAATTTCATTTTTTTAACTTGATTTAAATTATAGAAAATCTAAAAACAATTATTAATTTTATTATTTAATTATTAAATTTTGATTTAGCGTTATTATGTTTTGTTTATTTTATAATTATATTAAAAACGTAAACTCAGTTAGCTGATTTGATATATACAATGTGCAGCCAAAATAACTGTGATAACTGAAGGCGTAGTGCCGAAACGTTTTTGCCAAATTTGTCGATTTAATTAAATAAGCATACTCGTTTGTCTGGTTCTATATTATAAACTGGTCTCTATCTGACTGAATATTTAAATCACCGTATATTCAAAAATATCTAGAATTGAGATCAAATTCAGGATATTATTGCAACCTTAGCAGGTGATATTATATATATATATATATATATAATGAATAGTTGCTAGGTCACACGAGGTGACTTTCGCATTGAAAACCAGCTACAGAATCCTTCCTTCATGATATCCAATTCCATACACCCTGACTACTAACGGCCACATTGCCACAGCCGTTAGTAGTCAGGGTGTATGGAATTAGATATCATGAAAGAAGGATTCTGTAGCTGGTTTTCAATGCGAAAGTCACCTCGTGTGACCTAGCAACTATTCAATACATAAATAAGCATGCAATAATATCCTGAGTTTGGTTTCAATCCTAGATATTTTTGAATATACGGTGATTTAAATATGCAGTCAGATAGAGACGAGTTATTAGAATCTACAAAATAGGAATATTACGCAATTGATTTATGAGATAAGTCTATCGTGTTCTCTTGGAGACGGTACACAAGATAAGACTAGAAGTATTATCTCTAGTTGATCTTTCGATAGATTTGCTGATTTGATTAGTCTGTGAAATGATGTAAACGAAACAATTTAATAAACGTGACACAAGCGTCAAATTGAAGAAAGTGGCGTATAGAAGCAGAATGAATTTGCGAAGTTTGTTAAACAAAAAACAAAGGACAGTTAAGGTTGGTACATCAAAATGTGGTAAAATTCGATGCATATGTTGTACCGAAATCTGTGAAGGTATTATGTTTAGCAGTACTATCCTAGGACTGTCGTACAGGGTAAGAACCTTGGCTAATTGTATAACGAGTAACTGTGTATATTATTATATATTATTGTATATTGTTATGTAGAAAAATCAAGAGTCAAATAATTTTTGTTTTTAAATTTTCAACCGCTACTGCGGTCATCATCAGGAAAACATGTTTTCCTGATGATGACCGCAGTAGTGGTTGAAAATTTGAAAACAAAAAATTATTTGACTCTTCTTGATTTTTCTACTATTTTAAAATGGAGTCTGCTTACACAATAATATTGTTATGTATTTGGCAAAACATCGACATAACTAAATATACGCATGAATAATCGCAGCGCTTATATCCGCGCGCACAGATAAACAGAGACGGTGTAGTCACTCATATAATAAGCAAACCAGATCACCAAATTAGGGTAATGGTGTTAAATGATGATTTTGTCTCTAGAGGCAAGATGAATTGTAAAAATTATTGAATGCACAGCTAATGACTGATCAAGAGTTAATCGCCCATTTTGGATAGTTACATTTATATAGCATTTTCCGAATTGTGTCGCTCTCAGCGCATTTGGTAGAGGTATTGTTACAGAATAATCTACCTCTTCGAAAAAGTGATGTAGTGACAGATATCTTATGCTGGGCGGAGCTATGTCAGTGCATTTTATTGATACATCTTTACGAGTGAGCATCGTTCTTACATCAAACGTTTTTGGATCTTTGTCAAATACAGCAAACACGTCGTCGACATATCGCTACCAGTGTCGTAGGTTTTGGAGATACTGGTAAATATCTTTTTCTCATTTAGTCATGTATAAATCCGCAAGTGCTGGATCCATCGGAGAGCCCATCGTCACCCCGTCAGTTTGCTCAAATATTTTGTTTGTTGACCAGGAATGCGGACTTTGCTAATCACCAATTAATTAGGCTCCGCCATTCAGATATACTCAGTTTTGGTATGGTCACTTTTGGTTGAGTATCTGTAGCCTCTTTTAGCGGCACATTTATAAATAAAAATTGACATCGGATGTCACAGACCAACGGTTTTGTGGTTAAAGTTTCTTATTTGCTTGTGCAAATTCATATTGATTTTTATATAGAAATGGCTCTTTTCTTTGACTTCTTCAATTCGATTGTTTACAAATGGTGGCGATATGTCGACGACGTGTTTTCTGTATTTGACAAAGACCCATAAACGTATGATGTAAGAACAATGCTCAATAGGAAAGATGCACCAATAAAATGGACAGTGACGTACGAAAATCAGCTGAGTAGCATTGACTTATTGGATGTTCAAGTATATATCCATGGACACTTAATACACACGACGGTATATAGAAAACATCTCATACTGTAGACATTTCCTCCTTGTTCATCTCAAAGCCCCGCCCACCATACGATATATACCGCTACATCACTTTTTCGAAGAGGTAGATTATTCTGCAGCAATACCTCTACCAAATGCGCTAAGAGCGACACATTTCGGAAAATGCTAAAGAACTGTAACTATCCAAAATGGGCGATTTAAAGGGCGTATAAAAAGCAAATTGTTCTCGTAGTACGATACCTACCACCTCGAACAACACGCCTAAACGGTACATTAGATCTTGCCATATCACCGACTTTCTTATGAATTAGATAAAGAAAACATGCTATAAATTTGACAGATAAATAAATTTAATGTTTATTTTAAGAGAGACCACTCTTGACAGAATGGTCAAAAGCAAACGTCACATACAAGACAGTAGCGTCGTGTATACTATACCTTGTGCTGATTGTAATAGAACATATGTTGGCCAGACTAAACAAGGTCTTATCAAGAGAATCTAGCAACATTAAAACGAATGACACGTCGTCGGCCCTATTTTATCACGTAATCTCCACCGATCATAGAATTGTGTTTTAGAAGGCGGCAACGGTACTAAGAGAACATAGGCTAAATCGCAGATTTGTACTTGAGTCGATATGGAAAAATAACAGCGAGTCTATGGAGGGAAATAAATCGAATTGGAAGCTCAAATTTTCCTTTCAAAATGTCAGCACATGTACGACAAAGATACTCAGGAAGGTGTTGAGATCTACTCCACCTACGGGCCGAGCGATCCAGGGTTCCCGAATTTTTTTACTTTATTTCGTTATTCATATAAATTGTGTACTACATGTACTTATATAATATTGTAATTCCAGATCCTTTGAAGAGGGCTGATTGGATAGCCAAAGATTGGTTAAAAACAATTTGTGTACTTTTTCTTGGGGATGACTCGACATATAAAAAACGTAATTTATATAGGTTTACGAGAACATTTAAATTTAGGGTGACGACAAAACTTAGAATCAATGTTTTGGTTATATTTTGAGGTGCTCATTGGAAAATATTGACAATTAATAATTTTTAAAAAAGTTGGTTTTGGCAAAAATTGCGAACTTCGTCAGACAATTTTATATTTTTATCTTTAAAATTTTGTCTTGACCGTCGATATTTTTAATTATATGTATAATTGAATGATCAATGAGGATCTCAACCGACGGTCTTCAAATCATGAACCAGCAGCAAACAACTTTATTTAAACGCTTCGACCATGAGTTTTTTATAAATTGTATTATTATTTTTTATTTTTAACAAAGAATATGCAGTGACTGATTATTTTTCGTTCAAAAATAAAAGTATTTACAATTGATAAATACCTTCGCGGTAGAAGCGTTTAAATTTGTTTGCTGCTGGTTTCTGACTTCTTGTTAACAAAACATATTAGAATATGTACTCCTGTGTCCCAGCCGGATTGTTAATTTTGATAAATCCATCACTGCTGATTGTATTTACCCATCGATTATATTTATTAAAATTGAATTAAAGTAATTAATAACACTGAATTTATTGTATGACGATTTGGCTTTTCTTTCACACAAAAAACTTTTGTCACGAATATATAAATAGTCATGCAACACGGAATTAATGATTGTTTCTTGTCTATCTTGTTATTTAATTTAAAATCAGTTTGAATGTTTAGCATCTTATCTGGCATTAATTGACCTATCCAATAATGATCAAGTTTTCTTCGCGAGGCAATTATATATATATATAAATATATATATATATATCCTTAAAGTATGGCATTTGTAAATTTGTGCGATACTATTAAATTTGTGAATTTACAACACTACGTAAATTCATCAACAAATTGATCACTCGCATTAAAATATAGCAACTTTTGACGTAGAAATACTTTACACAAGCATCAATAACACAAAAGGTATCAAGTCGTGTGTATAGAATTCCACAAGCTGGATGGAAAATGAACGAAAAGATATTGTCGTAAAACTGCTACAAATGATATTGCAGAATTATATCGTCGAATTCAATCGTCGATATACCAACAAATAGAAGGTACAGTCATTGGAACCTCGGTTGGCCAACTTACGCAAACTTTTGTCGCGGATATACAGATGATGTCTTCATTTCATATATGTTAACATAGTCAAAGCTGTAGATACGATGCATTGAAGACATAATCATAATCTTTCTAGGGGTTCCAGCGAACTTGAACGCTTAATCGATTAACTGAATTATATCGAGTGAACTCAAATAAGCATTAGATATTTCGAGTAACACTAAGCCAGCGACATTCTTCGACATCAAACTGAATTTTGGAAAATAATGATAAATTTTGAAACAACAGTACACCGGGAGGACAACTGTATTCCATCCTACGTTCATTACCAAAGTTGTCATCTGGGTCATGCTCAGCGAATCATAATATTTATCAAAGCGCTCAGATGCAAAAAAGATTTGCTCAACTTCTGATTATTTAAAACTGAAATGACCAATGTGATGGAGAATTTTATTCAAAGAGGATCCAATCACAAAATTGCCGGGCAGTAGATAAACAAGGCGAGTATGTTAAATAGAACATACTTGCTCGAGAAATGCATTCGCGAAAATACGAACACTGCTCCAAATTACGAACACAGCTCCGGAATAAACAAGTATTCAATACTTAGAAATTGTTACTGCAAAACAATAGCAAATATATTCCAAGCAGTATGCATGGATTGCAGTGCTCAATATATAGGAGAATAAACATGTCAAGCTTTAAAATACCGTTTAACAAATCGACGAGCTGGATATAAAATATCGTATTAACATTAGAAACATCAATATAAACAGGAGGACAGTAAATATAATGTTGATGTTGTAGTTGAACACTGTACCACATAGCCAACGCACAAATTTACAACCACCATAAAGGAAGGCAATATATCCAGATACTGTAGCGCAAAAAAAATTGAGCCCTATTGGATACGCCTATTGCAAATAGGATGCTAAATTAATAGCTTATGAATGCTTATTAATATCCTATCAATATCTAATTAATATCAAATTGGATGTTAAATAATCAAACAGATTTCAAATTAAACAAAAGAGACAAGAAATCGTCATGAATTCTTCCGTGTTGCATGACTATACTTGACTGTGACAAAAATTTCGATGTGAAAAAATCGAAAAGCCAAAACGTCAGAGAATAAATTTATCGTTATTTATTTCTTTTTAACTTAATTATGCCATATATAAAACATGCAAAATAATTAATATTGCTTTGAATGTTATTACAGCTAATATAATTAATTATATTTATAGTATAATAGATCATTCTGCAAGCAATTTCAAAATGATTGAAAAAGCGCTAAAAACTAACGTTTATCAGATACTATTTTCCTCAATTATAAAAAATAGATCAAAACAAGAACAAACATGCGAAGCTTTCTTCAAGATAAACAGAAAATACAGTGTTAACATTTTTCATAAAAAAGCGGATCGAAAATTAACATGCTTTTCGTAATAATAAATAAAAAAATGCTATCAGAAAATATTGGTGTCACATAAATTAAGAAAGTTGAAGAGAAGCTAAAGAAGTGATTGAGAAGCTGCTAACTTGAGATAGAAAAATATAAACTAATATGGTATTTTAGCTGATATGTAGAATATTGCGTGCACTTTGAAAAAAAAGAAAAAGAGAAACCAATATTTTAAAGTGGCACCATATTTGAATAGCGAGCTTTCTTAGATATTATATAATAGCAAAAGAATATATGAATTTGCATTGGCAGATCGCAGGAAAGGGCTGCAAATTAGGTGAACGTATAGTGGTCAAAAATATTATATAGACACGTTAATATGGCACAATTCCAATCATATCATTCCATCATTAAGATCTAATTTTTCCCTAGTTAATATATCAGCAGATAACTACGGTGCATGGACGGTGTAGCAAGTACTTAAACAAATTATTGGTGCAAAATAGTAGACAATTTGATTATATTGATATTAATGTTGTTATGGTTTCGTCGTTATCGTACCAAATCAATTCTCACAACTATTGGCCATTATATAGGAAACAAATCGTCGCCACAAATTTCGAAAATTGTGGTGTCGTTCCCACATACTACCACGTGAGAAAATAATTGGCAAAAGTATCAGAAAACGACAATAAGCATTTCGCTCAATGAGATAAACATCTCTGTAATGGTCAATACGGCAGAAGTTTATTCCTACTTTAAAATCGGAACGAATTAATAGTGTACTGCATACAGTACATAAAGACAGCAACAAATATTTTTTTAAATCCAGCGGTGTGTCCGTCATTTCAAGGAATACTGATGGCAATGATAATTATGATATATTATCATGACTTGATTATTTAAAATCCTGTAAAATATGCATATGTGCTGTGTTAGATGAAAATAACAAAAACGGAACGGAAATCGATTTCCATAGAATAGGAGGGCGCAATGAGTACCGTTACTGAAAAGCTGTTTTGTAGGAGGATGATTAGAGGATTAGTGCGTACTTAGGCAATTCATTTAATTAAAAACAATTTCGCAAGCACATTGCACAAGGATCAACGTAAAATTGCTGTTTGACATGCTGGCATTGCTGCACATCCACAAGAGTACAATAAACTACCGCAAGAGTAAAGTGCTACTATAATCATCGTCAGGAATATTGAACAAACCGAGTGAGCAAAACAAGCATATATACAATAAGCACTGCAAGAATACACTGCAGAAGTGGTTTGGTGATCTTTCAGTGACAGACAAAAATAGTACAAAAATCGCAAAGCAAATATACAACGATTGACACTTCAAAATACAAGCCATCGCGTGGTAACTACACTCCACCGCTGAAAATCATCATTGTTATCGGCATTATATATGATTCGTACGGCACTGAGCATAACAATTTTAATAAGGATTGTAGCGGATAATCGGACGCACAATCTAAATGCAATTACATTAAAACAATATTTTAAATAATTAGCAAGTATAACAATAAATAACTTGTAATTGTATGCGACCAGCAATTAATTATATATATAGGATTAAATATGACACGATCAAGAGAAAAGGCTAATAATTTACGAATTATGGAACCATGCTACCTGGACTGCCAGAATTCAAGTCGACACAATTCGTTTCGGCATTTTTTAAACGATTGCTGTTGAGTAGCAGTGAATTGTTCAAATTGCTGCATCGAGAAACATTTTATCGGGAATATAATAACAAAAAATTATTAAATTGATTAATGTAACTACCATTTTCAAATAAAAGCTTGCCACCGCGCTGCTAAAACAGTAATAAGAAAATAATAAATTTGTATATTCATAATCATTAGGGTACAAATATTACATTTGATAAAAATGTAATAAAAAATATTAACTTTTAATTTTCAAAAATTTAAAATTAATTTTAATTTAAAAATTTGTAATTTTTAAAAATATTACATTTTTCCACCAGCTCATAATATGCAATACATATGGCCGGATTTATATTTATTAATTCTAAACAGATCTTGTAATATAAAGATTTATATTACAACGAATTTGTTGTACAATTAGATCTGTTAGTATGAACGATATATGGCAATCATCCATGTTACTTTTTTACCGGATATTATTTGTCTTAAAGCTCAACACATATGAAAACGTGCTCTATTCTTGTTGCTATTATTAATGGATTCCATTTTATGTGAAATTTATTTCACACTTTCCACTGCCGAAAAAAAACTTGATTGCAAGATAAAGCTCAGAAGTCATCAATTTCTTTCGTATTTAAAAAATGTTTTAATTTTGTATTTATTAAAATTCCTTAAGAAATCATATCATTTTTTAAAATTTCGGAGAAGTCACCACAATGGGCACCGTTACTGAAAAGATTTTTTCGGAGGAGGATCGTAGGATGAGTGCGTGATAAGGATATAATGCATTAGCAGCACTGACAATGTATAACTATATCTATGCATACGATGATAATTCAATTAATTAAAATAAGTTAATTAATTTTAATTCTGTTAATTATAATATCAAGTTACAACATCATCAGAAAACAATACACAATTTTGTGTTTTAATAAATTGTATTTGATTTTTTGATGCATCTAGTAAGCAACAGTAGCTGGCGCAAAATAAAAATAAATTTATCTAATGTTGTTGATGCAGCTCTAAAATTTAATAAATGAATTGAAATCATTTATTTTAAAAGGTATCAGCTTTCAAAAATTTAGATATAATTGAAAATATTACAGCATGTACACACATATATGTATATGCATACAAATGTAGTAGGTGTGCATTTTGGCTTTGATTACATAATATGATGGAAATAGCACATGCTTGTCGGCCTGCAGAATACAGTTGCAAGCAAATGAGAATACACCAAAGATTTGAGTAGCGTCGCTAATATCATATCACTTGATAGAATTCAATTCTATAAATATCACAACAATATTTTTATATTATGGAATTCTGAAATCTAAATGACAGATGCTATGAAAAACGACAAATACTCAAACAACGACGACTTCTATTAGAATAATCAACGACGATTATAACAATGGAAAACGGAATATTTAGTTAATGATCAAAGAAAAACGTCGAGAGCCCGCGGTCAAAGAGTTCTCGTGAAATACCAAGGTCATTCTTAGAGATAAAATTCTAAGCTGGGTCCTTATCAAAGTAGATCCCCGTAGCTCTTTCACGTCAAAAGAGATTAGTTGAGGTAAATGAATTTAAAATGTATAAGCAACGCCTGTATCATAAAAAATGTTGGATACAACAGCTAGAAAGAGACTTCTGCGGCGATATCAAATTAAAGAAACCAGACTTCTTTACTTGAGTGTGTGAGCGACTTTAGGTATCCGATTGTGAACTGCATGTTATATTACTGAAAATCAAAATCCCTTAGTATACTGGTACGTGCTCTGTGCCTGCTCAACTCGATATCAGTAGCATCTGTCGGCATAATTTTTTTTATTTCATGCCAAAACAATAAATGTACAAACTTTCATCTATATATACGATATAATATGATCTGAAAGAATATTTGCAATATTTTTTGAAAAATGACTAATAAAATAATTTATACCTTATTAATTAAATATAATAAAAAGGGTGAAATTGCAAGTACCAAATCAATTTATATCTACTTATTTCAACGTATATTTGTGTATTATCCGACCGATAGCGATTTTCCCTTGCACTAATTATTAAGCTTGATGTAGTACACTTGATACTAACAGAATGTTTCTTCCTTACATTCTCAACTATTAAATATTAATTTAATCTGCAAAATAGCATGAAGGCTGCCTATTCAGATAAGCAATCCATTTGAATTTACGCACATGCACAACATACAAACAAATTAATGCAATTTACCTGTGCTTTTCCATAATTACTGGGTAAATGAGAAAAAATCGGGTTATTAATAGATCCGCCGCGATGATCTCCATTAATAATGCTAAACAAACATTAAACTACATTACAACAGAAATACACAGTTATCAAGCTATAAAACAAAATTTACTACATTATTTTGAATGCTTTTATTACTAAAGAATTATTGGAGCTGGATCAAAGGAAAGAGGAAATTTTATTTCAAAAATTACCAGGTAATTTTCTGAAGATGCTAACAGTATAGTTAGCGAAATATTTGAAAAAAAAATTTCCTCTTTCCTTTCATCCAGCTCCAATAATTCTTTATCAATAATGTGGATCATTATCAACTATTTGTACGTTGTAATTACTATTGATTCATCATAGATCATTGATATGGCAAAACAGGATACTCATAATTAGCAGAATATTAATAACAAGGAATATGCATGTAAAGACTGTAAAAGAATCAATGATCCTATCGTGTCCCGAGTCAATTTAAAACATTAGTAAACGTCAAAAACGAAAAATTGTCAAGCAATAAAGTTGCTGGAAATCTTAAACTATTTTTGAATTTATTTTATTTTAGAGAAAGATTTCTAGTAAAGGTCATTTAAGAAACCTTAGCCTTTGCTCTGGGGGACGTCCTCTTGAAAATAAGACTAATTCCGAGATAGCCCAGGTGCCCCAGAGGCGCACCTGTGTTTTTCCTTTCAACGGCAGATGCTGGGCCCGTTTCAGAGACCATCTAGCTCTCTTCAGGATACGTTTGAGTCTATCCAGGTCGGCTTTCGCCGACCAGTTCACCGAAACGGTGAATCCCAGGAATTTTACTTGACTTGTGAAGGAAGGGTGTGGTTCAGAGGCAAATATGGAGGAGAGCTCAGAGAGTGCTAGTTTCTTAAGTTTTTGCTTAGTCGCAGGGGAGCCATGAATGACAACCACCTGCGATTTGACGGAGTTTAGAACAAGGTTGGACCTGGGTAACTGGTTATTTAGTCTTAAAAAGAAGCGGCTGATGTCTGAGACAACGTCTTTGCACCTGTGTTTAGTGAACAGGGCTGTGGTGTCATCAGCGTACACCACTAAACGTTGTTCGCGTTCAAATATTTTGAATAGATTGATGGAGGCAGCAAGATATAAGATAGGAGAGAGGTGAACCTTGATGCACACCCGTAATAGGGTAGAACTGACGCGCATTAGGGTCGTCTTCATAGTAAAATCGCTTGGTGTACAGCAGAATCTCCACACTGTTCACAATTATCGCAGGCAACCCGAGGGACCTGAGAGAAGAGATCACAAAAGGAATAGAGATGCGGTCAAATGCAGCAGAAAAGTCAAGGAAAACAGCCACAACTAGACGATGGCTATTATCCCGACAAAACTGCTCCACTTCACCTACTGCTGAATGGACCGAGCGACCTTTGACAAACCCATGGAAACCAGGTGGGATTAAATTTCGCCTAATCAGATGATCGCGGATTCTACGCGCAAGCGCTTTCTTGTAGATCGAGACGAGGGAATTTTGAATCGAAATGGGTTCACAGTGGTTCGTGAATAAGATAACCGATCTTGGCTCTGCGGAGTGCTGCATTAATCCAACGATCAGTTCTGTCGTTGAAGTCACCTAGTACCATGTCATAGCCTCTATCAATAATACCGTCCAGGAGGTCACGGTTCTTGTGAATCTCCCCTGGACGAAAGTAGACATTGGCTAGACTGAGGCGTTTACCGTTCGTAACGAGTAAAACTACCAAACAAGACAGCCTGGACACGCTTACTAATATTGATGCCTGCTACATCGGATGGGGAGGCTAAAAGCATTGTGACGGCCACCTCTCTTCTCTGATCAGCTGTCAAAAGCTGACAGACCCGAGAGAAAGTAGAGCGACGGATTTGGAGGTGCCTGGGAGTTAAGGATATCTGTTACAGATAGCTCCCTACTCCTGAAGTTACCCCAAGGCGGGATTGATTGAGGTGATTGCGTGGCTCCATAGTTGTGTAGGGCTAATGACTCCTCCAAAATTTGTCAAGGCCTACCTTCTCTATCCAAACCAATGCCATATCCTTCCAACAAACAAACTTCTTCAAAAATTTTCCAAAAGGAAGACTTAGAATGGTTAAGGCGAGCAATACTCGTCTTATCCATACTCAGCTGGATCCTATATCTAGTGCTCCAGTATTCATTCGAGAGGGCTTATCTGGCGGGAACAGAGAGATTAGGTAGGTTAAGTAATTTCGCTAGAACCTTGAGTTTTGTCATAGTGGGATTGTATTTACGACCTTTATAGGTAGTCGATAGAATCGAGGTAGCTTGCGAAGAGAGGTAGGTATTAAATTCGGTCAGTCTATCATTTCCAATTCTCGGAAAGAGTTGGATAGCTGCCTGAAAGAAAACCACTCTGATCAGATCAAAGTGAAACCTCCTTCGAAGTAACGTATCTTCCTCAATCCTCCAAAGAATTAGGTCATGAGAGGTGGACAATTGCTGGCGCGACTGCTCCGTGCAGAGGGGTTTAAGCAACCACCTCGAGTGAAGCAGTAAAATGTCAAGGATTGAATTTGTTGATGTGCAATGAAAGGTAGAAGACGGTGGTTTGTGAATAAGATAACCGTTCCTAAGGACCTTAAGGAGCACTTAACTTAAGGTGGTTGCTTAACAACCACCTTAAGTGGTTGGACAACCACCTGATGTGCTCCACCTTAAGGTGGTTACACCTGTGGACTTACAATGCCTACCAGAACGATTCACGATGGAATGACAACCGGCAGGTTTGCTGGTTAGTACCTCCAAGACTGTCTCTATGTGTTCGTCTCGGATTCAGATGCCAATGTCAATCCGTATTGGGAAAAATGTTCTTCCTGATGTGGAGGATTTAAAGTATCTTGGGGTATTGCTGTTCTCGAGGGACGGCAGGATCATCAAGGAGATTGAGAAGCGAATTTGTGCAGCAAACGCAACAATGCGTTCTTTGTAAAGTTTGTCGTGGTGAAGCGGAAGTTGAGTCTTCGGGCGAAGCTTTTGGTTTATCAAGCAATCTTAGTTCTTATCTTAACCTATAGTCATTAACTTTGATTTATGACCGAAAGAATAATATCTCACATACAGGCGACCAAAATTAGGTTCCTTCGCTATGTGGTCGGTCTTAACCTTAGCGATAAGGTTAAAAATTTGATCATCCGGGATGGACTCGAAGTAAAGTCGCTGCTTCTCCACATCGAAAGAGAGTCAGCTGGGTGGCTAGGCACGTAATTAGGATGTATAGGGATCGCCTTCTTCGAAGGGTTTGTGAGGCCGGACTCTCTGGAAAGAGACCTTGAGGTAGACCTCGGTACCGGTGGAGAGATCAAATCTCGAAACTGGTCGAATACCGCCTTGGGTTATCTTGAAGATAACTCTGGTCTGTCACCCAGGATCGCGATGTCTGGAGTAGTTTGGTTCGTGCACTACGTGCACTGCCTCCACGAACTGCTTTCACGACCCGACACCCGGGCCAGTAGTTATAAGGAAAAATCTTGTATATTATTATTTTTTTCTTGGCAAGAATTATATATATATATATTCTTAAATTTATACTGCTTTATGTCTGCAAACTAGTGTACAAATATCGTCACGTACAGTTGCAACACTATCTAAGCACCACAATCAGCATGGTCCGACGTTAGTGCTGCTCAGTTGATCATCAGGGCGCAGACACTGCGCACTAACGTTTTCAAATGATGTAATACATGAATGTTCTATATAGAATCGAGATAGTCGTTTAAAAATTGCACGAATTAATACAATTGTTTTCAACAATTTGTTCAAATTCATTTTTATCAACTTTTAAATAAAAGTTTAAATTTATCTGAAGAAATTTGAATTCACCGAATAATTATGAACCGAATAAAATAGATAGATGCGGTCATCAGGATTAACTGTATGTTATTAGGTTTTGGAGCATATGCCTCGATACAACATAAGAGCTAGGCCAAATACACTCTAATTATGTGTTTTATCAGATTTAATACCATAATCTAGTATAATATCTTATTCAATAACATAAAGCATATTATTTACACAGTCCATCCACAAAGATTTTACAAATGAAAAATGTTGTAAACACACAATTTTCCTAATCGTGTCTTTACACTGAAACAACAATATATATTATTTTAACACAATGTGTGCCATTACTAACTCCGTCCCATAATACGCTTTTCCACTTTAAAATTTCCAAGATTTACAGTATATACTATATATATATATATTCTACATAGATATACTTTATAAATTTAAAATCGTGTGGTATAAATTATAAATTAAAAAACGTGAACATTTAAAATACTAATAATGTCCATATTTAATATTTGAAAAATACAAGAAAAAACAAATTATTAATATATATGCCACTATCTTACAGAGTTAAATTTAATTCGTATTCTTTCGAAATATGAATTAGAATGTATCTTAAATAAAAATGAAAACTAGCAACTCGATGATACCTGCAATGTTGATTCGAATGTGGTGAAGAATCAGATGATTCTATTGCGCATTGTTCAATAGAGGCATTTCCTGATCGTGGATGATGTTGGTTGAGGAGCGAGTTATCTAATTGGGTTGGAATGGGCGGAGGACACGATACCGCTGCATTGTTATTAGTGTAAGGTGCACCCCAATTTATCGGAGCAATATACGCTGTGGCGGTTTGCCCTGTATTCGCTGTGGCAATACCGTTTTGAGCAGCGAATAAAATATTTCCAGTGTCATGTGTTAACTGTCTTGATATTGTTGGTGTTGTACAAAGTGAAGCACATCCCCCAATGTTATATGCAAATCGATTTAAAGGGACATTAAAAAAGGCAGATGCAGCACCATTACTATTTGATGGAACGATAGTTGCAGCTTGGGAACCATCAAAACCAGGAATAATCAAGTTGGGGCCATTAATAGATGCATGATGGTGAATTCCGCCACTTAACAATTGCTGTTGAATACACTGTTGGTTATAGCCAGATGCGACTTGGTGAACAGCTGTGGCAACTAGCTGTTGATAATTAGGTTGATAAATATTACTGGCCTGTTGCTGGCATATTTGG
The DNA here is from genome assembly GCA_012934845.2 of Pomphorhynchus laevis. Classification (NCBI taxonomy): domain Eukaryota; kingdom Metazoa; phylum Acanthocephala; class Palaeacanthocephala; order Echinorhynchida; family Pomphorhynchidae; genus Pomphorhynchus; species Pomphorhynchus laevis. The sequence goes on from WNNJ02001801.1 coordinate 311,412, forward strand.
TGCTGAGTGGTGTTGTCTGTCAATGTGCTTCTATTTATTTGGGATGAATCATAACCGGATAGTGCCGTAGCTGGTATTAATATTAAAGTTCCAGGAGCAAACGAATTCTGGTGAACGGCTGCACCCGGTAATACATGTGGTGACCATTGTACTTGAGAATTATGTTGGTATTGTTGAGTATGTGGATGAGGAGCACTCAAAATGTAGGCTCCACCTATATTGCTGAAACTTTGCTGCTGAGCATTGTTGTTAGTCGAGAACGTAACATTATGGCCATTAAAATGTTCTTTAAAATGTTGTGCGTTAGAATTAATCGTTGATCCAGTAGCTGGGGACTGAGACAATTTCGTATATGTTTCTCCTTTGTGATATTTTCGCTTGATAAAGTTGATCGTATCAGTTGATTTATCAACGCTATCGGTAGACAAATCATTAGAATATTGAGAATTATTCGGATTCGCTGCAGCTCGACCGGTAGATGATAATGACGATGCGACATGGCACATTGTAGGCCATGTACTCCGATCGACAGGATTCATGATGTTATTCTTCTGCAAATAAGAATGTTGATCATTTTCTAATGAAGCTGATGTAGCAGGCGTTACAAGATCAGCGGGACGGTCATGTGAAGATGGCGATTGAGATGGTGATTTCTCTTGTGCAGACGATATTTCTTGTTGATCAGTCTTATTCCCCTGTATCTGTTGATTAGTAGAGTTCAATGATGGACTGGTAGTGTTTATTGTATCGTTATTAACGACGATTATTAAATTATCGTCACCGTTACCATTTGCCTTTCGACATTGAACGACGTCGCCGTTACGCTTACCTTTTGATATTGAAGGACATTGCATGTGTTGAATGGATTTTGAACATCTTGGCTCTAATTTTTCAAATGTAATAACATCATTACCATTACATGTCACCACTTTAACGGCCGGTAGTGTTTTATCTATTGCGAGTACACTTGGTTTTGGTTTTACTTTGTTGTGGGCGTGGTATTTATCGTCAACATCATTATTGTTGATACCTTTATTGTAACCACGTTTAGTAGACGAGTTTCTATCAGTGCTACTGTGACTTCTTTGATTTAAAAAGTTGGAGTAAGACATTGGCACGCTATAACCTGTCATTGCCGCCGTTGAGTTACTATGGTCGCAGTTGACAGAAGTTGCAAAGTATTGCCCATTTGGAAAAATAACACTAAGACATCTGTCTGGTTGCATGTTGTAAGCAAAATGTGACTGTGCTAAGTTGGAGTCGTTAGGGTTGTCAACACCACAACCAGCAGCGTCGACTATTTTCATAATTCCGTGTGTTGTTGAAATTAGTCCTGGTCCTGTCGACAGAGTTTTATTAATGCCACCTGGGTTTGTTGCTGTGAAACCGAACACTTTTTGATTTGCTAGCAGAGTTCCGTTCGAACCAGGAGTTACACATAAATTAGATGATGACAACGATGATGAGCTGACATGATGTAAATGACATGTATCCACTTTGCTTGCTGAGTTGCACAATATTGCCTGTCTCGGCGATATAAAATAGTTAAGTTGATTATTGGACGGAGAATTATGTGTAGCGTAGATAAACTTTGAACAACTTCCATTACTTGCAAAACCTCGAATAAATGAACCTAGGTAAAGAAAAACAAAAATTACTTAAATCAAATAGCGATGTAGTGACAAAACAATATTATCAATCGAATGGGCACATAAAAATACATTTGGTGGCAACTAATAAATAGTAATTAAAAACTGTAGTAACGCATTTAAAGGGAATATAACTTAATCAAAAGAACACAATCGTCAAATGTAAATAGCGTCAAATGTGAAATAAAACGTACTGGATATAGCAAAATACAAATATAAGTGATACAACATAACGATATAAGGTATAATAATTTACATCTAACAAAATAAATCTTAGGTAGCCTTATTCTTAGCAAAACCAATATTAATTATAAAGAAGGTATATATCTAGTTTTGAACATTAAATTAACATCAATTATAAAGTAGTATTAATTTATATCGTAAAGATGACATATTTAAATTTACAAGAAACATATTTTTGCATGAGCATTCATGCATACCATTCAATATAAAATACAATACATTAAATAATGAAATTTTAAGATTTGCAACAATATGTAATGATATTGGCTTTCTTCAAAATCATTTAAATAATTTAATAGATACATATTTTAAACTAGATTACTATAAAAATACATCAAGCAGAAAATAGTAACCCGGATTTACATGTGGTGACCATTGTACTTGAGAATTATGTTGGTATTGTTGAGTATGTGGATGAGGAGCACTCAAAATGTAGGCTCCACCTACATTGCTGAAACTTTGCTGCTGAGCATTGTTGTTCGTCGAGTACGTAACATTATGAACATTAAAATGTTCTTTAAAATGTTGTGCATTAGAATTAATCGTTGATCCAGTAGCAAATAGTAGTACCGTGTTTCCTGCAGTGCACAAATATCTATTTGTCTTCGTCTCAGCATTGATGCAATCTCCTCAACGTTACTCTCACTGGTAACGTTGAGGAGATTGCATCAATGCTGAGACGAAGACAAATAGATATTTGTGCACTGCAGGAAACACGGTGGAACGGATCTAAAGCGTACAATATGGAGCAGGAACGTGGTAACAGTGGCTACAAGCTTCTCTACTATGGTACGGTGGGAACTAGCAGCGGAGTAGGTATTGCAATTTCTGATCGACTCCGTGATTCAGTTATGGAGGTCAGTCGCTACACCGATCGACTCATGAAAATAAGCATTGCAACTGCGGACCGCATAGCTCACATTTTCTCCGCATATGTACCACAGACGGGACGAAGTGAGATGGAGAAAGATGCCTTCTGGGAAACGCTAGACGCTCACACACGGGAAATCTCTCCTGCAGACCTCATCATAATTGCTGGAGATCTCAACGGACATGTCGGGCAGACTGCTGATGGATCTCCATGCCATGGTGGCAAAGGCTATGGTCGACGGAATAAGGATGGAGAACGAATAATTGAGTTTGCTGACTCGCATGATCTCGTTATTACCAATACATGGTTCATCAAGCGATACACGCACCTCCCAACATATTACAACACGAACATTAAAACCCAAATCGATTATATTCTCGTGCGGCGTAAAAACTTGTCCACTGTAACTAATGTCAAGGCCTTACCATACGAGACACTAACAACGCAACACCGCCCAATAATTGCAGTCATGAAAATCAAGCCACCGCAGCAAAACGTGATGGAAAATCGCACGGGACCATCAAGAACCAAATGGTGGAATTTTGGCGATAGGGAAGCAGAGATAATCTCGAGGATACGGCTTCCCGAAGTAACCACAGTTGAAGAAACGTGGAGCAAGACTGCACATATAGTACATACCATAGTGGATAAGACACTTGGTCGTACAAAAGCCGGTAAAAGATACATTAAGCGCGATACGTGGCTCTGGACTGAAGATGTGAAATCGAAAGTTAAGGATAAGAAACGAATGTTCTATATATATCTCGGCGACAAGACACAGGCAAACTTGCATGCATACCACCTAGACAAGAGAAACTCAAAAAAAGCCGTTGCGATTGCCAGAGCTGTACACTACGATAAGGTGCACAAAAGACTCGATACGCGCGATGGTGAACGAGACCTATTTCGGCTTGTGAAGCGAAGGCATCAAAACACGCAGGCCATCGAAAAGTTTTATTGCATTAATGGAAGGGACGGCAAACTAATAATTGATCGACAGAAAGTTCGAGATAGATGGCGTGATCATTTTGAGGAAATCTCAAATGAAGAGTTTCCGCATCTACCGATCCCAAAAGTTGCAGAAACGTCCGGTCCATTACCTCAAATAAGTGAGGACGAGGTGAAAGATGCATTAAAGCGTATGATGACTAGCAAAGCCACAGGTCCAGACGACATTGCGACTGAGCTCTGGAAAGCCAAAAGCTGGGACCCAATCCCCTGGCTAACCAGTTTCTTCAACAAGATTATTGATGAGTATAGGATACCAAGCGACTGGCAGAGCAGCACCACGATACCAATATGGAAAAAGAAGGGGAACGCAGCGGACTGCTCAAGTCACCGTCCAATTCGACTGCTCTCGCAAACGATGAAAATATTTGAACGAATTCTAGATAAGCGTATCCGTGACATTGTTGATATCACCGTAAACCAAACAGGATTCGTAAAAAACTGTGGCACCACTGACGCTATCCACGCAGAACGACTGCTCCTAGAAAAACACTTGGAGAAAAATCAGCCGCTCCACGTTGTATTCTTGGATTTGGAAAAGGCTTTTGATCGTGTACCACATGAATTAATATGGTATGCGCTGCGTCAGCATCAAGTCCCGGAACATCTAATCCGATGGGTGATGCTGCTCTACGAGAATACCGAAAGTCGGGTTCTAAGCGCAGCTGGAATGTCACAGCCATTTCAAATATCAGTGGGGGTCCATCAAGGAAGTGCTCTCTCACCGGCATTATTCAACACAGTTATGAACGCTATAACGCGTGATATCCAAAAGTCGATTTCATATACCATTCTTTACGCTGACGATGTCTGGCTGGCGGCGGACAACAAAAAGGACCTGGAAGAATCAACTACTGTATGGAATAACCGACTCGCACAATACGGACTACGACTTAATCTAGACAAGACCGAATACCTCACAACAGACCCACATGAAAGTGGCATTATCAATATTAATGGCTTTGACCTGAGACGTACGGACCGGTTCAAGTACCTCGGAACCATACTCTCGGCAAGCGGCGACGTGACTTATGAAGTCAATGCACGAATAAGCTCAGCGTGGACAAAATGGCGAGCGACGACAGGTGTTTTATGTGACCGTCGCATCAAGGATCACCTGAAATCAAAGATCTACCGCTCAATCATTCGCCCTGTGGCTATGTACGGCACAGAGTGCTTGCCTATTACCAAGGCAGCGGAACGACGCTTTGCGGTCATGGAGACGAAAATGCTGCGGTGGATAAGCGGAATTACCCGGTATGACCACGTGAGAAATATGGACATCCTCCGAAGATACGGCGTCGCCCCTATCGTAAATAAAATGCAAGGGGCCAGACTCCGGTGGTATGGCCACGTGTTGCGGAGTGAAAATTATTCCCTTGCAAAGACCGCCTTAAAGTATGAGATCATAGGCAAACGCCCGAGAGGTCGACCCAAGCACCGATGGTTAGATGGCCTTCACACAGATCTCAAGGCAGCTGGACTTCACCCAGACCAAGCCGAAAATAGAGCGAAATGGAGGGCTAAATCTCACATAGCCGACCCTGCCTCAAAGCGGGACAAAGGCTGAAGAATAAGAAGAAGAAGCAGAAAATAGTAAAATATATGAATCAACACAATAATATTAAAAATAAATTTAAAATCATTAGCTAAAAACGTATATGAATAGATAATAAATAATATACTTTGTATTAGAATAAGATACTATATAATCAAATTTCATCAGAGGAAATAGTTCATAAGCACGTGTTTCGCTGATATGTTGGGTCGAGGAATATTGGTTGCAACCCGATAGCATAGTAGTTCCTCCTGATGACCTCTAATCCTTATTCTGATACAACGTCTATTATTTATTAGTCAATTCATAAAAACTAACTTTTATTTTAAATTTCAATTTTTTATTTTAAGTCGATATAAATTATCTAAAATCTTATAGCAATTATTTATAATTATTTATTATCTAATTATTAAATTTTGATTTACTTATTTTGCATTATTATTTTTATTTATTTATTTTTGTTTATTTATTTATTTTTGTTTATTTATTTATTATTTTATAATTATATTAAATACGTAGACTCAGTTAGCTGATTTGATTTGCTTAAACATTGGTTCATGTTCAAGGACAACTACTTCGATGATAGTATACATCATACCAGTTGAACTTGAATACTGTGAAGATTAAAACTTATTTTAATTTATTCAATAAAATTTATGTTTTTAAGCAGGAGTCACAAATCAGGTCACTTACCTAAGGCTACATGTGTTATAATATAAATAAAAACATAAATTAAATTAATCTTAAAAAAATAAATTTTTTAAACCAGTATTTATGCCGACTAATAGATAATATACAATGAATTAGAATAAGGAATAGAGATCATTAGGAGAAAGTGCTATGCTATCAAGCTTAGGTTGATGTTCTAAAATTTAGCATAGCATCATGAGTAAATTTATTTATCAATAATAAATTTATTTTTTATTTCGCATTTTTTGTTAGAATCATCAGACAGAATAACAGATATATCAGTAAGTTTGTGATATTTGTTCTAACGATGATTGATGCTAATAAAAGTTATAGAAATATAAAATAAATATTAATAAATGTATTTTGTATTTCGTTGATTCTGATTTAAAATTAACAATGAAAATAATTTATTTTATAGAATTCACACCGTTTTGATTCAAATTGTGTTATTATTATAACGTCACTTGAAGTGTTGTATATATAATAACATCATCAAATCTAATTTTCATTACAGGGTTGTCCACATATTATACAAAATGATTTTTTATTCTATATTTATAGCATGGGTTGGTAAACTTTCAAACAGCACCGAGTAGAAATTGCCCAACGAACCCTCTCAAAGCATGTGTTATTGATAGGGCTATGAAATAATATTAAGATTATTAGATTATTGCTAAGAATACAACAGTCTTTGCAAAATGTTTGAGATCATTACCTTGGGTATATCTTACACTACCGAAATCAACTATGAAGTACGATGATTAGTCATGTATAATGTAAAATTCTAGTTTAATGTAAAATTCATTAAACTAGTTCACAAGCGTTAAAAACAAACATATTGGCATAGAGATCATAACAGCAGAAACCTATATATAATACAATACCATTATTAAACGAATGTCCGCTAGATAAACCGTGCCCATAAATGTTATTTGAGTTTTCTGGATGTTTTGATCTAGTATGAGTTCTAGCAGTCGCATTATTTACCTAAATATTGCAGTGCTACTTTTAATTCAACTCAATTATTGCAGTAGTTATCAAATTTGCCAGAACAACAAAAAAGAAATTTTTAATTAAAGAATAATTAATATTGTATGAATAATACAATATGTAAACAAATATTAAAACTTTAGGTATAAAAAATGAAATAAAAGAATAATTGTGTAAATAATAATAGCTTCTAACATTCTAAGGTATTTACACGTATAGCCTTATATGGCATTTTAATGAATATTAACAAATATTACATTTCAATGAATACAAATCTGTAAATATGAATATAATATAGCGCATTTATGAATATTAGATTATTTTGTAAGTGTAATATATTTAAATGAAATATACAATATTAAATTTATCTTTAAATGTTTTCGATCACTATTTCAGTAATTCAACACGCAAAATATATGCACTAATTTTATTGAACATATTTTGCACCGGAAGAATTTTAATCACATTTCCTGCTCTGTACCAGTGAGAAGAGCATTTAGAATAATCTTGGATTAATTGGCTATAACTAAAATGATACTTATTAAACACTTATTAATATGATATACTTATTAATATGATACACTTATGATACTTATTAAACAATTATAAAAGAAAAGATAAAATTAATAAAGATATGTATAAAGAACTTACTAAATTAAAGGATAACTATATAATAACAACTATTGATAAAGCTAGTAATAACTTTGTCTTCATATGCAAAAAGCTTTATTATGATATACTGATGAAAGAAGTTAATTATAATGATTTAAATGTAAATCCAACATATGAACGTAGTGAGTTGAGTTTAGAAACAATTATTACAAGTCACTGTTCTATAATGGATAAAAAGGGTATAAAGGTTGAATTAGATAATAAAACTATACCTATATTATATTGGAATCCAAAATTACATAAAAATCCAATAAAACCTAGGTTCATATGTAGTGCGTTTAAATGTACATTAAAACCACTTTCTGTCTATATGAATAAAATACTTAAAGTAATTAAAGCACACTTTAAAAAATATTGCAAGGTAATCGAAATTAATACTGGTATAAAACACTATTTCAGTATTAATTCTACAAAAGAATTTTTAGAACAGACAAAAGGAATAAATTTTCAAAATATAAATACATACGATTTTAGTACGCTTTATACAAATCTAGATTTAGTAGATATTAAAGAAGCGTTAGTAAAATTAATTAATCTTATATTCGGAAAAAGATATACATATATATGTTATAATAATTATAACGCCTATCTAACAAAAATTAAACCATCAAATAAATATAAATATATGGATAAAATTGAATTAATAGAATCCTTAAATATTTTGATAAATCAAAATTATTTAAAAGTAGGGACATCTATATTTAGACAAGTAAAAGGTGTTTCAATGGGTGGTAATAGTAGCCCAATTATAGCTGACTTGTTTTTAAGCTTTATAGAATATGAATTTGTTCATAACTGTGTAAAAACTAAATCTAAACAATATAAATATATGAAATATATGTTTCGATACATTGATGATATATGTGTATTTAATTCTAATGATTTTTATTCAATTAGTGAGCACATTTATCCAGAAAGCCTTATTATTAACAAAACCGATATTAATGATAAAGAAGGTGTATATCTAGATATGAACATTAAATTAACATTAACTAAAACTACTATTAATTTATATCGTAAAGATGACATATTTAAATTTACAAGAAACATATTTTTGCATGAGCATTCATCCATACCATATAATATAAAATATAATACATTAAATTATGAAATTTTAAGAATTGCAACAATATGTAATGATATTGGCTTTCTTCGAAATCATTTAAATAATTTAATAGACACATATTTTAAACTAGGTTACTATAAAAATAACATCAAGCAGAAAATAGTAAAATATATAAATCAACACAATAATATAAAGAATAAATTTAAACTCTTAAGTGGCAAATTTTTATGGATGGATAATAAATAATATACTTTGTATTAGAATAAGATACTAGATAGTTATTTCAGAGGAAATACATCATTAGCATGTATTTGGCCCGCTGCTATGTTGGGTAGATGAGTTAGGGGCCGAAACCTGATAGCATAGCAGTTCCTCCTGATGACCTCTAATTCTTATTCTGATACAACGTCTGTTATTTATTAGTCAATTCATAAAAATGACGTTTATTTTAAATTTCATTTTTTAAACTTGATTTAAATTATAGAAAATCTAAAAACAATTATTTATTTTATTATTTAATTATTAAATTTTAATTTATCATTATTATGTTTTGTTTATTTTATAATTATATTAAATACGTAGACTCAGTTAGCTGATTTAATTTAATGGAAAAATTTTCATTTATAATTAACATTGTATTTTAGATAACAAATATTCTAATGCATTAACATGAATTACAAATATTCTTATTCCTTAGAAACTACCTAGAAAAGCTTAAAAATCAGAAACAATTCCTTATACATGTAGGCTAATCTTTTAAACGCAAGCGTCATTTTACATTAATATTTGCAAAATGAGTAATTAGATAACATTATATATATGATTTTGCTTTTCCTCAGTGATACTATGAAAGCAAGTAAACCATTACATTCAAACTAGATCACACTGCAGAATCTGTGGATAATCTTTCCAATCATTTTTAAAGATTACAGCGTCGCTGAGTCCTGAATATTATCTCCATACAGTTTTCACATAATCTAATTGGATAGAACCAAATGCAAATAAAAGATCGGCAACTGGGAGTGCGTTAGTTCATGGATATCATGATAAATTCTGCGTTATTCAAATCCAAATTCCACAAAATATAAAAAGTGCATTTGTTTGTATTCTATGTAGAGACAAATGCGATGATATTCTGCATAATATTTTCAGTATCCAATATTCAAAGGATTACAATTGTCGGATATTAGAATAAGAAGATTTTAAAAAACTGGCTTTAGATAACAACAGTAAGCTTCGCTATATTTTATTTTTTTGTACAATAACGAAATGTGATGAATTACCATAATAAATAACAATCTTATTACGAAAAAATCGAAATTTCTAAACAATTATTAATAATCCTGTTATCTATTTCAAAAACACAATAAGTATATATTGCTTGACTCAAAAGTATGGCGTATAAATTAACAAATACGTGTTTAAATTAAAAGGAATTTATGTTCATTTATCAAAGTCTATACATGCAAAATCAAATTAACAGTAACCTGATGACTAGAAGAAACTTAAATACCTCAATTTTTCTTCCTTCAATAATCGTTCCGTTCAATGCCTTCAGAGCATTATCAGCATCCTCGGTTATCGAAAATGTTACGAATCCAAATCCCTTCACATTTAGAAAACGTCATATAAATATATAATAAAATTGAATCAAGTGATAACATTTTGTCAAATTTTCTAAACAAATCACAATTGTGGCATTTGATTGAAAATGAAATAAAATAATTTCATAAATATCACCGAAACATAGTGTACATTTCAATAAACATTTCCGTAATGAAAGTATGTAGACGTTATAAAACTATAAACTGCAATGCAAATAAATCTGTCTTTGAATGTGATCGAGTTCGTCAGTATTCTACTACACGATTGCATCAGTATATAAAATTATATTATAACAAATTACATACATTATATCAATTGAACAGCGTTTTTAAACTTGAAAAATAGATCATTTATCCATATGGTGCAATCATTTTATTATGGATAAATGATTAAAAGTTAGAAAACAAAAATGAAGTACCGAAAAACGAGTAAAGCTCTACATTTCAAAAGTGACTGTAAATTCTTAGGCTAATCAGAAAATCGTAGAGTTGCGTGTTTAACTTAATGTATTCTTCTAGTAACAAATTGTTATGCTTTTGTAATTTACAAAAACAGATTGAATTAAACAACTAACATCTAACTGAAAAAATAAAGGTTCAATTAAAAAACTAACATCGAATTGAAAAATTAAAAGTTCAATTATACAACTAATTTCTAATTGAACTAAAACAGAGTATATTAGATAATATCTAGTTGAACTAAAAAACAGGTTCAATTAAATATTTTATTATATTTAAATTGACGATAAAATTGTTTTCATTCATGATGCAAATAATTAAAATAGCGTTTATTTCCAATCATTATTCGGTTCAAATCATATCTCAAATAAATATTTACTTATTCTATTCCCAATGAAGTTCATAAAATATAAATTTATGAAGTGTAAAGTGTAAATTTTATGTACACTTGTATGAAATTGATCAATTTAGTCCCGGACAGCTAGCTATGCTTCACGTTTTACTTACTGATTCACTTACTGGCGAATATTTCATGTTTATAATTCGTGAAAAAATAAACGTAAGGAATCGCTAAAGGTCTTTATTTTACAACTACTCGAAAAATTGTAACCAAATTTAATTGCTAACTAGTTAGATGTATTTTATATAAATACTCACTTAGAAGTACGAATTCTTTAAAATAAATAAAACTATATCTTACAATTTATGTACATTTGCATGGTCCATACGCGATGGTAATTGTCATTTTGACAATTTTATTTATAATTTGATATAATGCACTAATGATTAGCCCAATAAATATTTTTGGAAGACGAGTATGTTGCGTAGGCTTACTATAGGGCTAGCGTCTACTATTCTAGTAAATATATTTTCAAAACCTCCTTTGGTCTTTGTAATACAATGTTTTTCAGGCATTTGCAGATTTGTTGACATCTGTGAATCATAAAAACATCCAACTAAAATGCTAACTTTAGATAAGTGATTGGAAAACAGTTATACTGAACAACTAGCAAATGAGTGATTAATTTCGAGTAGGTTAAATCTATTAAAGCTAAATAATTTCATAATTTCACTAATATAATAAGAATACAGATTTATAATTTAATCACAGAGATTTTATTGAAATGAATATTTTAAAGAGTAAAATCAATATATATCTTATCAAATTAAACACTTACTTTTGATCCTCTTTCGTTGAATATTATTTCGACATCAAGTATTTCACCGTAAGTCTATAAATACAAATATACGGTTTAAAAGTACATGATGATCACATCAAAAACAAAAATGTGTCAAAATACATCAATTTATTAAACAGCAGTCAATATTTAATTAAAATATATGTTTTCGTTTTTGAAATACATGCAAAATGTAGTCTTTTTAATTGTATATTATTAAATTCATTATTAATACCGGGATTCGTATCGCTTGTATAACGGAAATATCATTTTATTAAAATCAAAAATATATAAATTTTATTATAGAAAGGAATTATAAATTTAAATTTTTATTATATACATTTTATTATCGTCAGGCGTATATACATTTTTCCAGTTTGAATTTCTATATATACGTGTAAAAGTAATCAAAACGACATAACAATTAGCAATACAACTTATTGACATGACTGCCAGTGTTTTTTAATTTTATATTTTCATTATTTAATTTTTTCAGAAAAAATCTTACTGACAAAACTAACTGATTTCTGAAAAAATCTAAGTAAAAAAATGTAAAATTGAAAAAGGCTTCGACCGAAACGTCAATTAATCTGCATTGCGAATTACAGAGTGAATTTGATTACTTTTACATGTATATGTGTGTAGCTGTATAAATAGTAGAATACTTACTATTATATAATAGATAAAAGTGATTACAATTGCGAAATCTTTATAGGCAAAACGTTCATATACATACTAATAAGTTGTTTTTCTTCGTAATATCATGAACTACATAACATCTTCCACTACATTGTATATAGTATATGTTATCTCGTTGAATGCGCAAATGTTCAGTTTAAAATGTTTGTAATAGTAAACATTTCATTGTAAAGATTTACAGAACTGAAATAGTATGAAATAATTCACTTTTTAATTAATTTTGAAATAACTGTTCTGTTATTACATGACAACAGAACAATTTCGAAGCTATATTTGTCTTATTTTCAATTTACCAATTAACCTGCGTAAGCGAAAGTGTGTCCGTTGCATTACTGCTTAAAAATATATTCCTAATTTACTATTAATAAAAAGTAAGAATCGAAAATGAATATTGTTACCTCAAACATTGATCGTAATTCAAAGTCACGAAATCTGAACGGAATATTTGAAACATGTAATCTCTTTGGTGTTAACATCCTAGTATCATTTCTATACGTGTTTGTCGAATCAACAGTCGTAGTTGCATCACCAGCGGAAAAATTCGATTCATCGACGCTACAACTTTTCGATGATGACAATTCAGATTCGCTAGTTGCTTCATTTAATTCATTTAGGTTAGTGTCGTGGCACTAAATTGTGATATCAGATCAGCTAACTGAGTCAACATATTTTGCATTATTTATAAATTAAAAATAATCCCAAATAAAATTTAAAAAATTAAATAACAAATTATTAAATTTGTTATTTAATTAGAGACCTCTCTCTAGGCAACTACCTTCTTTGACGATTTTTATATTTATACTTATATTAGATTATTCTAAATTTTAAATAACTATAAATAATTATAAATAATTTAAATAATCTAATAATTTAATTTTTTTATATGAAATAATTTTATATAAGATTTTATAAAACTTAAATCAAGTTAAAATAAAAAAATAAAATTAAAAATAAAACTCAACTTCCTTTATAAATTCACTAATATGCGATGTATCAGAATAAGGAAGATATGCCATCAGAAAGAACTAAATGTAATCAGGTTTGGACCCTACTCCTCGATTCAACATATCAGTGGGGCTAAACACGTGCTAATGACGTATTTCTTATTAATGAAATTTGATTATCAATTATCTTATTTTAATAAAAAGTATATTATCTATTATCCATAAACATTTTTCCGTTTAAGAATTTAAATTTATTTTTAATAATATTGTGTTGATTTATGAATCAATAATTTTAAGTTACATTTAACCGTATAAATTAAGCAATAAACTGCGGAAGGTTTATAATGAATATTGCCTATAACATCAAGGAAGTAGTTGATTCGCAAAGATGTAAATGCATAGTGACAGCAAATCAACTATAATTTCAATCTTCATATTTTAATAGCCAACAAGTGTCGTATTTTAAAGACCGTCCAATCAGCGTCAATAGTATCAGTTTATTTTATACTATTGAACTAATTCCTTTGCCTTCCTGGATCGTCTCAAAAGTATTATAGATAGTTAAGTAAAGCATCGTGCGTTGATTAAAAACGGCAATCTGGAAGTGCAAAAAGTAAACGTAATGCATGTACATAATTAAATAATTTCGCACTCTAACGTGACTCACTGCTGAAGAAACTGGAACATCGAGAATACGGAAATTGTAGAAAAACCTAATTGTTGTGAATTTAAGGTGAAAATGCAAAAGAGAACGACAACGTAAACAACTATTTTGCAGGTTTGGTATAGGAAAATATTATTAATGCATCCATTAGCATCTGTAGGAATAAGGATTTTTGCATCTTATTTTTACAACCTGATAAAAGGCGTAAAAATAAAATCATGATTGAACAATTTCAAAAATTTACATTCAATTAAAATTACATTCAATTTAGCATAATATAGGAATAAAAAATATACAAGGTAACAACTCTCTAAAATTGAACAATTTCAAATGTAATTGGTTATCTAATGTGGTTAAATATGACTCAACGTAGCGACTTTGAATATTGCGAGAATAATTCGGCTCTATTTCTTGGTCTGATGAGGATATATAAAATGCTGCCTGGTGTTTATGCCTCATTGTGAGAAAAACATAATGATTTATTTACGAGTACACCATTTGGGGTCCCCGGGCAGGTGAAACAACTATATATAGAATTAAAGTAAACCAGTCTAACGAAGAAATTAATACGACGTTTCGCTTTTTATTAGCTTTATCAAATTGTATGTTTATAAGCTTTATCAAATTATATATATATATATATATAGTTCAATTCAATTAATCAACCCGAATAGTATATATATACAATTAAAGTAAACCAGTCTAACGAAGAAATTAATACGACGTTTCGCTTTTTATTAGCTTTATCAAATTGTATGTTTATTAGCTATATATATATATATATATATATATATATATATATATATATATATATATATATATATATATATATATATATATATATATATATATATATATATATATATTAGGTGTTGATTTTCTAGCTGCGGGTTGGGATCCATCATGGATACTTTCGTATGTATTTGTAAAATGTTTAATTAAAACCAACCAGAAGACCAAATGTGCTTTATTTTATTACAACGTTTCGATCCTCAGTGGGATCTTCTTCAAGTTAAATCAATAATTGTATGTTTATCAGAAACCAAATTTTTTTAAGGACCTTAAAAAAATTTGGTTTCTGATAAACATACAATTATTGATTTAACTTGAAGAAGATCCCACTGAGGATCGAAACGTTGTAATAAAATAAAGCACATTTGGTCTTCTGGTTGGTTTTAATTAAACATTTTACATATATATATATATATATATATATATATATATATATATATATATATATATATATATATATATATATATATATATTAAAGGTTTGATTCAACCAGGACTGTCTATTACACCTATCTGCTTTTCTCTATATATAGAGAATTTCATGCTTCTACACTGCAAGACGGCGTACCGTTTCGGCTTTGAGAAGCCTCATCAGTTGCAGCAATACAATGTATACATATGAAAAACATACTATAGATAGATTAAAGCAGAAAGAATTCACTATATGCTAATTGCATGACATAGCTTGCGCTTTCGAAGTCAATGCAATCCTGAGCAGCCACACCGATTAGACAATGTAGTAATATAAATATATATAAGGATAGTTCTGTTTTTCGAGCTTTAAACACTGTTCAAGCGTGTGTTAAGGTGCCTATGTATGATTATAAAAATCACGGTACTGATGAGCTCCGTAAGAGCGAAATGCGTCTAGTGTTTATGCCTCTTCATGAGGAAAACATAGTGATTTATTTACGAGTACACTATTTGGTGTCCCAGGGCAGGTGTAACAACAAATTATATTTTATATATTTGTACACTTTAAAGTGTCCCTGTAAAACAGCATTTCTATTAAAAGGAATTTAGTGTCTGATGCATGGTTAAACTGAAAAATACGCATTGCCATGCACAGAGCTTATGCTAAATCCCTATGATGATTCAGATTAAATATAGTGGTTCCTAATCCATCTTCTCATTTACATCTTCATATTCTATTTCATCATGAATGATGGATCCCATATGTTCATGAACACAAGCAGCATAATTTGCACGTATATATAAATTACAGTTTAATAATTGTAAACTGCAAGTAATGCGACTTGCCCTTTCATCGTAAAACAGTACATTTGCCGGGTATCTGATTTTCACTTGCTCATGATGTTTATTAGAATAATAATTTTAGCACCTGCCAAACAATTGTTTTAAATTTTCATAGATTTTTAAAAATAGATAAACGCTCATAATTATATATTTAAATTATATGGTTCTACCTCGTAGGTTTGTATTTCATCTGCCGAGCGTTTAATACCAGCAGCTTTAGAAGCGATTTGATTAATATTGCGATGTTTGATTGCGGGTGGAGAAGATTCATGGTCAATATAGGATCCTATTCTGCAAACTTCGTCGTCTGTTGCGGCTGACTGTAGAGCAGCTCGCTTCACAGCAAACACAGGAGCTAGCTGCAGAATGGAAAATAATATTACTTTACAAACAACAATTGCAATGATGATAATGAAATAAAATATAGTTTGCTGGTTTTAGTTAACGAGATTTTTACAATTGAAACAATCTATTAGAGATAAATCAGTAGTAATTAATGATAATCATTTATGTATATAAATTTATAGGCAAGAATTGAATAAAATATTCAAAGAAGTCACAATATTTGGAAAGCACATTTTAACATATGAATAAAATAAACAATTATAAATTACAATGTAGTAGTTAATGAATTACAAACTAACAGCTGTTAAGCTTGAGTATAGTGTAGACGGTTAGTTTAATAGAAACCAAATATAGAGTCCTATGTGAATCATCAAAATGGTGCAAAAGGATCAAGTATATATGTACGCCAAATAATTACATAATAAACTTACTGAATTAGTACTAATTTCGATATATTTTAAATGTCCTAAGGATTTCATTGTTCAATTAATGATTAAGTAAAATAATCTGTCATATTGGTAGAACATGCTAAATTTAAAAACGTAAACAATTTACTTGTAATATCACCTTTAACATAAATTCATGCGATAATAATCAATCAGAAAGTATGTTGTCGATTTCAATTCCGTTTGCTCCACTATAACTTAGAAACTAGACACTTAGATGTGCATTGTTTTAAACGTTCAATCACAAGGAATATTAAAGAACATAATGAACAAGAATATAACATTGTGTGCAAGATTTTTTTAAAACAATTGCTACTAGATTTTTAAAGAATTACAGTCTAATAAAGGTTGAAGGGAAAATATAAGTTGATAGCTTATAAATCAAAAATCATAATTCAACTATGCACATGAACTCAACAACATTATGCTGATGTAAAAACGTTATTATTGAAATTTAATTTTTATCAATAATAACAACAATTTCTCGACGAGAAAAAATAAAAGTACAAAATTTTTTTCTTGTCAGCTACTGGTACAGGTGTCAGTCGTGGAGACAGTGTACGATCCAAACTACTCCAGGCATCGCGCTCCTGGGCGACATACCTGAGTTCTCTTTCAGATAGCCCAAGGCATTCTTGGCTAGTTTCGAGATTTGATCTCTCCATCGGTATCGATGTCTACTTCAAGGTCTATTTCCAGAGAGTTAAACTGGAAAATCCTCCGAGAAAGACGATCCATAGACATTAAGAAAGTATCCTAGCCATCTCAACTGACTTTTTCGATGTGGATAAGCAGCAACTTTACTCTGACTCCATCCCGGATGACCGAATATTTTACCTCATCTATAATGCTTAGTCCGGCCACACCGCGAAGGAACCTCATTTCGGTCGTCTGTATCCGAGATCTTATCCTTTCGATCATAGCCCAAAGTTCATGACCATAAGTTAAGATAAGAACGAAGATTGTGCGGTAAACCGAAAGTTTCGCAAGTATACTCAAATCCTGCTTCACCACAACATAGCTGTACAAAGAACGCATTGTAGCGTAAGCTAAAAAGATCCGCTTCTCAATATCCTTGATGTTCCTGCCGTCCCTAAAGAGCAATGCCCCAAGATACTTGAAATCCTCCACATCACGAAGAAAATTTTCCCCAATCCGCTTTGACATTGACAACTGAATCCGAGAAGAACACACATACATTCTTATAGTTACTAATCAACATCCCTGCCACATGGCATTTCATCGTAAATCGATCTAGTATGCATTGTAAGTACTCAGGACAAGCAAACAAGATAGCAATCTGAAAAAAGCATAGATGGTATTCTGAGAAACCGAACTAAAGACCGACATCCGACAGAGCAGCCCGTCTTGTAATTTTGTCAGCTGTGCGGAATAAGCGAACCAAAAGTCAATATTTCTGCAGTAGACTAGTATATCCTCAGGAACGTGAAACGTTACTCCACTTACGAGTGAAAAACCAGTTTTAGTAAGGGATGTAAATCGCTCCTGTTTTGAAATAGTTGGAGTTCGTTTCTTCGTTATTCTGGTTCCGTTATAACTTTCGGATCAAGGTTAGATCTTGCACTATTCAGGAGTTGCTACAGGAAAGCGTCGACAGTCGAGGGGGAAATATCAACAAACTTCCGGGTGTCGTAAGCTGCAGAGAAGGTTTGCCCAATAAATGAAAGGTTGTCGTCCTTGAGACTTGTAGACAAAGGAGGAAAGGGGTTAACTGTTGTGTGCCTATGCACATAACACTAGCTCGCAATATGCAACTTTTGTGGATAGTCTTCAGGATTTACTTGATAGTAAACCTGCGGGTGATTCTTTCATTTTATTAAGTGACTTCGATGATCACGTTGGCTATGACTGTGCTACCTAGAAGAGAGTAGTGAGAATGAACAGTCGTTGGAAACCCATGAATGATGATTCTGCGAGGGAAATCGTTACTATCTATATCCGGACGGACTTTGCCCAATTGCAGGAAGATGTGGAGAATATCGAACAAGAATGATCTATGCTCGAAACTTCGCTTGACAATGCGACTTCGAAGACCTGTTGTTTGAAGACTGTAGGTTCCTGTCGTAAAGGCAATCCACGAATTGCTTGGTGGACACCTGTAGTAAGAGCAGCCTTTTATCAGAAAAAGTTGGATTATAAGGCAACCTTGTCTGATAGCTCACTGAAGGCTGTAGGTAGGTATTGACATGCCAAGAGAGCTGCAACTCTAGCACGTGCTGAGTCAAAAACCACTTGGGTAAAGTTTGGTGAGCGTTTCGAACTTGATTATCGGTAAACTTTTAAGATGTACTGTAGGACGATCAAAGCCCTTCGTATTGGAAAGCAGAAATCTGCTGAGACTGTTTTAGAAAATCATGGGCATCTGCTAACCGATATTGAAGACATATTTAGTCGCTGGGAAGAGCATTTTAGAAGTATCCTTAATACGGATGACGCTATCCCAAAAGGGAAGAATCTACGAACTTAATAGAAGATTCTATTACCTTGACAGATGTCATTATTGTTGTTCACAAACTTCGTAATGGCAAATCTGCTAAGGTTGATAAGATTTGACCTGAGATTTTGAAGGCTCTTGACGTTCAACATATGAAGTCGATAACTCGACTCTTCAAATTAGATGAAGTCAGGAAAAGTTCCTAGTGATTGGCAAACTGGGGTGGTGATTCCGATCTATTAGGAAATCGAAGAGAATGCTTTAATTATAGGGGCATGACTCTTCTTAGCCAACCAGATAAGCTATTTGCTAGGATCCTTGAGCAAATTATATGACGATAGTCGAGAGACAGTTGCAGAAGGAGCAATGTGGCTTTCGTTCAATTCGAAGAACTAGGGATAAGCTCTTCACTCTTATAACTATTCTCGAACGCATCTGGAAATAAGCTCAACCAGTCAGATGTGTTTTGTGGATATGTAGAAGGCGTTTGACCGTATACCAATAGATAGGTTATGAGAGGAACTTAAGGAGTACAAATTTCCGCAATACCTCAATATAGCTGTGGCTTCTTTGTACGAACTAAGTACAAGTTATGTTCGTGTCTTAGACAGGAAGTCTTAGTCGTTTCCTGTATGTGTTGGGTTCCATCAGGGCACGACACTCTCTCCACTTCTATTCCTTGTTTACATAGACAAAATTTCGAGACAGGCCGCTCTGTCGGAGTTTTGTCTTCAGTTTGGTACCATCAGGATGTCATTTTTTCTTTTTTAAGACGATGTTGTCTTGTTAATCACCAATACTGATGATCTGCAATACTTACTGGATTGAATTACAGCGGAATGTCAAGTGGCCGGTATGAAAGTTAGGAAATCCAAAACTGTCTAGATGTGCTCTGCTCGGAACGTGATATAATCGTAGGTCTTACCTACGATTAAGGTCTTACCAGATGTGGAAGAGTTTAAGTACTTGGGCTTCTTGTTCTTGAATGATGGTAGGAATAATATGGAGATTGAGATACGGATTTGTGCAGCTAACTGATGGGTTCTTTGCGCATATCAGTTGTGATAAAGACAGAGCTAAGACTTCAGGTAAAGCTTTCCATCTATCGCTGTCTTCTTACCTATCCTCACTTATGGGCATGAACTTTGGGTCATGACTAAAAGAACTAGATATCGAGTGCAGGACCGAAATGAAGTTCCTTCTTGGTGTGACCGGCTTTAGCCTTTGAGATAAAGTTCTAAGCTCGGTTATCTGCGAGAATCTTGGAGTAAAGTCGCTACTCCTCAACGTTGAAGGAAGTCAGCTGAGTTGGCTATGCTACGTTTTGAGGATGGGTGTCTTCTCTGTGAAGCGTCACAGATTGGAAAACTTCACCGTCGTTATCGACTTCACTTCTCGGTCTTTTTTTCATTTATCCATCTTTCTGGACGAAGACCCCGAAGCAGACCTCAATACAGGTGGAGAGATCAAACTCCCTATCTTGTCAATGAACGTTTAGGACTATCTGAAAGAGAAGTCTGGTCGGCCATTCATGATCGTGATACCTAGTCACGTCTCGTCAGAGCACTGCCCCCCCCCAACCCGACCTCCGGATCAGTGGAAACAATGAACAGATTTTGTTTATTAAGTAAATGTTATGTTATGTTACAAACAAATCTGTATAAAAATCAGTTACAGTAAGTAGCATGCTTTTATAGAAAAAATAATAAAGAAATCATCAATATCGAAAAAATTTACAAATTTAATTATTCTCCGTTTGCAAACGTAGACATATGACATCTATGGATATATAAATTAGTCAACTTTACAATTATCGTTCTAACTGATGATACAAATTGCCTTTATCAATTGAAATCTAAACAGATTTGATAGTGCTTACTTAATTTATTTTGTAAAGTGGCTTTGCTATAAACACAAAATAAGCTCACCTGTTCAAATTTTATTTTTAAATGAAGAGAAAATAAAATATTTAAGGTAATAATTAAATCTGATCCGTTTTTGTGAAAAATTTTCGACTCATCCAGTTTCAAGGCAAACATTTTTACAATAATATTTTGTTTTTAAAATAATTATTTTATCAGATAGCGCATATTGATTAGAATTTCTTTCCATATAATGATTAATACAGTTGTATTCGAATGAATACAACTGTATAAGATGTATTCATATTTATGCAGCTGTATAAACGCATCATAATTAATAAAAAACTAATACTTTGTATACTTTATAAATTAGTATACTTCATTACAATAAAGTATTATATAGTGATATTTATTGATATTTTGAGCTGAAATTAGGAAAAACAAATATATTTAATAAAGGCACGTTAAATATTCTCTGACGCATTTTTGATTTCTTTTGAATCTTCTAAAGAGTGTATATATACTTTTATATATACTAAATATTGTATATTTTATATATAGTATAAATAATTATTAATTAATAATTATTAATATAATAATTACATATAGTATATGCAGTAAGTATATATTTATATATAAATTATATTATAATAGCATTTATTATATTTATTAATATAATAAATTATAATATTTTATACATTATAAAGTAGTTTATACTTAATATAATATATATAACGCAATGCCCTTTGGGTCGAACATTACAAACGCATAATGTAAACGCGCTGTAATTATAATATAATAAAATGTAAAATGCGTATGTGCGAGCACGTGGCTACATAATTTCTAGTCCGAAACATGCTTACGTAATTTTATCAGTCTAATATTATAATAATGGTTTATCATGATAACCCAGGTTATTTCACTATGCTCCAGATGGATAAATTAATATTCGATTAAGTAAAGAAATAAAATCATATTTATTGCCTTGATCTACAAACATTCTAATCCGATTATACGGCTGTTGTCAAAGTTTTAGACAGTATCGATGAGTGGTAATTTTTTAACTTTTTCTAATTGAGATTAAACATATGTTGTATCATTTTGAGGCAAGCAATATTTTAAATTGTGAATGATATGATAGCACTGAAAACGCAAATAAATGTTTAACAAAATAGCCGCCAATAAACCAACAATAAAATAAATAACATATTGAATAATATGTAAATATTATTTGATTTATTATAAAGAAATTCCTTCTGAGAACCTAATTATGACTAGAATGAGGAACTTTAATGATTATTAACAGATACTGCATAATTTGAATTGTGCAAAGTGAACTTTTACTATAAAATCACAAAGTCAAATGCTAAGACATTTGCTAAGGAATCTAATTATTCTACGATAATTATATGATATAATTGAATAAAATTACATAAGAATCTGGTAAATTTAAAAATAAAATCAAATATGCTTGACTTGTAACAGATATGATTAGCATTTAACTAACTCTGCTATATACATTCGCCACAAAACTATTTGACATACAAATACAATGCTATAAAGTCATCTATAAAATCCTTCGGGGTGATATAATGAGAGCAGTTATTGAAAATTAATTCAAATTTAATGGGTGATAATATAATACCTCTATTTTCCACAATATTGGGCCAATTAAGATATTTTGTTAGCAGATAAATTGCTAGAAATAGCTTTAAACAATTAAAATAAAAGACGGTAATCAAATATATGTTCTTATGTTCTCATCATAATCATATATAAATCCTCAATTTCCACTTTAAAAAATCTGATTAATCAAGCACCCATTTAATAATTGCCATTGCAAAAAAAAGATGGTGTTCAGCTAATAACTATTAAGCGACGATATGGTATCTACCATTAGAAACTGAAAGCATTCAAAAAGGTAGCAATGCATAACTTAATTTCAGTGGAGCTTCCAGAGCATCCGTGAATTAGACTACAAAATGCGATATTTCTTTCGTAAACCCATGATAGTTTCCGTAGGCACACGGGAAAAGTGCCTACGTTCCGTCTTGGTGGCCACTGTGGTAAAATATGTTAAATACTAAATATACGGTCCGTATATACATATATAAAACAGATTTGTGCTGATATTACAAAAATTAATTTGTGACTATCTAAAGTAGCAACAATAATTCCCTGACATGCCTAGCTCTACTGGATGGTTAGCCTAGTCGGTAAGGCGCTACGCAAAGATTGAAGGAAACTAGGTTCGAATCGGAAAGTGGAACCAGGGCTCTTAAGGCAACGACTCCGGTACAGATCCTTCTAATAATCATTATTAGAAGTGTCAATTATTAACTCAGTTGCTTTAACCGGTACAACGTATATCACTAGAATGCGATTAGGCTGGAATATTATAACATTATAGAATAGTACCTTAGGTGTGATACATTCACACAAAGTTGATGTGTTTACAAACAACAAACGTGGTCAATAATTATAAAAATGATTATTTTTGTCGAGGCATTACACGTCGTTTAAAGTAATTTGAAAATCGATCAATCAAATGTAAGTATTAAAACGTTGAACATAAGACGACAATAATCTACGACCATGACAACTTACTTTGCATTGATTTAGACAACTGCTTACCATAATTATCGAGGATCGCAATTATATCTTGGATGGATAATGCCTACTGTTGCTCCTTCTTTTCTGATTCTTCCGAGTTTCTCTTTATCTCAACTTGCTGAAACAGCCGATTTCACGCTGTTGTTATCCGCTTTTTGATTTTTCTTCCTCTCAGCAAAACAACATTAATTTAATCGGCCGAACAACAGAAATGGATATAAAGAAAGAGTGATAGAGCGAATGAATGAAATGCCCACATAAGCCACATATGTAGATATGACACCACAACAATGTTATTTCATTTTGTAAAATGATGCGCAGATTGTTTTGTTAAATTTTGTTTAAGTGACATTCGGAACCGCACACACATATATGCTGCTTATTTTCGTTTTTACATATCAATTAAAAAAGAACAATGACAACAGATTTAAATCGGAAAAATAGCGTGTTCAGCACGTACGCAAGCGTTTACAAATGTGGCACAATGTCACAGTGTTGTAGTACAGGCAGATAACATTATTGATACATTGCACAAACGGATTAATAAATGAAAAAGTGTGCCACAAACAATGTAATAATCAATGAGCGACAGCTAGATGGTTGTAGGATGCAGTGTAAAATTTTGACTTTTTGTTGATTGCAAATACTAGCAGTATTAAAAAATGTTAAGATCGTTTATATGTGGAGTAAATTTAACTTGTCGGCCTGATGTAACGAAATAATATGTGAAAGGTTTTTTCAAAATGCTTTATTGGATCGATTTATAATGCTGATTACAAATTCAAATTCTTTATCTAAATGTCACGTAAGCATCGCCTAAATTAAAAAAAACTATTCAATTTAAATTTATGTTGAATTTGATAAGAATTTAATCTCTATTAGAATATAAAAGAAACGGAGTAGTCATTAGGGCGAAGCAAAACACCGTTGTTATATAAGATATATTATTTTAATCCACAGGGAAAATAGTGAAAATGTACGTATTTGAGTCTAGACTCTATACTACAGACACTGTTATGACAGTTAATGATCATATATTAAGATTTTATAATGGAACAATTCTGGTTACAAGTAAAAAACGATATAGCTGTAATGTTCTATTAGTTTCGAGTTAAGAGCCAATATTGCTGATAGCTGAACTCAATTTTACAACTTTAGCTTTTATATCAACCCAAAACAAAGATCTAGAAAATCTGTAAATCGCTCCTTCATTGGTGTATTTGAATCAAATGAATAATATAAATCAACAAGACTTGAAAATTAAAATAATTTCTCTATTTGACTTTGTACTCACTAATAAATCTACAGAATTTATGAATCAGATAAGATAACTAAGTCTACGTATTTAGTACTATATATAAAAAATAAAGATAAATAATAAATAATTATATACGATTTTATAGAATTTTTTTAAAATCATCAATATAATAAATTGCTAATAATCATTTTATTTTTATTAGAATATGTGATTATATATTCAGTTCTTCCTGATGACCTCTAATCCTTATTCTGATACAACGTCTGTTATTTATCAGTCAATTCATAAAAATGACGTTTATTTTAAATTTCATTTTTTTAACTTGATTTAAATTATAAAAAATCTAAAAACAATTATTAATTTTATTATTTAATTATTAAATTTTGATTTAGCATTATTATGTTTTGTTTATTTTATAATTATATAACAATACGTAGACTCAGTTAGCTGATTTGATATATATAATAAAAATTGTAATACAATATTATATATAATATTTATATCAATAAAAATAATATTGTTATTGATTTGATATAGATAATAAAAATTGTAATAAAATATTATATATATTTGGTAAATACCGTAACGATCGCGATCCTGG
Organism: Pomphorhynchus laevis; assembly: GCA_012934845.2. Classification (NCBI taxonomy): domain Eukaryota; kingdom Metazoa; phylum Acanthocephala; class Palaeacanthocephala; order Echinorhynchida; family Pomphorhynchidae; genus Pomphorhynchus; species Pomphorhynchus laevis. The sequence continues at coordinate 337,336 of WNNJ02001801.1, forward strand.
ATCACAATGTGATTCAGCCAACATTTTGTGCAATTTTCCTGTTTTTTTTATTTCTGAAGATATATATCCTTACCAAGGAGAAAGCTATAACAATGTATATATTTGTATATATTAATACTTACCAAGAAGAAAGCTATAACAATGTATATATACATATATATCCCACACGTTAACACATGGCACCACAGAGTGTTTCGAATACACCATATACTGCGGCGAAGTGACATGCAATGCAAAGTGTATCATCATGTAACAGCGCTTAATCGGTAAAATGCAAACGGAACGCCCTTATGGCTGCAATGAAGAAACACCGTTTATCTAGACGGACATAACATGAGACTACCTCATGCGTTGCTGTATTTCTTTAATTATTATATTTTATTCGTATGTTTGTGTATTATAGATTGACTGAAGAAGCTCTCGAATAGAGCGAAACGTTTCAAAATAAGACTCTGCAGCTGTCTCTGGTTTTTTCTTCAATGCGTAACAACTATTGTGCCGTATCCTCATTTGAGGATCCCAGAGGAGGGTGGTTTAAAGAACCTATATATAATGATCCGGGACAGTGTCAGTTTTCCACAAATCAAATGGATATTTATACTCGATTCAAATTATTTAAAGATATATAGCTTAATATATTTTGTTTCTTTTAGATTAAAAAAGCCCTGTAAAGTGCAAAACGTTAACTAGTTTATATTCTTTTTTACCATTGTTTTTTAACAATTTAAGGTAATTTATTTAACTATCTAACTATTTATCTTGGTAGTAATATTGAATGTTACAAGGATAAAAAACAAAATCGTTCGAAACCTGTCTTCTACATTAATTTCTTTAGATTAGCATTGTATCGATCTAAACTTAGCATCAACTCCATAATAAAGATTTTATCATATCATTGATTGAGCATAAGTCTTAAAAAATAGTAAAATTTTCGATATAAATTATTATCGATAGAATTATTTATCTAATAATTAATCCATAAATTAATTATCAATTAATCTAACGATTTAAAGTAAATTAAAACCGATAGATTAATATATCGAGTTTATATGGTAAATTATAATATTGAATTTTTTTATTATTTTTCATTTTGAAAATGCACTCTTTAAATGAATTTATACCTTATACACATTTATGATACAGAATTCATCGTATTTTACTACTATCGTGCTTTAATTGATATTATATATCGCAATTATTTCTCATCAGTTGATGTTCAACAAATCCAATATAAACAAATAAGTGTAAAAATTGGTATAAGCATTTTAAAATTTTATATCAATGTATGAATTTTTTGTTAAATATGAAGAACTGTAAAGTAGTTTTTAAAGTATATTTTTAATTCGAAAAATTGAATGTAAATATATTTATAATAAAAGGTAATTTGTAATAATGCATAAATTTTTCAACTGTAATATATATTTAATATAAATATTTATATATAAAAATTATTAAAATTAATTATTACTATTAAAATTGCTAAAGATTACTATTAACATTTTTTCTTAATCATTAAATGATCCTAATTGAATAATATTGACAGATGATTTTAAAATTAGAGCAGCTAAAAGTTTTTTCTTTATAAACCATGATAATATGAGTCAATTATTCGTACGTGAATTAACTGGTCACATGTAAAAAAACTTACTCTATTCGATTCAGATGCTTGTTCAACTGCTAATTGAATTACTGAAATCATAAAAATATGTCGAATTCGACTAAATTCAATGCTGCAAACTGTTTTTCAATTAATGCTATGATGAAGATAGAAATATGTTAATATTGTAAAATTATGGTGAACTCTGTCAATATACAATATGCGTAAGAACTGTTTTATATAATAGTCGATATATATATTTAACCTTAATTTCCACATGATTGCATTTATTTACTTAAACAGAGCATAAAGAAATGATTTAATCATTATCGCTAATATCTATCCCTGATAATTTATCTTTTAATAATATATATATCCGTTAATAGTGATATGTAGCATACCTTCTTAAATATGCCATTTTACGTTTACCATTTACCTTTTATCGTTTGGTTTATTCTTACTATCATTATTTTCTTTCTCATTTCATATTAAAGACAATGTGTGTTTATCTTATTGGAAAAAATACTTTGATTTACATTTTTTGGTTTTACAATTGTTTTTCTTGATATTTGTCCTTTTACAAAAACAGGAAATACCGTAGATAGGTAAAAATAATAATAAAAAATAAGATTGAACCGTTATTTAACGATTATTTAACATATTAAGAGTTGTTTAGCATACTTTCCAAGTATATGATAAAAGAACAAGCTGAAATTATAGCTATACTGAAAGATGAAAAATTTCTAGTATGATACTGCATTATTAACGGTCATTTTATCCTCCTACATTCACTTCAATATGAGAAAAATAATAATGAATTAATATATCTGTGATTGATTGAATATATCAACCTACTCAATATATAGATACTTCTTTACGATCTTTCTCTCAATTTTTGTATTATTTGTGCATAAGCGTATTTGATATTTTTTCATTACACCACTAGATCGTGTTTATATAAAAAATCAATTATTTTATTACATCAATTATTTTAGAACTTACAAATATTTCATATTATTGTATAAGCCATCTATCGTATAATGCAACGCAGTTTGGTTAATCTCGTATTTAACGATATCTTAAGCAATCGGCTGTTACTATTAATTCATATCGATATAATTTAATATTGCAAAATTAAAAGAAATTATTTTTCAATAATCAATATTGAAATATTAATTAGGGAGCGTAAAGTTTCCATATAGATATATGGACTTGTCTTTTTAGCACAAGCAACCTTTGCAATTTTTTTACCTCGAATAGCACAATTTTATGAGATGCATTTTACCGTCTCATAATTAGACTTGAGAAAGTAAGTCTACTAATTATAATTGAGAAAAATTTAAGTACTAAAACTCAATAAAATCTTTTGTAAAAATATAGGCTAGATATAAAAAATAAAGACTAATACTAGACTTCTAGCAAGTCGAGTAATTAGACTTGAAAAACAAATTTACGTACTAAAATATCAATTTGCCTTTTATAAAATGAATGAAAATGCTATATTTTCTCCACCACGCTAAATGATAGCAGTCGCTTTAAACTTTCACGTCTTAGCAATATTACTTGAGAAAATAAGTATTCTCATATATTAGCAAATGTTACAGTTATAATATTTAATAGGTGCGATTAAATATTAATTATTTAATAAGTAAATATCAATAATTAATAACAAATAATAAGTAATAATTAATAACAAATAACAACTAAATTATTATTAATTTATCAATTATTTAATATATAATAAGAGTTATACTGAATTATATTGAATTATTGCTATCGGCTCAATTTATGTTGAAACATTGGCTGTAGTAAAGTGAACCGAAATTATAAAACGTATTGCACAAGTGATTATAATTAATCTTCATTTAGTATATATTGATCATATGTCAATTCAATTGGAAATACAAGATTATATATAATGACAAAATCCCCTGCGAAATCGTTACAAATCTCGAAGAAATATTCAGGAACGTGTTGATTCTACTAGATATGCTCGGAATAACAAAATCGAACATAGAGAGATAATTATTTTGTTATTTTCAGCAAGACTCAGTGGTATATGGATTCAACGTGTTCGAAATTAGGTGAATGAAATATTTATACAATATGTAAGAAGATTGGAATTGATGAGCTCTGAGCAATATCCAGAGAGAAATAATGCTTTACAATTGAAAGAGCGACGTTGCTTTGTCTAATATAGTATGTTCTCTTAGTGAACAGAAATCATATATTTTACTTTGATTATTTAATTTAGCTATTGTAAATAAATTGTTTTTTTTTTATCTTACTATTTGAAATCTTACTATTAAAACTTGCAAGTTGAAAGTGTAAAAAACGATGCTTATGAATTATGCATAGGGCATAATTAAAATTAATTTAGGTATTAATTAGTTGATTTCTCTTTGATTATTGTTTATTACTTCAAACCTGATAGCATCACTATACATCATTAACCATTACAACAAACGATGGGGATAACGAATGAAAGTCATGATTATCAAATGAAATGAATATATAAAGTGCATATTTGTGAATACACTTAAAATAAACTTTTATCGTGTCACACATCATATCTGCATATAAATGGATTGATTAAAGCCGTGTTAAATTGCTATACTATTTATCCATACGTATTTATAGCTGATATGCAAATTGACTTTACATGAATTAAATAAATGAAATCGACCGAAATTTACATAGTCCAGGATACAGTTTAGCAATTATAATTTGTTTCAAATATATAAACCCATGCAAATTAGCAAGTTTTTACAACATTAAACAAACGCATGATTGAATATTTATAAGCGAATTCTTCCGTATTTGTAAATTTGTAGGAAACAAGTTAAAAGAAAAATAAGTTTTCTGGCTAATTTTAGAGTATATTTTTAAAAACACTATTAGAGTCCACAAAAAATACAAAAATCAATAATTCCAATCAATAGTTATACTGCTATAATTTAAATAGAGAAAGTTCTGTATAACATCAAAACATAGTTTCATTATTATGCTACATGATCATGACGATATCTGAAATTAATTGTTTAACATTTGCTGTGCCATTACTTTATAAATTGCTGCATAGATTATTAATAAAGATTATTCGGTAGTTATTTTTAAAATGTCAAATTTTCTAGAAAACTTGTAGATTATTAGGGATTATTGTATTTACTGCAACAATCGATACTTTTTATTGCACTTATTATATGTCATGTTTGATATTTTTCATATGAGATTTTGCCATACTACCTATCAATAGTTTGGAGAGAGGGAGATTTAAGCGATGGTGAACTTTTGCAGCTACCAATGACATAAAATAACTGTCAAAAGTATCTATTATAAGCTACATTTACAAATCTAACGGATATATGGAAAAAATTGCAAGAACGGATAATAAATAATATACTTTGTATTATAATAGGATATTAGATAATCAAATGTCATTGGATGAAATACGTCATTAGCATGTATTTGGCCCCGCTGCTATGCTGGGTCGAGGAACAGTGACCGAAACCTAATAACATAGCAGTTCATCCCGATAATCTCTAATCTTTATTCGAATGTACCGTATACGACGAATAAGCCGAAACCTGATTACATAGTAGCTCCTGATTTAAACTCTTAAGTGGCAAATTGTTATGAATGGATAATGAATAATATACTTTGTATTAGAATAAGATACTAGATAGTTTTATCAGATGAAATACATCATTAACATGTATTTGCCCCGCTGCTATGTTGGGTAGAGGAGTTAGGTGCCGATACTTAATAGCATAGCACTTCCTCCTGATGACTCTAATTCTTATTCTGATACAACGTCTGTTATTTATTAGTCAATTCATAAAAATGTCGTTTATTTTTAATTTCAATTTTTTATTTCAACTTGATTTAAATTATAGAAAATCTAAAAACAATTTTTTATTTTATTATTTAATTATTAAATTTTGATTTAGCATTATTATGTTTTGTTTATTTTATAATTATATAACAATACGTAGACTCAGTTAGCTGATTTGATTTATTAGTGAATTTTTATTATTGACTTTTATTTTAAATTTTATTATTATATAAATAAAAAATGTTAAAATTTAAAATAATTATTTATTATTTATAATTATTTATAATTATTTTTTTAATTTATCCAGTCTAAAATTCGTAAACTCAGTTAGCTGATCTGATTGATAAAGTTCGGAGAATAATCGTTTGGAGGGAGCGATTGTTAATACACGTAACATTGTCCATACGCACTGCTAACCAGAACTTTTTTATACGACTCGTCATCTACGCCTCCATATTTATATGTATCGTTTAATATAATAAATTTAATTTATTTCTTGTTGAAAATTAAAGATATAATACACTTCTATACTTTCCTTATTTACGATAAAATATTGATTCTAAAAATATGTTGACCTTCTGCATTTCTTAATCGTTGTGCGATCCTTCAGAAATATTTAAGATCAAATGTCAATTTTTTAAATTCAAAATCTCGTCCATCATTTTTCATCACAATTGTACTTGATTTCATTACACATTTGATTTCTGACGGTTTATTTTAATATTATTTTTCAACTTCACATTTATGTTGTTGTAGTACTTATTTTTCATCTGCAACATTCAATGAATTTGACTTGCCTCGTTTCAAAAATCGGGAAAGATTTTTGAAATCGGGAAAGATGAGAAAAAGTCTTTCCTAAGTTTTGAGAAAGATCGGATATATAAAACGGCATATTCATTAAATGTTGCAGATAAAAAATAAGCATTTAAGTATTAAAACAAGTATTATTTAAAAATAATAAAATTATATTATATTTTTATATTATATAAAAATAAGTATTATTTATTATTTATATTTATTTTATTATTTATCTTTATTTTTAATTTATATATAGTATAAAATACGTAGATTCAGTTTGCTGATTTGATTATATCTTAGTTCTTAAAAATATATAATCAACGATTAGATAAAATAAACATTGCAACTTTTTATGTTTCTTGAAACAATTTTATCAGTTAGTCTAATTGTTTATCTTGTACTTTAGTTTGTTTATTGTATAAAATGCAATATTGTTATCCGTCCAATATTTTGTCCATATAAGAGTTAGACCTGACTAGATAGAAACGAGCGGTATTTACTGATTTCACAAAATAGCTTTCTTTCCACTTATTGAAAATATGCTTACCTTATCTTTTTCGCTCATTAGTTACTTCTTATTAGTCTCTCTACAATAGCAGTTTCCATCTTGCTTTGTACTACCAGTAGTCATTTCATAGTTTTCATGTACTTTTGGATAGTTAATATGTTCGCAGAGTATTTGTTATAATACAAAATTGTATGTGATGGTCGCTTATAATTTAACAATGACAGCAGAAATATTACTTATAGTAAGGCTCTAATGAACTACACGCTGGCTTTTGCTATCGTATTTATTACTTCATATGACGATAATGATTAATGACACAATGTATTCTCTCATACAATTTTTGTACTTCGTGTTATATTTTTCTGATTATTTTCTGCATATGGTCGAAGAACTTATCTCTCTTTACCGGTAAAAACTGTTCGATTTGTACATCATCTTGATGATCAGTTCTCAGAACAATTCCAGCAATACAGCAACATGACTACATGTATTGACTACTTAATTACATGGTTCTTTTTCTTCCACAACCAATAATAGATTTGCTGAAATTTCAACAGTTTTTGCTCTGCAACATTCTCTGTAACAGTCGACTGTTCTCTTTGTTGTTGCTGTTTTTACTCGCCCTCTAGCACTCTCCATACTTTACCATGTGATAATTTGCAGTTCCTGGCAGATTTATTAAAACTCTAACGTAATAAAAAAAAGGCTATTTGATGAAAATAACTGCGCCAGCAGTGCTCGTTGTAGTCTATTTCCACATGCCCTCTTCAATATGTGTGCGAATATTGCCATCATCGACGGTATATGTCAAGAATAGGAAATAGAGGAGAAATATAAAATCACTCCTGGTTGGCAACGCGAGTGGTTAACGTTGTGTGTATGAGCAATCTGCTTCCTTCCCACGATTATTATCTTAATTTTATCGATTTCAATTTTTCCATTAGATTTTTAAAAATACTTAAAAAAGAGACGTTTAGTAGTAATCTTATTTCATTGCGAGTTTCAAAAGTTTATCGCTTGACTATCAAAAATTAACATTCATCGTTAACTAACGAATGCTCTAACCAAGCATATGTTTCGGTGATTATTAAAATTGTCAGGGTTACGACACTAAATATCCGAGAATTTCCGCGATTAAAGATAAGGATATTGATAAGGATATAATAGTATAACACGTCTCTTAGTAAAAGATTTCTCTCTTAGGCCTATAATTTACACCATCGGTTAACTTTTCGACATGTATGCTAAATATTATTCACTTAACTGGAAAGATTGTAAACGATAATCTATAAAACTTACTGTAAACTAGATATGAACATTTAATTAACATTAACTAAAACTACTATTAATTTATATCGTAAAGATGACATATTTAAATTTACAAGAAACATTTTTGCATGAGCATTCATGCATACCATATAATATAAAATATAATACATTAAATAATGAAATTTTAAGAATTGCAACAATATGTAATGATATTGGCTTTCTTCAAAATCATTTAAATAATTTAATAGATACATATTTTAAACTAGGTTACTATAAAAATAACATCAAGCAGAAAATAGTAAAATATATAAATCAACACAATAATATAAAGAATAAATTTAAACTCTTAAGTGGCAAATTTTTATGGATGGATAATAAATAATATACTTTGCATTAGAATAAGATACTAGATAGTTATTTCAGAGGAAATACATCATTAGCATGTATTTGGCCCCGCTGCTATGTTGGGTAGATAAGTTAGGGGCCGAAACCTGATAGCATAGCAGTTCCTCCTGATGACCTCTAATTCTTATTCTGATACAACGTCTGTTATTTATTAGTCAATTCATAAAAATGACGTTTATTTTAAATTTTATTTTTTATTTTTATTTTTTAACTTGATTTAAATTATAGAAAATCTAAAAACAATTATTATTTTATTATTTAATTATTAAATTTTGATTTAGCATTATTATGTTTTGTTTAGTTTATAATTATATTAAATACGTAGACTTAATTAGCTGATTTGATTTGAATATCTAAAAATAATTTATTTTAAAAGTAGCGACAAATTATCACCAAACTTAATAAAATAATCATTATGACCCATTACGTTATCATAATTGTTGCACTACTTATCCGTTATTAACTGATACAGAATTGATCGGTTTGTATGAACATAGCAGTATCCGGAGTATTTTCTCTTCTTTTCGCATATATTTAGTGAATTTGTGGAATTCAGTGCAGACGATTTCTCAGCCAATACACTACTTTAGATACTAATGAATCCCAAAATGCTTCTATTTTTCTATTGGCTGCTTCTACCTTTGCATGAATTAAACAGACGTTGATTACGTAAATTCTCGATCTGGCTAGACTTTCTTGAGTTAAAATTCTTTAATTTTCTAATTGGTGGATCAATCTTGTTAATGCTGTTGATATGAGTACCTAGATTTTAGCATCCTACATACATGCTCTAACCATAGGTGTCGTTATTTTGTTATTTTACCGAGAGTATGATGTTTATCACATTGATCGAACTTTATGTTGGTAAAACGGGAAAGTATTTAGTTAAATACCGCCATTTTAAATACCGCTCTTGCATGTGCCAACGCTAATAAAATGGTAGGGGTCATTAGGCGCACATTCTTAGCTCTTGATCCGGTTGCTCTTCGGCCTCTAATTTTGGCTCACGTTCTTAGCCGGTTGTTGTATGCCGTCCCCTTGTGTATACCCATGCACAATTGGGGAACACTTGATCTCTGAGAGAGTGCTTCGTCGTGCAACAAAGTTGGCGCCGATCTTGGCGCAAATGCCCTATGAGTGTCGTTTGCAATGTCTTCGGCTTAAGACCGTTTCTTGGACCCGTCAGTATATCGATATGAATATGGTGTGGCGAGTTCTTCGTTCTTCAAATCATCCTCTTCGGATGTATTTACAACTGCGACAGTCAGCATTCCTTCGCGGACATAGTTTGACTTTGAGCCAGAATTTAGTGAAAAAGTCCCGGTATATACAATTTAAACGAAGATTAGTTGGACTTAAGAACAAACTGGATGGAGGGACTGTTTGCAGCAGTGATGCATCAGTATTCAAGTCCGGATTACGGATAGATCCTGTTATGCATCAGTATTCAAGTCCGGATTACGGATGGATCCTGCTATGAATCCCAAAATGCTTCTATTTTTTTATTGGCTGCTTCTACATTTGCATGAATTAAACAGACGTCGCCCTTGGAGAAATCTTGACCTCTCCCTTCTCCGCTCTGCCTTACTCCAATCATCTCTATCATTACCCACAATAACATATTCATCTCCTCACGATCTCGCCTTTCTTTTCGACTCTGAACTCACATCCACTCTCGATATTCTCTTGCCCTTAAAGTCTCACCCACACCGTCGCTTGCACCGTGCCCCATGGTTTGACATCCAATGCCTACTATCAAAGCGTCGACTCCGCCATGCTTTTCGAGTCTATCACCGCTCTCTCAGACGTGATTTCCGCTCGATCACTCCGTCTTTCCGTGATTCCTATCTTGCTCTTCGCCGGTCTCATCTCAACCTACTACGTACCAAATGCAACTCCTTCTGGCAGCATAAAATCATCACTTCATTCAACTCCAAGACTCTCTGGCATACTTTTAACTCAATCCTTGCTCGCTCCTCTTCGCCGTGCAACATCAATGCCAATGATTATTCGTCATTTCTCCAGACTAAAGTATCCACGTTGCTCTCTCACACCCCGGTCTCCATCCTATCCCACTCTGCCCAGTCTAATCTCATCCTTCCGGAACTCTTTCATCTTCTCCCTGTCTCACCTACAGAAGTATCATCTGTCCTCATGTCCTTGCCCAACAAAACCTCACCTGCCGATCCCTGCCTACTCACATATTAAAATCTATATGCTCATCGATATCCCCATTTCTCACAACCTTGTTTAACTCGTCCATCCGCAGTCGTATCTTCCCTTCACACTGGAAATCCGCAATCGTTCGTCCCCTCCTTAAGAAACAATCGCTCGACCTCTCCCTTCCTTCTAGTTATCGCCCATTTCACTACTCCCTACTCTTTCAAAGCTCTTAGAACGCCTCATCTTAATACAAATCAACGCTTATCTCTCCTCATCCAATCTGTACCCTCCTTTCCAATCCGATTTCCGCTCTAATCACTCGACAGAAATCGCATGCATAAAAGTGTACAACGACTTACTCATTTCTCGAGATAAGGCTCTATATAGTGTTCTCATCTCCCTCGACCTCTCCTCCGCATTCGACATTGTCGACCACTCCGTCCTCCTTTCTCGCCTTCGTTATGATTACGGCTTTTCTTTCTCCTCCGTAGCATGGTTCGCCTCATATCTATCCGACCGTTCCTTTCACATCTGTTCTAATTCATCATCCTCCCATCCCATCCCTATTTTTTGCGGTGTCCCACAAGGTTCAGTCCTTAGGTCCCCTGTTTTTCTCTCTTCTGCTTGGCGATCTATCTCTGTTTATCAAACCTTACCCTTTAAAGTCATGCAATACGCCGATGACATCCTCATCTATGCTCATGCACCTGCACATCGCATACACGATATCGGCGTTTCTACCTCCAACTGTCTTTCTTCTATCTACAAACGTCTTTCCAATCTCCATCTCGTTCTAAACCCGAAAAGTCCAAAATAATGTGGATCCTCCCCCGTAAACCAAACATATCTCCTCCCACTGTATATTTTGCCTCATCAATCATCCCCATAGTCCACAATCTCACTTTCTTAGGCTTCCATTTCGATGATCACCTTTCTCTTAAACCCTTCGTCCGTGACAAGGTCCGCTCATCTAACTTAATTCTCCGTGATATCCGCCGTATCCGCTCCTTTATCGACTTCCGTTTTTTGTATGTCACTTCTTTCATCGCTTTTTTTCCCTAAAATCGATTACTGCCTTAGCCTTTTCGCCAATTCTCCAAAATCCATCATCCTACCCCTACAACGCATAATCAACTCCGCCGTTCGAGTGCTCTTTCGTCTCCGTCGCTTCGACCACACATCCACATATTTTGCCTCAACTCTCCTGGCCCACCATCCACATCCGCATCAAACTCCGCCTTCTTCTCGTTACTTTTCGTCTCATCGCTGTCGGCTCCCCATCGTTCATCAACCTTCCTTTCTTAGACGATACTCGCCCCACCTCGCTATCGCTTCGTTCCTGTCATACCCTCTTACTCCACGTTCCTAATTACTCCAACAACTACGGTCTCCGATCCTTCCTCGTCGCCGCCTCACTCGCCTGGAATCAACTCCCTCTCGACGTCCGCCGCGCTCCCTCCTTTATCACATTCAAACACCTCCTCCGTTCACACCTTCTCGACACCTGATTCACAGTCTTGTTTTGTTGTGGTCATGTAAGCGTGCGCTGGCACGCATTTGCCACGTTAAAATAAATCGTTTTTTAATGCGCAAGGAAGCGTTCCCCTATAGATGTGAACAGTTTTTATGATTTTGTTGATTTTATATTTTATGTGAACCGGCTATTTAAGCCCCTGCTTGTAAGCCGTTGAAACAACAATAATAATAATTTTCCGGTTTTCATATTTTTCATAACGGAAGGTATTAGTAAGATATGTACGTGCTAATTCGGCTTTTAACCGAGGATAATCATATTTCGAGATATTTAATTTTTAATATTTTTAGAAAAAATTGAAAATAAAAATGTGTAGTGCATATTACGACCTGAAACGTTTAATACCTCATCAATTGACAATTGTTTATAACATACAAAAATTATATCAAGAAAAGGTTAGTAAAAATCTAATGATAAAAATAATTTTAACAATCAATTGTCGGTTACATAATAAGTATATTAAGTAAAAGTTAGTAAAAAATATTATGATAAAACTTTTTTGAGATAAAAACATTTTTTTCTCAAATTTTTCAATTATGAACACAACGATTTTTTTAGTTGGTATAATCGAAGTCGATTATATCAACTATCAAAATATTTATTATTATTTATTACAATTTTACGATTTTACAATGTTTTAAGGCCCATTTGAGGGATCCTAATAAATTATTATGTTTAAAAAAAATTATTACAAGACTGGTTAAAGACAGTATTGGTTATTAAAGTTCTTAGAATCTAAAGTAAATACAATAAATAACACAATCTAAAGTATAGACAAGATTAATATACACATACATACAATTATTCAACGATTACTTCAACGATTGCATCGATTACAACGATTTAACAAGTAGAATCCAAAATACATACAATGCCGAAAGGAAAACAAGCTTTCTCTGCAAAGTGTTGTGGATGTAATGGATAGAATGCTAAATGCCGGGGTTGCAAATGTGCTAAATCCAAAACGAGTTGTATCAACTGTCAAGCACCTAATTGTGTGAATAAAGTGAACAGCCTTGATAACATTGACAATGGACCATTCACTAAATCTGACGACAAAATCGGATATCCAATACATTTGCAAAGCAAACAGGCGGCAATGTGCTTAACTGCTAATGGCATCGTAAGTGAAGCGGTTATGTCAACCATGCAGTCTCATTTAAATTTGACAAACATCTATGACTATGTGTGTCAATGGACTCCGAATTTAATGACTTTACCTAAATGTACGGCACTCAAAGAAGCTGTAGTCTTTTCTCAATGTATTCTACAAAAAATACCTTCGCGTAAAATTTTTACAATCAGAAAATCTTTAGAACGAAGATTGCAGCTATGGAATGAACAACGTTTTGTTGATCTCTTTAATGAGGCAAACTTTCTGCAACGTCGATTAAAACTACGCATTTCACGGGAAGCTCCGTCAGATTGGAAGAAGAGATATAAAATGTATAAGCAAAGGAAAAATTTCTGCTGGAAGTGGAATATTATTGGACAAATCAATGCAAAGTACTTTACCTTATGACTCTATTATAGATGACATTATACCGTTAAATAAAGGCTACAGGCAATGCATCCACAAGCATTCTCACCTCCTCAGGAAGCTTCTATTGAGCAAAGCTTTGACCGACGTCACATTATCACATCAAGTTTGTTTTAGTGCTCTTGATGAGAGTAGCATTGTGTCCTCATGTCGAAGAACAAAAGGCTCCGCAGGACCGTCCGGTATTGATGCTTAAATCATTCAGGCACATGCTCACAGGATTTGGATTAGAATCCAGAGCCCTTGCAAGATCACTCGCAGATTTGGGAATTGCTTTGACAAGTGAGAAAATAACAAAAGGATCCCTGGATGCTTTCACCGCATGTCGATTAGTTCGCTATATCAAAGAAAAGTTGTGGCGTTCGGCCCATTGGTGTTTGTGACGTGGCAAGGCGGATAATTTGTAAATGTTTGCTCGAAATCGCGAAAAATGCAATCCAAACTGCTGCAGGGAATGTTCAGTTAGCCGCTTCACAAAGAGCTGGCATCGAATACGCTGTTTCCTCAATTAAAAGAACCTTCGATGCTGAAAATAGAATGTGTATTCTGGCTGTTGACGCTTCTAATGCATTCAATTCGTTGAGCCGAATTGCGGCGTTGCACAATATTTAATATACATGTCCAGTACTTACCACCGTATTGAACATATATATATATATATATATATATATATATATATATATATATATATATATATATATATATATATATATATCGTATGAGATCATGAAGATCGATTGAAATCGGGACTGGTGATCCTTTGATGGATTCTTATTTATGTAATGAATAGTTGCTAGGTCACACGAGGTGACTTTCGCATTGAAAACCAGCTACAGAATCCTTCCTTCATGATATCCAATTCCATACACCCTTATATATATATGAACTCCTTCATGATATCAAATTCCAATAAATAACTTTGTTGTTTATTTTCTCAAAGACAAACTGCTGGAAATATTGGTGAGATATATATATATATATATATATATATATATATATATATATATATATATATATATATATATATATATAGTTTAGATTATTTATTCAAATCAGCTCCGGGATCCTTTGACGGATACTTGTATATATTAATACTCGGATTTTAAGTCAAACCGGAAACACAAAGATATCGTTTTATTCAAGCTTTCGACCAACTAGTGGCCTTCTTCAGGAAAATAATATCTACAATTGTAAAAATATAAATATAACAGCATAAATATATGATAGCATCTTAAATGTTGTTCTTTACCAATTTCAGTACACCTATCACTTCACTGTTTAGCGATCTATCAGTCATTAATTGTGCTATCCAATAGAGTTCCTTACGCTTTCTGTTAGCAGTGTTGGGAATATTTCCCTCAATTACTGCAAGTGAAATTTCATGTGTTGGATTTTTAATGAGGTGTAATGCCAGTCCATCTGCATTTATACGACAGGCTTTAATATCCGCTCTACGGTTGTTCATCCGAACTGACATCTTATTTCCGCTTTCCCCTACATATTGTGCATAACAGACTGTGCAAGTGCCTAAATAAACCGAATTTAAAGGAAGTAAGGTAAAGGAAGTAAGGTAATTGTATGGAACAAGAGCGACTATGACTCACAATGTTGGCTTCACTTAAATGGATGATCATATGAAGAGATCACGATGATAGACCATCAGGCTATTTGTGCAAACGTTGAAAGAAATTTAATACGCTGGTTTCCCGCTAAAGAAAATCAAGGACGTTTTATTGTTAAAAATCCTAAACCAGGAGTACTATACTTACTGCCAAAAGTACACAAAAATAAGCACCCTTGTCCGGGGCGTCCAATAATCAGAAATTGCGGTACGGCGTGTGAAAAGCTAGCGCGCGAAGTTCATAATGAATTATTGCCTTATTTAAAACAGACAGAATCTTATCTTTCAAGCACTGATGACTTTATTCGTAAGTTAGAGAAATTCGTAAATTTAAGGAACAGCAATTTTGACTTTGTAATGTATACACTAGACGTAGAATCCCTTTTCACATCTATCCAGTCTGACAGGGGCATAGCAGCGATTAACTCTTTACTATCCAGAAAAGGCGCTTCTGAGGATCATCGACTAGTCCTTTGTCAACAACTAAGGTTAATTTTAGAGTGTAACACTTTCACTTGCCAGCAAAAAGTATTTAGACAGAAAATTGGTACGGCAATGGGAAGTCCAGTTGGTCCTACATACGCTAGCTTATATGTTTCTAACTTGGAGGAGGAATATGTGTTCAAACGTGAAAAGGCTCCACTAATGTGGGTGCGTTACATAGATGTGTTTATTATTTGGGATCACGGTAAGAGAGAATTTGAATTATTTGTCAGTGAACTAAATAATCTATCTGAGCTTCGCTTTACTAACACTATAGAGATGAACAACTCGATTGGGTTTCTGGATGTAAGCATCCAAAGAATGAAGAATAGCTTCCGAACATCTTTATATAGAAAATTCACTGGAACGAGAAGTATAGTGCACGCGAGCAGTTTACACACCCCTAAAACAAAGCGTCTAATAATTAGGAATGAGGCTATACGAGCAAAGAAAATATGCTCCTCGCCGGATATCTTTGAAAAACAATTAAGATTGCTAAAAATAGAATTAATGGAGAGAGGATACTCAAATAAACAAATTGCAAGACAATTTCAATATGCTCGAATTATCCCGAGAAAAACACTGCTATATGATAACAGAAGAAAGCCACTCACAACTACAAACAACAAGGTGGTATGTACATATCATCAGGCACTGAAAAATTTACCAAAGGAATTTAGAGAAATTACTAATGACAAGTGTCCCCCTGAACGTAAACCGTTAATTTTCTTCAAATCTGGATATAACCTAAGAAGTTATTTTTCTGTCACAACTAATCATTCCACTGACATTGGTAGTAATGTACCGTGTGGATATAAACGGTGTAAAACGTGTCAGATAATGAATAACTCAAAAACATTCACAAGCTCCACTACAAAATTAACTTATAGAATCAGGGGTAACAATAACTGTAAAACACAAAATTCGGTTTATTTAGGCACTTGCACAGTCTGTCATGCACAATATGTAGGGGAAAGCGGAAATAAGATGTCAGTTCGGATGAACAACCGTAGAGCGGATATTAAAGCCTGTCGTATAAATGCAGATAGACTGGCATCACACCTCATTAAAAATCCAACACATGAAATTTCACTTGCAGTAATTGAGGGAAATATTCCCAACACTGCTAAAAGAAAGCGTAAGGAACTCTATTGGATAGCACAATTAATGACTGATAGATCGCTAAACAGTGAAGTGATAGGTGCACTGAAATTGGTGAAGAACAACATTTAAGATGCTATCATATATTTATGCTGTTATATTTATATTTTTACAATTGTAGATATTATTTTCCTGAAGAAGGCCACTAGTTGGTCGAAAGCTTGAATAAAACGATATCTTTGTGTTTCCGGTTTGACTTAAAATCCGAGTATTAATATATACAAGTATCCGTCAAAGGATCCCGGAGCTGATTTGAATAAATAATCTAAACTATATATATATATATATACGGTACGCCGTCTTGCAGTGTAGAAGCATGAAATTCTCTATATATAGAGAAAAGCAGATAGGTGTAATCGACAGTCCTGGTTGAATCAAACCTTTTATTTATATATTGGTCCTGCGAGGATCCCAGGCGGCGGTACTGTTTCCTTTGTAATCTATTATATTGGTCATTTAGTGATCCCGCTGATGTCTATTACACTGAAAAGAATTCACTGCATTGCATTGACTTCGAAAGCGCAAGCTACGTCATGCAATTAGCATATAGTGAATTCTTTCTGCTTTAATCTATATATAGTATGTTTTTCATGTGTATACACTGTATTGCTGCAACTGATGAGGCTTCTCAAAGCCGAAACGGTACGCCGTCTTGCAGTGTAGAAGCATGAAATTCTCTATATATAGAGAAAAGCAGATAGGTGTAATCGACAGTCCTGGTTGAATCAAACCTTTTATTTATATATTGGTCCTGCGAGGATCCCAGGCGGCGGTACTGTTTCCTTTGTAATCTATTATATTGGTCATTTAGTGATCCCGCTGATGTCTATTACACTGAAAAGAATTCACTGCATTGCATTGACTTCGAAAGCGCAAGCTACGTCATGCAATTAGCATATAGTGAATTCTTTCTGCTTTAATCTATATATAGTATGTTTTTCATGTATACACTGTATTGCTGCAACTGATGAGGCTT
This sequence comes from Pomphorhynchus laevis, assembly GCA_012934845.2. NCBI lineage: Eukaryota > Metazoa > Acanthocephala > Palaeacanthocephala > Echinorhynchida > Pomphorhynchidae > Pomphorhynchus > Pomphorhynchus laevis. The sequence continues at coordinate 355,226 of WNNJ02001801.1, forward strand.
CTCAAAGCCGAAACGGTACGCCGTCTTGCAGTGTAGAAGCATGAAATTCTCTATATATAGAGAAAAGCAGATAGGTGTAATCGACAGTCCTGGTTGAATCAAACCTTTTATTTATATATTGGTCCTGCGAGGATCCCAGGCGGCGGTACTGTTTCCTTTGTAAT